>CAOLHI010001238.1:0-414943 GCA_948474755.1 Ctenosaura bakeri
ATTCCTTTTCAAAGCTTGAGAAAAGTTACTTTTTGGACTACAACTCCCAGAATCCTCCCCCCTCCTCATGAGCATGTTCAATGCTATTCTGGGATTTGTATCCAAAAGGTACAATTTTTCTAAGCTCTGCTTTTAATACATAGTGCCAGCTATGTCTTTCCATTTTTCCTTGCTCAGAAGGAAGGGCAGGGAGCCGGTCTAAGATGTATTATCCCAAGATAAAAGAAGTTTCTTTTTCTTTTTTCTTTTGGACACAACTCTGCCCTATCATGACTCAAATCTGGCAGGTTCTTATTCCAGTAGTTGGTGTAGACAAGCACAAGACTGGAAAGTCCAGTGGATGGGAGCTGCAATGTCGCCAGAGCTTGCAAGATGATCCAAGCTCTGTGTGGGGTTCTAGACTTCAGGTACCCCAACCCCACATTCCTTCCTTCCTTAGCTGACATGTCTCCTGTGCAGCAGCTAGGAAAAGTTTGAAAGCTTATATTTCAATGGCAATCTCCAACTCTAGGGGAAAGATAGGACTTAAACCTTCTCTTGTATAAAATGTGACAGAAGTATGATAGAATTATTTGCCTTTGGATGAAGGGAAGTGACATCGTGCAAACAGCCTGTTTCATAGATTGGTATTTTAATCTAAAAGGGACTTAAAAACAACAACAACAATCTCCCTCTAGGACATACAAGAATTCTTTCATGGCACAAAGTTTTGGTATTCTGAATGCAAAACAGAAATCTTGCATGAGTTTAAGGCTCAAACTATGTAAGATAGTAAATGTATCTATATGAATCCCATGAGCAGGATTCTTTTCCTTTCTGATAAACAAACATGAGATATGCTGACTGTTCCCCTGTTTGGATCATGGCTTTGATGGAATATGACTTAATCCATTCTCCTTTACCATCTTCCTGCTGAACCCTATGCTCCAAAGTTCCTCTTAGCTACAAGCAGTATATCTGAAGAGACAGCTGCAAGCATTCATTTGTAGATAACTCCATGCTTTGCCACAGAACAAAAAGTAGTGATGAATCTGCAAGTCACGACACTATAGTGGAATCAAGCTGAAAGAATGGATGTTTACCCCCCGCAACCCTAGAATATTGCCACCTATTTGCATCTGAATGGTACTAAACATTTCTTTACTATTTAAGCAAGAGTAAGCCAGTGAAAAATTCTCTGGCATGAGAGAGTTGATCATTGGTGTGGGCTCAGAATGCAAAGTCTACTGAATCCAGAACAGTTTTAACATGGTTTCAAAGCAGGAAGAGAAAGAATGTTAAAAAAATTATCAAAATTTTTTCCGGTGAAAATGAGTTTCTTGAGTGTTGGGAAACCCTAGTGAATAAAATCATAGATGAGTGAGAATAATGACAGTTCAGGACATATACTGCACAAAAAAAATGCATGCTTCCTGCACAGAAAACAGTACTTTCTTTGCAGAAAACAAGTTTCCTGAACAGAATACTGTTCAGAATACCACCTGTAAGTCATGGTGGTAGCAAAACCCTAGTTGATTGTTAGAACTGAACTGTACAACTGCCAGCTTACACTGGACCTTTCCCCATTACATTGTTATAGTGCTATTATTCCACTTTCAACATCCTATGGAATTCTGGGGTTTGTAGTTTACTGAGGCCAAGGAGCTCTCTGGCTGAGAATTCTAAATGCCCCCCCCAAACTGCAAACCCTAGGATTCCACAGGATGTTGAAAGTAGAATAATTGCACTATAACAGTGTAGTGCAGAAAGGACCATTGTCTCAGAAATCGGAAGCAGGTCAAGTCAATGACTATCATTCACATCTGGAGGCTGCTGAGACCATAGCATTTGCTTTGTAATCTCTAAAAAAAAAATAAATAAATAAATAAATAAATAAATAAATAAATAAATAGGCCAAGATATAAATGGTTTTCATTCTAGCAAGTGTAAATTCTCTAATGGCCTTCAGAATTTCCTGAAAACCACTTCAGAATTTTCTGAAAAGTCAGTATGTTAAGTGGCTACGAAAAAAAAAGTATTGATGCATTTGGAAGTCCTAAAAGAAGATTAACCTCTTACAAAGCAGTCTGTTCTTAAAGGGTAACAATATGAAAGGAACATAGAATACCGCACCTTTGATTCCTATAGCACCATTACAATTCATTTATGGATTGCAACATTACAAAGGCTTATAAAGTAATGAGATTTCAACTGTTTGGAGTGTGAGGGACAGGGGTCTAGTGCATATATAAAATATTGCAATGTCTTCTAAACACTTATGCCCACTTACAATATCTGTATAATGGAAACAATTATAGATTTCCAGAGGCACTAGTTATTAAAAAGCAAGACAGATAGAGAAATGAAATATTCACCTTTAAGTTTAGTTTCTTTCTTTCTTTTTAATTTAATGAACTCTTTAGTTTTATTGAATGGGTTTGTTAAATGGCAAACACAACGGTGAAAATTTCTTTTTTGATACTTTGAAAATTTATATATATATTTTTATTAATAAACCAAAACAGAAACAGAAACAAATAACAATAATATAACACAATAATAGAAGAAAACAATAGAACAATAGAACAACAACCTATAATCAAGGTACCACTAAACTAACAAATAGTTAAAAAAGATTATTTCTGCCCTTTTTGTAAACAGCTCCTACTGAAATAATTGTACTTAACTTTCTGTTAAACTCAATAACTAAAATCTAAATTATTTATTGTTGCCTATAAAATTTATATCTTAGACAATGAGAATCTCATATAACAAAGTATATAGCAACATGAATTAATAACTACCTCTATTAATGTTAAAATAATGATGTTATTAAACTCATAGTATCTATTTAAAAATCTGATAAATAAATCTATCATTATCAAATGTTATGGTAAGTAAATTATGGAACTTATTCTCTATATCAGTCTCTTAGTTATATTTATAACATCATTAGGTCTTATAATCTAAAACAAAAAAAATATTCTAATCAAGCAGTACCAAGTCTTCATTAAAACAAAATAATTCTTAAAATTAAAAAAAAGTTATTAGTAAATTTTAAATAGTATTCATTTAAGTACACAATAAAAAGAATATTCTAAAATAGCTATTATTTAAAGTAATCTCGTATTTTCATAATTTCAAAATTTCATAGTACCTTTTGTTATTTCTTATGTAATAAAGGAAGAAAAAACTTGTAGTCTTACATGCTAAAAACCTAGTATCATCAATTCACCTTCAGTTTTTCTTAATTAAATATTTCCATTCAGATGGGAATTTATCTTCTGTTTGACTCTTTAACGTAGATGTTAGTTTATCCATTTCCACAGTTTCCATCAGTCTATTAAACCATTCAGACATTGAAGGGATCTCTGATTTTCCCCCCAGTACTTTGCATAGACTAGTCTTGCAGTGAGTAACACGTATTCTACTAATTTCTGCTGTTGCTTATCAACTGTGGTATCTTCTTCCCAGATACCTAGCGAAAGAGAACTTTATTTCTTTGAAGTTTCATTAAGACTACTTTTAAATTATTGCTGTTGTTATTGTATGCCTTCAAGTTATTTCTGACTTATGGCAATGTAAGGCAAACTATCATGGGCTTCTCTTAGCAAGATTTGTTTGGAGGGGGGTTTGCCTTTGCCTTCCTTTGAGGCTGAGAGAGTGTGACTTGCCCAAGGTCACCCAGTGAGTTTCCATAGCTTAGCAGTGATTTGAACCCCTGTCTTCAGAGCCTTGGTCAATCACTCAAGTTAGTGCACCACACTGGTTCTCTATTTTTAAATGCATATACAGGAAAGCACATGTGTATTTTCTGTTATTTTACATGTAGCTGTATTTTACACGAGCAGCTGAAGATTGCTTCCCACAGCTAGAACCTGGATCCTTATGACAAATAAGCTCTGTAATAACAGGGCTACATGAAATGTCTTCCATCGGAAACACTTATTAGAAGATCAATGCAATCATTTGAATCTGAGTTCAAAAAACTTACACACAACTGTATGCAGACAACACACCCACATACATATTTTCTAGTAGAAACCCAAAATAATTATAAATGTTATTCACCTACCAAAATGTAGAAAATTTATGTTTTTTAGACTATAATAGCCAGTTTCTTTTGGTCAACCTGACCAGTGACCATGCTGACTTTAGAATTCTGGGAGGTTACAGTTCAAAAAAGTAAAATTTGCAGACTCTGTCAAATACCACATGATAGATGCATGATTCATTTTGTGCAAAGAGTGTGGTCACCACAGATCAACGTGTCCTTGTTCATCCGTTCCTTTCTGTAGGGTTGACTGACAAAATCTGTCATTTCTGGATATGCCTCCAGTTCTTCTGGAAATTGAAATTTATGCTGTGTCGTGGCCCTGACTGCAAAGAGGGAGTTACTTTAGAGGGCTGGGAAAATGTTTTTGCCATAACTTTTCCAAATTTGGCTGTCATGTCTTTGAAGGCAGGGGGGCTGAAAATTCATCCCAGGGGCTCCATGTAGCCCCACTTAGCATTTTTGCACCCTAACTCCCCTCACACAAATATCCTCAAATTCCCCACACTAAGCATTTCTTGTTTCCAGGTGATTTTTTTTTGCATCCTCCTGTGACTGAGAGATGATATGTCTACCTTTAGAAGAAAGCTGATGCAGCTTTTAAGTCCTTTCATGCTTCACAATTATAGCACTACAATTCAACTTTAATTGCCATGGCTCTTTTCTATGGAACCATGAGATTAGCAGTTTAGGGAGGGTCATTTGGAATTCATGGAGTTGTAGTGCCTCTCCCAGCTACAAATCCAAGAACTCCAAGGGATTTTGCCATGGCAGTTAAAGTGAAATCATAGCTCTATAATTGTGTAGTGCAAAAAGGTCCTATTACAATGGCTAAAATGGGCCCCCAGGCCAGCTGCAGTGTTCTCACCCATGGGATAAGGCAAGATTAATGTTCTTCCCCCTACAGGAAAAGGAACTGGGGAGGAGGATAGGTGTGAACCTTTTAAAAACTTGATTAAGTTAAATCAAGAGTAATGTCACAGGTATTTGCTTTGGAGTTGTTGTTCACAACATGAAAGACATGTGTATTTCAGAAGAGCTTGACGTGAGTGCAGCTAAGAGAAAGGTTGCAAGGACTCAGTAGCCTCTAAGCATCCAGTTTCCTTGATTGTGATGACTGATAATACATTATTCTGGAGTGAGCAAAGTGCAGCTTTTTAAGGCCATAAGCATCTCCCTCAGGGCTGTTTTTGTGACCTCTTCCAGACTCCCTGGGATTCCTTCTGTTTGGCAACACACAAACATTGTTGAGTTGCTTCTCCTGGAAGCTTCCAGGTGTAGTCATTTACATTTCAAACATATTGTAGTGAAACAATTATGGTACCTCCATCCTTATGTCTGTGTGGAAGATTGTAGTTTCTTTGTCTTACACTTGTTAGTTTCCCAGAACTTGCCATTTTGGTTATGTCAACTGTCAAGGATCAGTCTTATCCATTAGTCAGATCAACATCCATATTCCCCTTAAGGACACCTTAAGCATTAGATTATTTCAGAAGACTAGGTTGCAGCTTTTAAAGTTTCAGGCTATTTATTTACATAATCAAATAAGTAAAATACATACACATATGCACATACATCCACACACCCACACATACATACTCCTCTTAGAGAAGAACACAGACTTCTCAGTCTAGGTATACAATTTCCATTTCGTATTATGTAAGGAGATGAGACTCCTATTCATTATGGATACAGAATCATTCATTGAGGCAATATACATCTCTATGGAGACATCTATTATATAAAGAGGCATCTCTGTACCTTCCTCTATATATTGGAACTAGAGGCATCTATTATATCACCTTCTATAAAAGACCTTGCACCACAGTGCAGCATCTAATAGCCTAGCTATCACTAGCATTATTGAATATGGTACTTATCTCAAGAACAGCATAGTAGATAGCTGTTGTGAACAGCTACAGCCATTGTTGGTGGAGGGGGTCAAGACACCACTTGTCCTCATTTGGTTTAGAGTTGGCTTGTATATCATGTATATCAAGCCCCTTCTTATATACAGCTCTATCTATCAGGAATGTGTTTCACCTGTCTTTTGTTACTAGCCAATTAGAAATGAGATTTATATGCCAATACGTCCTTGGTTTATCTTACAGCTGCTGACCCTTACCTTCACAGTATGGGACAAACTTAACCTGTATGAGCTGGTATGACAAGGGACTCTTTCACTTATTGTCCTCTTGGTCAGCTGTTGTACTTTAATTTTGCTTTTATTATTTTCATATTGTTGAAACTTTAATTGGCCAAATACCCAGAAGTAATAGTGATGTAAACCTTACTGTTAACTCTACCACATCATCATTAATATACCTTGTGGTTTTCTATTAATTTGCTACCAATACACATTTCAAGGTCTTAAATTTGCATACAAAATATAGTGTCCAGTCTATAAAAGTATGTGTGGAACCTCTGTAATTCCCCATCTCTACATTATACAACTATTCCCGCACCCATTTTTCATCTATGTTGCAAGACATGGTAGCTCAAGTTAAGCAGGTCTCAAGTTGATTAATATCTAAACAGGAGTCTGCCTGAATAAGAAAACACCTGGGAGCCCCCACCATATAGCTCCTTGAGTTCCACAATGGAAGAAAGATGAGGTATAAATGGACTAATCAGATTCAAGGAGCTGGCTCTAGAATTTGTCATATTTAGAGCCTGTTGTTGTTGTTGTTGTGTTCCTTGAAGTCATTTCTGTCTTATGATGACCCTAACGTGAACCTATCATGGGGTTTTCTTAGCAAGATTTGTTCAGAGGGGGTTTACCTTGACTTCCTTTGAGGCTGAGAGAGTATGACTTGCCCAAGGTCACCCAGCAGATTTCCATGGCCAAATGGAGATTCAGTACCTGGTCTGCAGAGTCATAGTCGAACTCTCAGATCACTTACACTATGCTGTGGATCTCCCTGTAAAATGAAGGAAGTATGGCAACTCTGCCAAAAATTTACTGCCTGAGTTGGCTGCCTCATTCTATCCAATGGCAGAGCTCTGTGAACACAGTTCCAACTTTTCTTTTCACTTTCTTTGTCAAGATAAACCAGGAGTAAACCAAGGATGGAGAGCACAGGGACAGTGCAGATATCCTTGGGTTCTCTCCATCCAAATGTGGGTGAACAGGGCTCTACGCTTATGTAAATCCTGCAGTCCAATCACCTTTAAAGCTACTGGAAAATGCTTAGTTTTAAAAAAAGTATGATGGTTTGGTGGTGGTGGGGGAAGGCTGCCATGTCTGAGGCCATCAAGAGTCAAAGACATAATTTGAAATGATAAACATATCCATTTTAAGGCACACAGTACTTTGCATAGTTAATATCACTATAATTAGTCATAGTTCTTGTAATTTATTGGAAAGAGTGCTCAACCCCTCTAGTGTACTACAGTGATGAATGTTGGTAGTGCAACTTTGGAAGCTGGAATCAAGAAAATTAGTAACAGTTGGAGAATTAGCATGTAAATCAATAATATTCTTTCTCTAGCATCTTTAAAAGCTTGGGTATACATCATATGCTGCAAAATGAAGAGAAGCATGAAAGTTAGAATCATAGCCTACTCTAAATGATTAGGCCTGCTTCTTGTTTCAGCAAATATTTTTTTTTCTAAAAAAGAAACCTTCTGAAACATTGGAGTAAATCTCCAGTAAATATTTAAACTATGTATAACTAGTCACAAATAAATTAAGCTGGCTTTATGCCTTGTCTCTAATGAGAAGGGCACCACATTCATTGAAAACGTGATTAGTATTATTCATTAAGCAATAACAAAAAAAATCCTCATTTGTATCTTATTATCACTATTCTGCATAAACTAACACAATTTGTCATGAACTCCCTCATTTGCTGTATCCTCAAAAAAGCAGATTATGCTTATTTTTCATTTGGACAGTGGAAAATCAAGCCAGGTGTTTGGCAGCACCAGAGTGTTCAGGTGTAACTGTGCCAGTGATGGTACATTACGAGCAGCGTGGATGAAGAATGAGGCATGGAGAATCATGGGACTGAGGTGCCTGGAGGCCCTTCCCTTCAGAGTGGTCCTGCTGATGAGACAGGTGTTGTTGTTCAGAGAAAAAAAAGAAAAGAGAAACTTTTTTGTAAAGTCAGCCTTTCACCTTCAGCGAGAAAGTAAAAGTGCTAATGACTGAAGTGTGTTTGCATTCAGTACGAGATGGTTCTCCATCATCTTTCTGCTGTTAAATTCCCTAAAGCAGACAAATGCATAATACTAGTTGCATTTGAGTTTATTATGAAGAAAACAAAAGAAAGCTTGGAACCGGGTTGTCTGAAAGAGTGTATGCTCCCAAGCAAGCCTGACCAAGCCCCCCTTCACGCTACTGTCTGGGCAACATCCTATGGAATCCTGGGGTTTGCAGTTTAGGGAGGGATATTTAACATTCTCAGCCAGAAAGCTATAGTCACTCACCTTCTGAGACTGCTATCTTTCACACTACACAGTTATAGTGCAGTAAGTCCATTTTCACTGCCATGTTTCCATCCTGTGAAACTCTGTGAACTTAGTTTACAGGGGTGCACTTAGCATTCTCAGCTAAAGAACTCCAGTGTCTCCCCAAACTATAAACCCCAAGATTCTATTGGATGCAGCCATGACCACTAAAGTGGAATCATAGTGCTATAATTGGATAGGGTGAAAAGACTCCTGATCTCAGTCCTGCTGACATTGAGAGGCATGTTTGATCAAGATTTGAGAGAGGGATTTCTCCGTGGCCACTCCCATGCTCTGGAACTCCTGCTATGCTTTTTTTTTTTTTAGAAAAATAAAATACTGATGTGATTTTAGTTGTAGTTTAAATCTATTTTTAACTGTGTTTATTTCACTTGAGTTCTAATACCGTCAGCCATATAAAGTGTAATTTTTTCTTTTGTTTAAAAATGTCAATAAACAAATGTGAGAGCCAGTCTCCCCATTTCATTATTATTGCTGTTCAAATTGAGTTGGGATGCTTTCCTGCCTTCTCTTCAGGCAGACCTATAATGCTGCCACCGCTGTTTAGATGGAGATAATTGAGCTTGCTCCCCATCTTCAACCATTCTACTTGATTCAGAAAATTCTTCCGCTTAATTTTTTCCCCTCCCACTTCAGGCAAGAAATCTTATATTCTCCTTTACTGCATCCTCCCTGTCCCTCAAATAAACATGTGGTGTGTCATCTTAGGAAGGTTTATGGTGTTGGAACTTTGTACATATATAGTGGGCCCAAACTGATAGCAAGGATGAAGAAACAGAAATAGGTCACTGCCCTGAGAGGCTAATAGGACACACCTTTATTCAGCACCTGTACATCTTCAGAATTCAGGATGTAGGATAGTATCCATACTATCAGGTATAGATACCATTTCTTTGCCATGGCCCCATCCTATGGATTCCTGGGATTTGTAATTTATAAAGGTGGCTTCCTCAGAACTAGAGCTCTCTAGCAAAGAATTCCGAAGGATAAGTAGGCCTGTCATCTGACTCTGTGAAGCAGTTTGATATATCTGAACTTTTCAGCCCACCAGCTCTTACCATCTTCTAGTTGTATGCATTCTCAAGATGTGGAGATAATATTTGCTGTTACTTTGAGAATGGACTCTTGGTGAGGTCTTTTGCCATGTGTGACAGTTAGGGCTTAGATTTGATAGTTCAATTATGCTTAATGAAGTTACTTAATGATATTATTTTCATGGTCATTATAACAGTATAGTTGTCACTTTGATACAAAGACGCAGCATAATGACCATGCATAGTGATGTGAAGCAAACAGATGTTGTGGAAACTATATTATTAAGGAATACTTTAAAAGTTCCTTGCTCCTGAATCTCTTAGATAATGCTGCTGAAGGCTGGAAATGGTTTCTGTAGGAAATACAGCTGTTTCTGATCACCATTCAGACAGCTGATACTCCAGATTAGCAGAAGATAACATCCCCCCCCCCGGAATATTGCTATAACAAAAGAATAAGTGGTTGCAATTCCTCTGAGCTGTCTCCTGACAAGGGAGTCAGTTATGATTCTGTGTTACAGAATCCAAGCAACGTTGCCTGCAATGGAGTAAAGAAGCAACAGAAGAGAAAAAAGTACCTCTTTTGTTCTCAATAATAGTAAAAGGAGCAAATTTCTACTGTAAACCTGTCACATATGAGAGCTAAATATCATATGTGCCATTTTGGAAACCTAAAGCAGGGTTGGGCATACTGTCTGAGGCCATCTTTTCCTGAATGGCAGGGGGTAGGACTCAATGGCCCTTGTGGTCTATTCCAAGTCCATGATTCTATGTTTCTATGAATCACTTGGTGACTTCCATATTAGGGAGATGGCGCAAGCTTAAAGGAACTATCCAAGGTGCTGAATCTTATCTCCCAAGTAGGTCAAGCTCCTTGGAAAGCTTCTTTAAAGTTCAGAGTAAAGCCTGGAGTGGATTCACCACCTCACTGACATGGAAGCCAACATGATTCACTGTTGACAATTAGGCAGAATGGGGTGGCTGCCTCAGACAGATTATCTGGATAATTAGATATTTAATTGTTATTGTACTTTTGTGGCTAGATTAGGAGAACAAGCATTTGTGGAGCTGTCTGTTTTAGGTGCCAAAGTATCTCAACTGCCTGCAGGGGATAGTCATCTTGGCTGAGGAGCCAGATAACATTTGCTTTCCTGCCCTAGGCAGGCAAAATTTCTAGTTCTGACCTTGGAACTTGAGAGGCTCCTGTATAATACTGGACATCAAACACAAAAGTATTTATAGGTAGGAATCCTTTAAGTAGCTTAAGCTGATATACCTGCAATCTGCCTAAGGGCACAGTCTATCAGTCCTTGTTCTTCTAGGAAAAACAAACCTGTTCCTGCTCTTGTTTGGGATGGGCTGTGTGTGAATCAGTGGCTGCTGTTTCTTCTTCAGAGACTCATTCACTGTACACAATTATCACACCATGATTCCACTTTAACTGCCATGGTTCCATCCCATGGATTCCTAGGAGTGGCAGTTTAGGGGTGGGCACTTAACATTCTCAGTTAGAGAGTTCTCCTGATGCCTCACCAAACAACAAGCCCCAGGATTCCATAGGATGTTCCCCCTGGAAGCTGAAGTAGAATCATAGTGCTATAACTGTGTAGAGTGAAAGGGCCCCAGATCACCTTACAGTGTAACAAAATGCTGCGAACGGGACAGAATGTTGGGAAATGGATTATGTACTTGATTTAAATTATTTCTTCATTACTTTCCTCTCTTGCCTCTCCTGCAGGGAGCTGAGGGTCTCTTCTGCCCTTTCTTCTCATGACAACCCTGTGAACTAGGTCAGGAGTGTGATAATGGGCCCTCCTCCATTATCTAGCAACGTAACTGAGGGAATAGTTTCCTTTCCAGGTACACAAGGAGTTAATAAGCTGTTGGGTTTAAGTTACATTTACCAGAGTCAATGTCACAGAAGGATATCAGAGATCATGAGAGACAACGGCCCCAATAAGCAAGTTACAGCAAGCTGAGGGATGAGGTGAGAATCTTCTAGACTCTTTGAACAAGAAGTTATATAAAGCCTTAAGAAACCAAGAGGAGAGAGAGAGAGAACAAACAAACAAGGGCCTAGTTGCAGGCTGAACAAGGCATGTCCAGACTCCCAGCTCCCATGCCATTCCTAGCATCCAGAACATCATATCATGAGTAGACAGGAATGTTTAATTAGATGCATTAGGATTGTTATGTTCTTTTAAACCTCTGGCTGATATGACTTACCTTGTTTGTACTGTGTAACTGCTTAAGTAATGCCTGAAGGAAGGTGCCTTCATTAATGAGGTTGTTGTTGTTGTTACTGTGTGCCTTCAAGTTGTTTCTGTCTTATAGCAACTGTCTTTCTGTCTTATAGTTTCTGTCTTATGGAGCCCTGTTTGGCGCAGTGGTTAAATGCTAGTACTGCAACCACAAGGTTGTGAGTTCGATCCTGCCGGGCTCCAAGGTTGACTCAACCTTCCATCCTTCTGTAGGTCGGTAAAATGAGTACCCAGCTTGTTGGGGGCAATTAGCTAAAATACATTGTAAACCGCTTAGATAACACTCAGTTGATAAGCGGTATAGAAATAAATGCTAATGCTATTGCTATTATGGGGCTTTTTGGGGGCTGAGAGTGTTTGAAGCACCCAAGGTCACCCACTGGGTTTCCATGGCCAACTGGGGAACTGAACCCTGGTCTCCAATGCACAAGTCCAATGCTCAGACCACTAGACCACATTGGCTCTCACTCATGAATGAGATAACTTGTTGTCAATGTTGTTCACCTGCTTAGAATAAAAGTTTCTCCTTTTGAAAACCTCCTCTTTTCCATGCTCTCTTCATATGCCTTGCATGGTGTATATATGTGTGCACACGCATGTGTATAGAATTCCCACAGGGAGTGGATAGGAAAAAACTTCTACAGTCAGAGGTGCAGGTCTAGAGATTGTTTCCCCTGTAGCTTTCTACTGTGTTATTGCATGATGGGGATTAAAATCAGGAGGTGGTGGCAATAGATGATCTGCAGGGGTCTCATCTCCTACTCAAGAGTAGGTATTGAGTGAGATATTCTTCCTTCACAAGGAGAGGGATAGAAGGAGAGGGAGACATAGATAGATAGATAGATAGATAGATAGATAGATAGATAGATAGATAGATATTCAATGAGCTTCTTGGCTCAATGGGGACATGACCTAAAACACTCAGGTCCCAGTCCTCCACAACTGTACCATGCCAGCTCTTTTCTTCAGCAGTTTGCTGGTTAACCAGTAGTAAATTGCTATGGCAGTAGTGAAAAATATATTCAGTTCCATGCGTTGAAAGGCCAGTGATGTGCAGATGGGTACACTGGAGGTGGGTCATTGCTCCTTATGATCGGTAACAGCAGGTAAGAGCCAATTAGCTTGGTTTCCTTTAAAAACAAATCCTCACAGTTTTCGCTAGAGTCTGTTTCTCACTTCCCCTCCCCCCAACCCCAGAAAGATGCCAGACCCTTAATGGGGGAGAAGGAAAAACTTATGTTACCTCTGCATTCATTAGAATTGGAAATGGAGAGTCACTTTTCTAGCCTGGAGCCAGAAGGTGGGCTATCTAGGAGGCAGGGTTGATAGCTTTTGAATACCACATGAAATCTATAGATATAAGGCTGGTGTCATATGACAAGAGCCTTAAGCAGATGGATGACAGTGTGTGTGTGCACTATAGGCTGCTGTTAATTTACTAGCTAGAGATAATGCGTCTTTAAAATTAAAAAAAATGAGTCACTGAAAAACAGACTGAGGCTATAGCTTGCAGATTGTAGAACTTAGATGGGGGTGTGTGATAGAGGTGGTGTATGTCATTATGAAAACTTAAGAGTTTAAATAATAATAATAATAAATTGGCACCATCATTTTCCATATTTTGAGCTTCAATGGATTAAGTGAAAATATGAACTTTGCTTAACCAATGGCTCATAAAGTGTGTTTTTTTCTAAAAAAATATACCTGCCAATTACCAAGTAACTAAAATGATCCCATCTTTTAAAGCTGTTTTTCACTTAGTAAAAGAGGCTGGCTTATCAGCGTTACTGAGCAACGAAATTTCTGTTTGGTTTGGCTATTGTTAAAGGAATTCAATGTTTGCAAATTTCAATATGACCCAATCTGGACATACAGACATAATGCATGAATATAATGCATGGAGTTTAGTTATGTACTGATTGTTGCACATCCTAATTGTTTAAGCATGATTCTCAGCTCAAGAAACATATCCAAATACATTTTAAAATGTTCATTTTGAGAAGGGTTAGATTTAGGAACTAATACTTGGAAGAAAAGACAGAAAGACAGCTTGCTTTTTTTCTGCTTTGTCCTCCTCTTCTTCCTCCTTTTGTGTTACATCTTTTTCTAGTGTCAGCCTATAAAGGAGGACTGTCTTCTTTTGACTGTGAGCAATGCACTGTAGGAATTGCTTTCACCAAGCAGAAAGACAAAAATAACCATTCAGAAATAAACATTCAGAAAGTTGCATTTTAAAATGAAATAATATTTTAATGATTATTTTGGTGCATTTTTTTCAACAGGATTAGGCCTAAATCAACATCCTGCTGGCCCTGCGCCCTTTGGGAGTGAAGAATACATAAACATATTTGAAAAATGGTCAAAAACTGTTTTTCTTGGTGTTGAAGAACTGTGATGAGAAATTTGAACTGATGAGTATTTTCACAGTTTGGGACTTATTCTATCCAAAATTCACAGGCGGATGTTTTGTAGAGAAAACAGAATTTTTCTGTACAGAAAAAAATATATATCCAGAAATACTATTTTCTGCATGGAAAATGCTGTTTCCTTAGCAGAAAATGCTGTTTTCCTCACAAAACAACCATGTGTGAATTTTGTGCAGAATGAGTATCAAACTGTGAATATTTTTTGAAAACTGTACTTTTTTTATAGCAAGAAAATATGACTAAAATTATTCATTGCTTCCATTGAGAAGAAAATACTAGTGTGATAGATATTTCATCCCTTGTTCTCCCGCTTTAACAATTGATGTTGCCAGAAAAGTGGATCCAGAAGGTTTCCAGCATAGCAGATCAATTTTTGGGATGTGCCAAGGGGTTGCAATGAGGAAGGACAGGTTCTTCCCTCTGAATTCAACTAATATAAGTAGTTCAACTAGTGGAATTACTCTTGTGGATTCTGATCTTAAAGTCACAATCCTGTACATTTACCTCAGAAAAAGTCGCACTGAGTTTAATGGATTTATTTCTGAGTAGACATGCATGGAGATGCACAGTTAGTGGACTGGCACATGCAAAATTTCTTCTGACTGGAAAAAGGTCTATTTGCTTGTTCCAAACCAAATTGTATTTTCCTTGTTATCTGACACATTTTGAAGAGTTTTTGCACACATAGAAGTTGATCATGGGTCATCTGAAAGTGGAGATGCTTATGGTAGATCACAGGAGAGCTTCTGCCATCTTGTCAAATGTGTGCCAAGATTGGATAAGAATGTGAAAACTGTATGTCTAATTTTGGCAGTGTTTCTCAGAATCCCAGTAACATTATTCTCTTGTATCAATTCTTAACAGGTTGTGAGAATTCCCCTCCTTTATGCCTTTCCACAACAACGTCCATGTAAAAATAGGCATTTCTCTATGCATTTTATTAGTGTTACCCCAAAAGGTGGGGATCTTGAAGTCCACCAGCAGTGCCAGAGTCTCCTTAAAAATTGGGGGAATTACAGCTCAGAAGAGGCCAGTGTGTGTTTGTGTGTGGGAGGTAACAACAGAATCTGTTCACTCATGTAAACCAGTATTAAAGGTTTAAACAGAGTCTTTTTATAGGAAATCAGCAGAGGCACCCATAAGAAATCAAGCAGTCTCACAAACCATACAAGGATAGTAAAGGCAGAAGTGAGAAAGATGAGATAGAGGGAGATTTTGGGTGTAGAGGGTGAGATATTCACCAGTCCAGAAGAACGTCAAAGCAGATTGGCTTAGGCCACAGTCTGACGGTAGTACAGAGCATGAGAATCAGAAGGCCAACATTCAGAGAAATGCCCAATGTACTACACCAAAAGTACTACAGATTGCTTGGGACAGAGCCCGGGTTTAAATACCCCTTTTCCTACCCTGAAGGGGTGAGTGTTATTGGCTCTCTGGCAGAGTAAACAAAAGGGGGTCTGGAACAGGGTGATTGCCTTACTTTGAGTGACAAAACATCAATGGGAGTCCTGATAGCCTCTTAATGTCTTGGGTGGGTATGGTGAATGCAGAAGGTCTCTGTAAGAAATGTGCACATCAGGGGCGCTTGACTGCTGTATCTGAGTAGTTTTGTTTACTATCATATTTGGAGGCCAGGTCATTGAGAAGATTATTGGAAGTCCATTGATGATGGTTTTTTCCACCTAATCTTTTTGAACTTATGACCTGGCCATCCTGAGGCCATCCTAATCTAGTCCATGCTTACAGCCAGTGTCCTGCTTACCACACATTTCCCAGTCAAAGTGTCCAGTTTTTATAAAATGATATTTCTTGCCAATTTTGCTACCCCACTGGATGGGGTGTGTAAAGGTTAATAACGCCCCCCCCAATGGAGAGTTTCATTTTCCAGGATGGAATTGTGTTCCCACCATTAGACTGAGTAGCCAAAAATACATGGAGACAAAGGTTAAAACACATAGGTGATGCGAGGAGAGACTGTCAGATTTCCATCAACCCTGAAAAGGGAAATTTGATAATAGGAGATCCAATTGAAAATGTGGGTATGGGGAGGAAAGAGAAAGAAGGAGTGTGGGAGGGAGGGAGAGAGCAATTTCTCTATCTCACATGATAGGAGATTATAAGGGTCGATAAGACTACTATATGGAGTTTATCAGTGGCAGAGCTTGGAGTGTGGGGCAGGGGGGTGGGAGGGGGCATGGCTATGGCATGGGGGGCATGGCCACCATGTGTGGGGGTGTGGCCAGGGGATGCGGGGGCATGGCTATGGGCCGAGACACTCCAAAAATATTGCCGCCTGGGGCAAACTGCCTCCCGGCTCCCCTGTCCCTACACAACTGGATTTTATGCATTTTTTTTCTTACTGATCTAAGCATGCTTGTGTGTATTCTTCAAACAAACACCTTTTTTAGTTGTGTATATTTTTCAAAGCCATGCATGATTTTGTGTGTGTTGTTCCTTTACCAAGATGCATCATATGCTTCTTATGTGAATGGATTTCTGCAGCAAGAGACACTATGCCTTGTAATCAGTTTTGAGAAATCTGAAATGGATAGTCTAGGGTCAGAAAAGCAAGTACGCCAGTGTCAGGGACCATTTTTCTTGTCTCCCTGCACTGTGGACAGGCCATACTATGCCACAGCACTGAAACTAGAAGTGGTGGGACATCCTTTCTGGGTTGGCTTTTGGCTGGTTTTCAACCATGGGAAAGCTTGTAGGGTGAGGGATGGGGGTAGCAGATTTCTGTATTTTGTGACAGTTTTGAACCCAATGGGAGGGACTAGAGCCCAATAAACCTAGTAGAACCAGAAAGAGGCTGATTTTGAGCTGAAGAGAGGATTACAGTGCAAGTGGGTGGGACTTGTAAAGTGGCTGGAGTTTGGATGGAGGTCAAGGTCCATATGAAGTTATAACAGACCAGGCTTCAATAGTGTACTGTGGTATCAAGGCCAGCAGAATTGTTACTTGCTTCCATTTACCACCACCCCTGGCTACATCCCTTTGTGGTGCCAAAAATTGTGCTCCATTCAGTTTTCCTGCTCCATGGAGCACATTTTTTAGGAGAGGGAGTGACTAATTCTGGGGAAAGTCCCAGAATTTAGCAGGCAATTGGATCTTGGCCAGTCAATTTACAACAATGGCCTAATACTGATTGCATTGTGCAAATCCTATTAATCTCATCTAGAGTAGACCAACTGAATCAATGGTAAACTTAGTGAGTCAATAGTTATGCAAGCTCCATTGAACCTTCTTTAACAAGAGGATTCAAGACTATGATTAATATGCTTTATAATTTACATCATAAGATGTAAGACACTTTATAGAATAAGGTAATCACAAAAAAAGGTTCTCACCATGAGAGACCTGGAGTTTAAATTCTGACAATAGAAAGAGAGGGTGAAAAAAGGGGCCAAGGTGAACAAGAAATAAATGTGAGCAAATGGAGCCAGGATGTTTGCCATCTGATCTGGACTTCAGTGGAGCTGATGTGTTGTAATTTCAGTTGGACACATGCAACTAATTTGATTTAAACTTTTACCCTAACTTGATTTTGAGTTGGGCCTGCCCTGTTAACTTTAACCTTACTGATAAGAATGGGACTAAATTAGCATAAATGTATGTTGGTTGTGAGACAATTATATTATATTCACTTATATTTAGGTAGGATTGGATGCTTAAAAGATGCTCATTCTTTTTCCTATAGGGTTAAAAAATGAAGTCAAGAAATTTTTGTATGTTACTTTTAATGGAGTTTTAAGCTAGATTGAATGCAGCTAGTTAAGGTCAGGATTACACAGAAAACCTTGATTTTGATTTCCAGTTGTGGCATTTAAACAATGTAATTTAGAGCTTAAAAAAATTATAGCATTTTGCTTTCAATGTAGAATTTCCTGGCTTTGGAGCACTTTTCAATCATGTGTAGTTTAGACTTGGCATTGAAAATACTGTACATTAACAATGGAACCATTGCTGCATTTTGATATCCTACTTTCTTAGTGCAATATTAAGTATGACTTTAATTCTGAACATATAGCTCCAAACGCTGAGGTAAAATTTAACGTTTGCATTAGGTCAGTCATTTAAACAAAATGACAGCTGATTCTTTCAATAGCTGTCAAATACTGAGGCCAACACAAGAAATAAAAGCTAAATACAGATCAGTAGACTCAGTAAATATCTCATTGATGTGGTGTTATGAGTTCACTTTGGAACTGCACATTGTCTCTTTTACTTCTACCAGCTGATATCATACTCACTTTTTTAAAATTTCTTTTTAGTTTGCAGTTGAATTGAGAGCCCATTCAAGTATAAAACTGGTCAGTAGAGATAATAAGCAGTTGGAACATATTTCATGTACGAGTTGTGTTATATTGCATAATTTTTAGAACTGTCTATTTAAATTCCCTATCACCCATTTACAATGACATAGACAGTTCATTCTTCAAAATATTTGCCGTTTGCATGTATGGTTGAATTGTGTGGTGAGCTAACTTATTCTGCTAGGAAACCATTGGACTGGTGGCTTTGCTCTTCTCCTGTCTTTTACCAAGGTGAGCTTGATTTTTGCTTTTTAACTGATTCACTTTCTCTCTCTCACTGTCTTTGAGTCTGTGGCTGCAATTGAATGAAACCTTCATGGTACAAGAGACGTTGTCCCATTTATATATTCCTGGGAGCAGTGGTTTTAAGATATTAGATGCTTTTGTAAATTTTCTTTTTATGGGAAATGAATCTATTATAGGATGGGAAGTATTTTTTGTGACTCATAAGATATGCGATTGTATTGATGGTATTAAATCTCATTTTTGATGGTGCAGTTACTACAAATTTTTGTTGTATTTTTGAAAGTTAACTGTGATTCTCTCTCTCTCTGAGAACTGGCCTTGTGCATAGCACATCTGTTATACTTTGGTTAACAAAAAGTATTTCGATGAATGTGATTAGCCACCTGTACTCTTAGAGCTTCCCCATCTTGTCTATTAATTAGGATTGTTTTGGTAGACTTGAAGAGGTAGCTGATGCCAGGTCAGGACTGGCATGATCAGAGAAGATTAGGTGTCCTACTGTTTGGACCTGGGAGATTTAAATTGCCTATTTGCTGATATTTTCTTTTGGAGTATGCTCTTGGAGGCAGTGGAGAGAGATGAATTCCAGACACTTGTGGAGGAAATAGGTTATCTAGACCCATTTCCATCTGGCTTCAAGTTGGGGTTTGGTAATGAAATGGCTCTAGTTGCCTCTACAGATGACCTTTATCAGATGAGAGGCATTTGAATGCAACTCTGCTGATATTCCTTGATATCTCAGTGATTTTTTTATATCATTGAGTAGCAGTGAAAGTTGTGTTGAGAATCTGGAGCTGGAAGATTCACAGAGGAAAAATAAAATTAATGAAACCTGGTGATGGGAGGAAAAGAGGTAGAACTGCAAATGATTTTTTCTTCCTTCTGGTGGATGTTTTGAGTTCTTTTTATGAGAAATTATCTGACAGAATGTAAGAGACTGTTCACTCCAGATAACTTGTTTTTTTTCTTTTTCTGTATAAAATCCCAAAGATCCACCCAATCTGGTCTATAAGACCAGCCATTTAAAGTAACAAATTCTGAGCTCAGGATTTATTTTTATTTTTTTGAAAAAAATATTTATTTAACCAGACCTGAACTGAGTCCCTCAGCCTGAGATTATTCCAAGCTTCCTTCACTTCATCCATATAATTTAGACTGAAGGAGAAGTTATTTTGAAAACAAAAATCCATGTAGATTTACTACAGATATCCACTAGTAGATCCATACCTACGTTCTGCTCATCTCTGAGCTAAATAAACCAATGGACTGATTCTGCTGAAGGCAACTGCTTGTGTGTCCTTAGTAGTTTCTAGCTCAGTTACAAAATTATTCAGTGATTATATGATGTTTACAGATATATTATGACTGTTTAAAAGTAAAGGGCTTTACATGGTTTCAAAATTACATAACACAGAAGTACTTTTGTATGTCCTGAACAAGACCTTGGGCTTTAAATGAAAAAAAAAAAAGTTGGCAAGTTACCACATTATTCCAAAGTGTATGTGCATCAGCGCCAGCGTAGTGCATTTCAGCATGTCAGCCTTAGGTTATCAGAAGAAAAAGTCACTGGAAAAGAATGCCCCATCTGACTGGAAAAACAATCCCTCTAGTGCTGCTTGTCCTTTGATATGCAAGCCAAAAACTACACACAAGAGTTTGCTTGATTTGACACAAGTGGTTATGATAAATTCTTAATTACGTGGTTGGATAAAAGGCCTCCACAGTGGAGCTGAAGCCAAAATGAGTCAATTTAGATTTGGGGTCTTAATCTAGAAGTTTGATAGGGTCGAAAAGTCCCCTGACATTATTGCTTATCTCACAAGCTTCCTTTCCCTTCTCTGAAACATTATTCTACTGTTGGGTTACAGTGGACAGTGTTTTCACAAGATGTCAAGATCCACATTTCTGGCCAGTTCTCTTTCTCTCACACCTTGCCATTAATTCTATATTTTTCTTCTTTAATAGCATGGCCTCCAGCTGGATCTCAACCTATGTGGTTAAGTGTGAGATCTTTAAGCAATCAAGTTGCAACCAGTTAGCTGTTATTAGTTGTTCCATTTGTGTAAAGAAAGGACAATGTTGTTAGGCAGGGTTGACTAAAGAGAGAGCTATCCAAAAGTTATGTATATGCTGCATTTCTGGATCTTCATGTGGAGATATTGTTGTTTCCCAACTTTTTCCCAGTTTGAGACTCAAGATGGCTTACAAAAGTAAAAACAGACATAGGCCTTTTCCGCATTTTATTTTTGAAATGGGCTGGTGCATCCTCCCACAAGGACATTCACATTTGGGAGCGAGCTGGGTTCGGACTACTCACTGTTTGTCCGGACTTCAGCCTGCTCCGGAACGCCCAGAACTGCTGGTCGCCCGTGCTATTGAAAGACCGATTAAAAGAGGACTTTCAATATTGCGGTGCGCTCCAGCCCGTCGCTCTGTAAAGTATAGATCTACAGGCACGCTCCGGTGTGGAGTCTGCAGATCTTCTGGGGTGGGCTTCCGGCTGGAGAGCTTCTCCGATTGGTGGAGAGCCTTTGCCAACCAGAAGCCTCCATTTTCGTCGCCAGAGAGTGTGTAAAGCAGGCACACACAGCTCTGGACTGTCGTGGATCATCAGGAAAAGCGTGCCGGTCCAGTAAGTAATGGACTGCCCCATTTCCCCTCCAAAGTGTGGAAAAGCCCATAGTTTAAAAAAAAATCACAGCATAGAAAAGTTAAAACAGAATTAAACTATCAAAAAATTAAAACCAGGTGGAAACATAAAATACAACAAATAAAAGTCTAGCACATTATATTAGGCCTGAACATTGTCATCCTTCCATTGCAGATTTCTGAATTTTGTAGTGCAATTTTGCAAAATGCACAATGATGTGTATACATTTGCATAATATTTATCCAATAAAGTTATGAATTTCTGTGTGGATCATCCCACCACCACACGCACGCACACACACACCAAAAAGTTGCAGATTCATGTAGAAACAGGACAAAATGATCTCAGTGCACAAGCACATGAAACTGACATGGATATAAAACAGACTGCACTTGAAATAGAATAATCTAAAACTCAAAAATGTGCAGAAAGGGGTTGTTTGTTATAAGGAGCTAGTGAAGGAAAGGGCGATAAATTGCACATTTTTTCCCATAGCTTGGAAAAAAAAATAGTCCACAATACTATTTTGTCAAAAGGACTTTAAAGACTGTAGCCATCTTAATCTTTTGCAGCCAAAATTACAAAGCATCCTGTGCATGTTAAAGACCTACAGCTGGCATCCTATTTGTTAGTTATGATTTTGAAAGCTAGGTTTATGAACTGATAACTGGTATTCATATTTACAGTTATTGCACCATTGCGGCAATTGTAAATGGCCCTGAGCTTCACCTTGAAATCCATGTTGCTGCGCTGAGGGATGGAGTCTGTGGCACTCCCATGTGGGACACTCAAGGATGACATGGCCAACTGCCTCTCACCAGTGAGCAGTGTGCAATAAGTAGAAACAATGACTCATTTGGAGTCCTGTTGCAACTCCCCATTGTAGTATCACTTGCTGGTGGGAAGTGGCTGGATACGTCTTTCTTCAATGCACTACTTGCCGTGCTGTAGAACTCCATCCCTTGTTGCAACCACCTGGATTTTATGGTGGGTTTTGCGAGAGGGGTTGGATCATGGGATGGATCATAGTTATGACAGCATGGCTACTTGTCTGATGCAGGATCTTGACTGACCAGGTTTTACTTGGTATAAGTTTTAGTCGACTCCAGCCCACAGTACATCTGACAACATGGGTTGCAGTCCACAAAAACTAGTGGCAAAGAAAATATACTAGTGTTCAAGGTGATCTAAGACCCTTTGTAGTTGCAAAAGTTTGTCACACTTTTGGTGCTGTGCTTTAGCACAAAGCAGGAAGAAAATATAGGAAAGTTATTAGTAAAGATTAGTGTGTTTTGCTGTTAATCTAAAACAATCTAATTGAACTATGTTTGCATTTGAAGAATTAAAAATGTTTATTCAGTTTATTCTAATAGTTTAAATTATATATATATGGATTAAAAGCTTCCTACAATGAAGCTGAAAATTGGCATCCGTGATTTTTCTCTGCTCTTTTATACTATATGCTTTTTGATCTTTACTTTACTTCACGTCGATTTCAAGTATTTCTACAACTTTCTGCAGTTATCAAGATTTCATAGACACTAAGAAATGTTTCATTTCAGTAACAGGGTTTATTATTATTATTATTATTATTATTATTATTATGTTTAGAAATAGTATGGAGTGGGGGAGGATCAGTCACAGAGACTACTAACCTCAAAAGTCCTTTATATAAGTTATCCCATTGGAACTATTCTTGAGTACATGGTTAATCTTGTAACTAAACATTGTAATTGTAACTCCCCAACCTTGAGGGACAATACATTGTTTTTCCCCAAAAACCAAGAGAAGTAGGTTTTGTGTTTAAAAAAAAAAGCTGGACAGTGTAAAATGTGAAGGCTCTTCAGCATGGTCTCCCCTTTACTTAATTAATTAATAATTTAATTAATAATTTAATTTTGGAATTAAGTAAGTGTTGACATTCCAACTTGTCAATCAACTAGAAGTTAAAAATAAATTTTGTTAGAGAATTGTTAACTTTGCTGAAAAGACTGCCAACAACAGCTTCCTTGCTTTAGGGATTATATTGCTAAAGTGCTTGATCAGTTTTGATTTGCGAATACAGGATTGTAGCAAGGTAATAGGTTCAAAACTCCTAATTCCTCCTGGTTGTACCTCACAAGTTGGATATTTTTGGTCTTTTCTGTAAAGGTTCAAGCTCCTGGAAGAGAAGTGACCAGCTATGCAAATAGTTGCCTGAAATGATGAGTAAACTGAACCAGAAAAAGCCTGATCAGAAAAGAAACCTAATTTGATAAATGGGCAAATTTCAAAATCCTATTAAACTGGAGAAAAAGCAAATGGCTGCAAAATAGATGTTCATGCTTTTTTCATTTATAAAACATCATGTGAAATGAGGAGTAAATGAGGAGAAGGAAAAGACGCAAGCACCAGTGAAAGAACTTTTGTATTGTCATTTGTTGGTTTAACTGTTCTATGGTCGCCTGTCTTGTGTCAGTTCTCTTTGGAGTCTTGGTAGAATGGGTCTTAATGTCAGCGCCATTGCAATGAAATTGCACAGAATTATCGGGAAGGTAGCTTAGAGTAACACATATGTCTTCCACATATAAGGTCTCAGCTTAATTGTTGGCCTCTCCAGGAAGGCCTGGGAAAGACTCTTGATTGAACTGAAACTTCTCAAATAGGGTTTTCCCTCAATTTTATATTTTTTTCTTACTACCCTCCCAGACAAGAAGCCGACATTGGAGAATTGTCTCCAAATAGTCCCCTCCCCTTTTTTGGATTACAGCCTTTCCCTGACTATGAGATTATGTTGTGATGTTGTAGTGGCAGCATAGCAACTGCCATGTTACCAGGTCATACACCCCACACTTTGATATGGTTTAATTGGCAAAGTATGATTTAATTGGCAACATGTTAATTGGCTTTGATATTAAATATGCCCTGCTATGGTTGTATGGCCAGGCTGGACAAGAGGAAAAGACTGACCGAACACGTGCACTGTGAATTAGGTCAGAAACTGCCTCTAGGTATAGCCAGGTCATAATCAGGAAATCACCAGGTAACTCTAAAGATAATAGATTTGCAGCTAGCCATAATGTCTCTGCCTTTTGGGACAATAGTGACTGGGAGATTCCCACCAAACTGCTGATTGTCTGATCTCTTTTCCTCTGACCAAGCAACATTTCTTTTATCCTAAAATCTGTCTGACAAGCACAGAGCTATCAGGCAACTATTAGCCCTTTTTGTCACCTAATGCTAAAACCACTAGTCTGTTCCAAACCTCACTGTCCACTTTGTGAACTCCATTGATTCTTTGGCTGGAGAGCCATCCACACCTGTGGTCTCCAGGCAGAAATCATGAATACTGCTCACCCACCCCATTTTGGTCAGCTAACTCACAGTACACCACTCTGTTATTTTGATTCCCAATTGTATACTGTCCTTAGACACAAGTCCAAGCCACATTGCTGCTTCTTTGCAACTTGTCTAGATTGGTAAATATCACTCATGATGACCTGAAATCTCATTATCTATAACCTTTCCTCCCTTTTCCTTCAGTTAGCCTTGTGTAATTGCATGGCTGTTTATATCTTGACTAATTCCCTGAATAAAACACAATTTAGCTTACTTTTGGATCTCTGGCTGGTTCATTCCAACAGAAGTACTGGTAAATGTTGGTGTCAAAGATCTCAATAAGTTACCCCCCCCCCGGTCTTCCAATTTGAGCTAATAAATCCCTACCTTTGTACAGGGGTACTGGGATCACAGGTGGACCCCTGAGGTCACCCATGTTTTGGGATAATTACCAAGCCCTTTAGGAAAACAGAGGGAAACCTGTGTGAGTGCCAAGGCCCATGGTGTGCTCCTTCCACAGGAAACTTTTCAAGAATTACTCCACTCCCTCATGAAATGTGGTGAGATGATTCTGCCAATGAGAGCCTGGCAAAATTCCTTTTTTCGTAAGACAATTCCCATAATTTTCTGGCCAGCATGGCCTTTGTCCATATTGCCTGGGGGAATTCTGGGAACTGTTGGCCAAGTAAGTAACTTTTGCGAACTCTACCATAAATTTGGTGAGGAAATTTTAGATGCTGCTTGTACACAGCTCAGTATTAAATCTTGGAGAGTGGCTGATAGCCAGCATATACCAGCCTCACACAGAAAGAGTATCATCTAAATGTCTTGCATTAAAACTACCATCAACCTTAGCTGACTTGCTTAGTTGACTTGGCTAAATAGGAGATATAGTTCAAAACATCAGGAAAGTAGCAAATTGGGAAAGCTGATAATAGGGCTAGGTGGATCAATGACCAAGCTTGATCTAAAGAATTGTGTTCTGTTACATTTAACAGTTAGAACTATATTTTAGATCAGGCTTGAACCACACCACCTGGAAACCTCCTAGTGTGGAAGTCAGAGTCCAACACATTCAGATGGCAATATGTCAGGGAATGCTGTTTTAGATAAGACTGCATAGAAATTAGTTTTATGCTTTCACATCAAAAGTTGTACTTTTATCATGGTACATTTAAAAATCCGATATATCAGAAAATTCAATGGAAAAAAAAATCCATTTGTTTAAAAGTATTTCCCAAGGGCCTGCGTTACCAGATACCAGGCTGCAAAAGAATGATGTAGTGATCCATGGCATAATGATACAGTCTAATTTCAGTAAATAGAATTGTGTGCATAAAATTTCAGGAAATAAAGTTATCAAAACCCATTGTATATGAAGTGCGGATGTTAAAAGAGGTGGTGCGGCTGAGTATGAGAACAGTGGCACACAATTTAAAAGGAGGGTGCAAATGACAATTTTGGCTGTTGTTGAAATAAGAGTTGGAAATGTGGTTTTGTTTATATTTTTTAAAATATTGTTTCTTCTCACCTTTTCATCCATGGAGATCCTCAGGGCAGCTAACAGGAAACAAATTATTTTCTTAAAAAAGTTAGATTAAAAAGTATGTGTCATTCTTAACAGGAAACATTAAAAAAAAAGAAACAAAAAAAAAAGAAGAAGCAGAGAAATAGGAAACAAGCTTGATAAGGAAGCCAAATTGACAGTCCCTACCTAGGCCAAAAGCATATTAATATAACAGCCTTTTGCCTTGGTGCCTGAAAAGAGGTAATAAGAGAACTGATTGGGTATCCTGTGTTAATGTCAGGCGGCGGCTGAAGCAGACACAGAGGCAGGAGCTGAGTTTATGGTTTTAGTAATAAAGAAATCAAGAGGTTACGTCACCAAAATAAACAGAGGCAGCAAACTCAACAGCAAGGATTAGCCTGGAACAGAAAGCCCATGACACAGGATGCAGATTCCCGGGTGGTAGACGGTTGTTGCCCCGTGCCCAGCTCCCACAGTGTCTGTCTTAAATACACAGTCTTTAGCCCAGCTGGGGCTGATCAAATGTCCGTTGGCCCAGTTCACAGCTGGAGACCCTCAGACTTCGGGGTCGATTCAACAGACGCTTCTCTCGCAGCCGCTGCGATCTCCGAACCACCCCCTTCTCCAGCCGCCTCTGGAGGAACGTGGGGGAGGGTATGCTGCAAACTCTGGACTGGAGTCAGAAATAGCAGCCTTTGTCGAGCCAGAAGCACTGGTCTCATCTGCTGCAGGTACTAGGTCAGGATCTGGCCCTGGGACAGCTGTGGGGTCGCTGGCAGGCCCCTCCCTTGACTCTGAAGGAGCCCCCTCTCCCTCCAAGGGATCCTCCCCCAGCTCGGAGTCCCTGTCTGAATCAGCAGCACACTCGGCCTGGCTCATGACATCCTGAGGGACAGAATTCCACAAAGCAGACACCATCACTGAGAAAAGTATGCCCTTGAATCACTACTTACACATTTCAACCACGATGGAGGAAGGTCTTTGATCAAATTTAAATGTATGATTAAGTACTGTTTTCAATATAGGGGTTCATCAGGACTTCCATATTGGAAGAATGTCTGTGGGAGAATTTTGGGACACATGGGCTAGCTCCACCTCCCCACTGACAATGAACCTGACCATCTACACCTTGAGACAGTAACAAGACTCTCTGTGAATGTGATTGAGTCAGGAGTTCTACAAATGTTCATATTCACAAGGGCGGAATCCCTACTAATCTGCTCAAATGTACAGGCAACAGAACAATAAGTGGCTGACAGCATGTAGTGGCTCTGGACATACTGAATTGAGAAGGGGGGGTGGTATCTAGGAATTGCTATTGTTTCCAAGATCCACTTCTGTGTTGTTCCATGTTCTTTCTCAGTTCTCACAGACAATGGAACTCCACCCCATGGGATGTCCATGGAGGTCTCTTTTCTGCCAGCAGACAAAAACCTTTGTATTTAGACAGGCCCTAGCTCATGACCCATGTGGCAGAACCATCTTTTAATGGGCTGTGCTTTCAGCTTGTTTACTATGTTTTAAACATGTTTTAAACAGTATTAACTTTCCGCTTTTAATAAAATTACTTGATTGTTTTAAAAACTTTTTTATAGTAAAATTATAGCTGTACAGTGGGCACTCTGGATCTCCAAGGGTTCGGTTCCAGGATGCCCAAGAGTTTCCAAAAAACTGCAAATGATTTTATCCAATATTATTAAAAGACAGCAATGTGTGTGCTGATGCCTCAGTGTATTTCTTTTCCTATCACCACATTTTACGTATACAACATGATTCACTGTCAGTGAAAATCACAGATCCAGGGCTTGCACATCCAGAAGGTCCATTATATTTTGTTTTAATTTGTTGTAAGCCACCAACGACGCTGTGATAGGACAAAGGAAACTAATTCATTAATTTAATTGTTTGGAGGGAGAGTCTTCTAAACCTCTTCATATAATAAGTGAAGAATGATTTTCAGTTCAGTCCAGTGTTAGAAACTGAATATTTTTATGGGCACATTTTACAGCCTAGTCCAATTTTTGCTACATTTATTAGGAAGTAAGTATTACTGCTTTCTTGGTACTGTGTACAGCATATTGGATTTCACTGATAAGCTTTTCATTTCTTTGCTAGATTTTTCAAGTCTGAAGTTGCATTGCTAAACAAAGCTGTATGCAGAATGAGATGCGGATGGTTTTATTGTTCAACATTCTAATGGATGCTATACTTTTATTACTGTAAGTTCATTCCCTGTTCATTTACCTTGAGTGGCACATTGCTGTTGCTGTACATTTGGCCATCTTTCTGGTATGATTTGTCTACCATTTCTGTTGTCAAGAGTGCTGGGAGGAGGGAGAAGAAATCCCACTGTTATTGTATTCAGGTGTTTATTCCTGAAGTGCTGAATTGTAGGGTTATGGAGAGTTCTTTCAGCATAATATCCCCTCTATAGAATGTAAATTGCATTACAGATTTTAAAATATGGATCACAGAGAGAAGAACTGACATGAAGGCAAAGGAGGATTTTGAAACCATAGCCATGGCAATCTAATGTGAAGAAGGTATCTTGTCATTCTGTGTGAAGAGCACACACTGTGACTATGGACTGATCATGCTCTTTAGGACACTAAAGATAGTATGAAACCAAGTTAGACATGTACCTTTAGAATCTGAAGACTAACCATTTTGTATGTGCATGACATTCATAGCAATATGTTTTCTAATATCCGTTCCTTGATTGATTGTGCAAGAATCAAGTGCATACTCTTTCCTTCTCTTGCAGTCTTTCTGAGCAATCAGTAATATTGATATGCCATGGGTAAATTGATATTTGTGAGTCAATTTAATATAATTTCTCAGTCAATAGGGTTCTGACCTGAGCTGGTCTACAGGATTCATTAAACATACATCTCTCCCATGCATGGTTTATGATATCACTGAGTGCTTAAGTATGTGATAACGCTACACGTCTAGAAGATATTTCAGATGAGGCTGCAAAATGTAACCCTCATCCTGGCAAATGGGACATTTTAGTTCTCCAGAATCATGCTTTGTTGCTGAGTTCACATAAACAAGACCTAAAAAGGTGGCATTTATGAATGTGTGACCTAGAGTTACACATTGTGACTGTTCTGTATTCATGATACCTACATAGTCCCCAGTTTAGGGAATACATAGAGACTGTGAAAGTCCCCTGATCTTCACTTACTGGGCAGCAGATGCTGCATTTGATGGGACTGTTCCTCTGTCAGTTGGAAAACAGCTAACTGATGTTCCCACCGCCTCTTGTGACAGCAGTCTCCGGCAAGAGGGGTACTGAGACAGGAACTCCACTTCTGCCTGTCACATTGGAGATCACACATGGGAGGAGATGGAGCTATCAGTCAGCTCTGTCCTGAACATGTCAGGAGTCACTGCATAGCTACCGTAAATACAGTGGTTATGCATTTATATCTGCCTAAGTGAATTCTGATCGATGCCTTTTACCCATCTGCCATGTACAAAAAAAGGGGGAGGGAGTCTAGGACCCTCCCCAAAAAATATCCCAGCAAATCTCTTGCATGTGTGTTGGTTACACACACACACACACACACACACACACACACACACACAGTGGCAGAGCTTGGAGTGTGTGGAGAGGGGTCAGAGCTACGGCACGAGGGGCATGCCTACTGTGCATGGGGGTGTGGTGCGCGGGCATGTGGCCAAGGCACAAGGGGTGTGGCTACAGGCCAGGATGCCCCAGAAACATTGCTGCCCAGGGCGAATCACCCCCATGTCCCTACATGAGTGCACACACACACACACACCACACAGGGAGGTGTAAGGAATGTGACACTTGTCTCCAGGCAGACATATTCTAGAGTCCCTGTTGGCATCATGGCCAAATATTGACAGCTGCCTCATGGTACAGAAAGGGTTGTTCTGTATTTAGTAGGCCTTACCAAAGCCTTTCACTTTAGCTTGACAGTTTAGCTTGACAGACAGCTGGGAATGGACCAACAGGAGTAAATCTTCCCATTAAGAATTTGCTTGTACTGTTCTCATAGCTGTTAGGATGGGAGTGAGACACAGCTGTGTTCTTCAGTTTCCTTTGTATACTTTTGCACTATATAATCCTTGAGGGTTTTCTTCCAATGGCCTTGCCCAAGATGTGTGTGCTTGGAGGGCACACCAGTCCAGGAACCCATTAGAATGTTAGTCCTGGGAAAATATGTGTAAAAATGGTTGAGTAGGGATCTAGTTCTGCTATTAGCTGTGAAGGAAAGCTAGAACCTATCAGTTAAAGGGTTGTAATATTATCTCCGCTGTAGACCTTCTGTTAGAGCCAGCATGGTATAATGGTTTGAGGGCTGGGCTATGACCTTGGAGAACAGGGTCCAATTCCGCACTTGGCCATGGAAACTCACTGGGTGACTTTGGGCACATCACACACTCTCAGCCCCAGAAAACCCCATGATAGATTTGGCTGAGGGTCGGCATAAGTTGGAAATGACTTGAAGACATACATCAACAACAGACTTTCTATTGCATTATTTATCAATGATAAAGCATATATTATAGCAATGATGTGTGCCAGTTTTGAGTATTAAACAAATTTTCAGGGAGACTTAGAACTGCATCAGTTCTAGCTCAAGACAGAAGGACTGACAACCATTCAAAACATATACCAACACATACCTTCTGGCTCTTGGTGTTTGGGTACTGTGCTATAACCACAAGCACTCCTGTGGATATGGAACATTTTAATACCCAGCAATACACTGGAAATCCCATTGGAGTATAAAATATCTCAGATCAAGCACTCAGTAGAAGGTATTTTAACTTCCTTGATGAGGTTTGAATATATTTCCCAAAGAAAATCAAATTATCACTTACATTGTCTTTTGGAATGTCTTCAAATAATTCTTTTTTCTTTTTTTCTTTTTCTTTTTCTTTTTTGCTGAGATACCTCCATTCATTAGTGGATACAACCAACAAGGAAGATCTAGGTATGCAGCAAATGTTGATAGACCAGGCTTCACCAATATACTATCCTCCAGATGCATTGGATTGGAACTTCCATCATTCCCAGCTACCATGTTTACAAATCTCAGGAAAGTCAAGGTAATTACTTTATCAGTGCTTTAATCAGAAATGAAAACCTCTGGCCCTTCAAAAGTTGTTGGGCTTCAACATTCCTACCCATTTTATCCATTGTAGTCAATAACCTGACTTTCAGAATATTTGGTGTTCATACTAGCAGAATGCATCAGACCGTGGCTAAAAAGAGGTCTAATGACCCCAGATGCTATTAACGTAAAAGGGAAAAACTTAATAGTTGTAGTTTTAGGAAATCTATGAAAGACAGGACAGGAAAGAAACATCTAGACTTGGTCATGAAACTCCCTAAAACTGGATCCTCTGCACAGAAGAGTGCAGAAACTCACTTTGGGTCCTGTGCTGGCAGAAAGAAGGCTTAGAAATGAATAAAATGAATAACAAAGAAAGGACAAAAGACCAACTGATTTCCTTGAAGAATGAGAAAATAGACCTGGGTGCAGCAATCTGCATGCAAAAGAAGTGGCTACTTACAGGAGCCAAGAGAGGACAAGATATTGTAGCTCACTTACCCATCAAACTGATTGTTGCCCCCGCTGGTTACTTCCTACAAGGTTTCACTTTTGTACTTCTAACACTGGCCTAATGGGACATTTTGTCCAGTAACATCTGGAAGACCACAGCTTTCCCCTTTCCTGGTTTAAATTAGGAGAAGAAAGGTAAAGGAGCTCATAATGAAATCCACAAGCCCCACTTTGTACTCCTCTCAGCTTTGACAAAATCATGCCTTCCAATGGCCTTCTGAAAAGAAATGCTAAGGGAGGGAGCACAAACCATAAGCCTCCTTGCACCCTGTATTGAGGACGTTGGTTTTGAACCTGCCACAATAATGCTCTTTTAATATTATGTAGAAGTGAAACCATATAGATTTCATCAGTGACTGGAAGGCAGGTGTGTGTGTGTGTGTGTGTGTGTAGAGGGGAGAGATCTATTTCAGAAAATCCTGCCCACTTATCCCATGGGGCAGACTAGTAAACTGCAGCATAAATCTGATGTGTGTGAATAAAACGCCATAAAAACAAGGAGTGTAGGAGCATGGAAAGAACAGATAATGAAAGCAAATGTGCTGTAAGCAAAGTAACCTAAAATCTCATAGAATATTACCTGGATACTCTGCGACAGCAGACACTGCACAATAAAGGATAATAGTAGAAGTGTGATATGGGAATAGTGGACATAATCCTGTAATGTGCTATGTCTGAGAACTGTAGATGCCACCGAACAGAACTGAAAGCTAAGTAGATTAGTATTATAAAAGTTGAGAGGAATTGCAAATGTCTGGTAAAGCTTCTCTTATACCCCGTGGGGATGTGAGAGAAGAAGGGAGGGGGGAATGAGACTCAGATTAAAGGTAGGATGGAGGGGGACTCAGGTCTGTTACCTTTTGTGTTTGATCTGTATCTCCTGGTTTATGAGTCCCCCAGGAAGGCATGATTGGGTAAAATATAGAAAACATCAGGCCCAAAGCTTAGAAAAGTAACTTCTTTGGGTGGTAACTTGCCCTGCTGGGGGAATACATACTGGGATTGCAAATGGAGACATGTTGGCTGGTGGATTCTGGGAGCTGTAGCCTAAAAAACTCTAATTTTCCCAAGCTCTGGAAAGCAGGTAGGGCCTATTGATGTCCCTGCAATTCCCACTGTTAGGGTGGATAAACAAATTGCACCTCACTATATCCCCAGATGGACATGGAGCTGGCTTGAACCCCAAATGCAAGGTAAGAAGGTAGAAAAGAGAAGGAAGGACATACACACACACAACTTTGGCCAAAGGATCCCTCTAGCAATCACCAATAGTGATGACTCCAGAAAGATGATTTATTCTTTCAGGCTTCCCTTCTTATACCATTTTTATGTTTATATTAAAGAATGCTTACAGGAAAGAAAAGATTCAAAAATCAGCATTAGCAGAGTCACAGTTTGTTACACATGTTACATTCTATCTGACCTTTAACATTCTTAAGTCTGTGTTGTTCCAGGCAACATCCTGGGTCATTCCTAAAGACATCTTTCACAATAGCAGTGTCCTTTGCTTATTCATACTGATTATAAACAGGAGCAGAGCAAAATAAACAATTCTAAAGCAAGGTTGCTTGGTGAGCTACAATTGTCCAAACTATCAATCAATATTAAATGATTAACACCTATGAATTCTCCAGTAAATTTCCAAGCACCAAATTTCCAGCCCAACACTGCTATGGTTCAAGCACCTGGTGAACCCAAACGAGCTCAAAAGCCCCTAGGAGAAGGCTGGGAATCATGTGGCATTTTGGATATTGTTGGACTGCAACTCCCAGCATGCTACACCATTGGCAAGAGCTGCTGGGACTTGCAATTCAGATGTATCTGGACAGCCACACTACTCCTGCCCCTGCTTCAGGAAGAGAGAGAGATAAAGTTGGCTTCTGTAGAAGGAAAGGAATTTTAGTGAGAGAGATAAAAACATTTGGAGTTTGCAGTAGGGTAATGAAAATGCTGAACACTTTCCTTTAGCATTTCAGCAAATAAATGGTGGATTGGAGTCCAGTTTTATAGCCCATATTTTAGAAGTGGTCTGATCTCAGATTCTCAGCAACACTGCTGTCATACCTGGGATGCTGACAGGATGGATTTTTTTTTTTTTTTCCTAAAGGCAGCTGATCCTATCTGATCTTAGAAACTAAGGCCATTTCTGCATGGGGCGAGGGAATCGCCCCATGCTGGTACTTACCGGACTTCTTGGCTTCACGCTTGGGTCCAGGCTGGTCCGGAGCAGTGCGTGGTCGCCGCTCCACACTGTTCTGGGGACAAAAATGGTGACTTCCAGTTGGTTGAGGCTCTCCACCAACTGCTGAAGCTTGCCAGCCTAAAGCCCGCCCCTGGCAGATTGCAGGCTCGCACTGGTGCGAGCCTGCAAATCTGCACCGGAACGGGGGCATGGAGTGGCGCACTCTGTGCTTTTGAAACACTTGTTTCAAGAGGTCTTTCAAAAGTACACTGGACGACCACTTCGGGTCATTCTGGAGTGGGCTGAGGTGCGGATCTACAGTAAGTAGGTCCAACCCAGTCTGCTCCCAGGTGCAGATGTCCTCCCTGGAGGACGCTCTGCACCATTTCTTTAAGCCCATGCGGAAATGGCCCAAGCTGCGGCAGCCATGGTTAGTACATGGATGAGAGATTGCCAATGAATACCAGGTGCTGTAGGCTACAATTCAGAGCAAGGGACTGACAAAACAAACTCTGAGTGTTCCTTGCCTAAGAAAACCCTATGAAAGTCATGGGGTCACCATGAGTTGACAGGTGACTGAGAAGGCTTGAGTGTGCGTGCACACGCACATGTACACTGACCCACCCACACAATGTCTGGTAAGATTCCCCAGTTAAGGCAGAAATAGATAACTTTGAGGGGACAGGTAACCCCTTGGAACCCCCTCAATCCATGGAGGCCATTGTGAAACAAGATATTCTCCATATGTGTGGGGGTTCCATTCCAAGAACCCTCATGTACAACAAAAAAAAGTGAAGAGCTGCATCTCATTACAGTCAATGGATGTGATATGTGTGCACCCTGCTACATACATTGACTATAATGGGACATGATGCTTTTGTGGCTTGATATTCATGCGTGTGGAGGTCTCAGTAAGGGAGGGTCCACTTTATTACATAATTGCAGTATAGTTTGATATTAGTATTGCAACATTAGATGGCAAGTATGGCTAGAAATGTATATGAAGACATAGGCCATTTCCACATGACGATGTTCTTCCGTGTCATCTCGCTGCAGTCCTGGATCCAGAAGAGAGTGCATCAGCAATGCTTCCCTCTTCACCTGCTCAGTCCATGAGGAAGAGAACGCAATGGTGCCATGTTTTCCTTCTGCAGCGCAGCCGTGCTTTTTCCATTGCTGCGCTATATAAGGAAGCATTGCCAATGCACTTCTGTAGCTTCCATATGGCCAGAAGTGATGAGAGCACCATGCGATTGCAGACATGAAATGGATTTTTTCTGTTTTGCGAAAACTGCCCAAACACAACACTCTGGCAGTGTATGGTAGTGGGATGGCGATGACGTCATGTGGAAGCACGACCTGCTGACTGCTGCCGTCATGTGACAAAAATGAGACAGCAACGTCGTGTGGAAAGGGCCTAAGTGAGAGGTGTGGATTGCTGGGTGGAGTGCATTCGCATATGGATTGTGATTGGTTAAAAAAGTAAGTCTGGAAGGTGAAGTTTAGCAGCAACCCATGGATCTATTGCCATGGGGGTGGTGAATCCACTTCGATTTTCCTGCTTCTTGTTCCACAGCTGCTCCAGGTTGAATGGGAGCTGTGCTGACTGCCTTGTGCTCTTGCAATAATGTTGGGGGAGCGAGGAGGAGAGAGTCAAATAGGATTATGGATTGGATGAAGGTGGTTACAGAAATTTGAGGACCTGAGTTCTGAAATGAGAGAAAGATATATGTGGGGCAAGTTATTGGTTCTCAGGTTCACATTACATGTAAAAAAAGCCACGACTACAAATGTTTAAGTACTGGAGAGTAAGGTATGAAATAATAATTGTAAGTTGTATTAAATTGCTGCATATTTATTATTCATCATAACTACACTTATGGCCTGGTCACTATTACCAGTGTTTTAGAGAAGTAGATCTAAGGTCCCTGAAGAGCTATGGTGTACAAAGAATAGTGTAGAAATACAAGTGAAAGTCTTTAGTATACCCTTTGTATTAAGCTGAGAATTTGAGGTATGATCACAATTAATTTGAAGGGGTTAGAAGTTTGATGACCATGATGGTTTTTCAGATACAGGCAATCATCTTGTAATGGTGGATTGTCACTTTTTATTTCTGGAATGGCTCCTGTCATGAATAGCTGACTGAAAAGCAGGTAAGGTTCAGGAGAGATTCCAGGAGAGGAAATTACAGATATCTCTGTCAGCAATTCACAAAGTTTTGGAAATTTCAGGTCTTGGTTGGAAGGGTAGGAAGGAAGGAAGGGTAGGAAGTATCAACTGAACCTTCTGATGTTTATATTAACTTTTACATCTGAAGAATAGAAGGCAATATATGCCACTAAACATCATGTGTATTTGATTAGTAACTTTGAGCTACCATTAGAGATGGAAGACTATACTGAGCAGAAGTCAAACTCCACCATCTTGAAAGTGTTTGTGAAGCTGACAGAAGTGACAACTATTTGTTCTTGGGTTCTGAGAGGATACACAATTTAGGGAACGGTGGGTCTCCTAATAAAGTGCTGGGTTTGCAAAAAATAAGAGTCAAAGAAAAGAGCTCTTGCTTCTTTTCTTAAATGGCTTCAGCTGGCATACAGTGCTCCATATTCTGAGTTATATGACAGCTCTGGAGAATGCCAAAGCATAAATGAAAACTGTGATAAACATTCATACAGACGTTATCAGGGTGTCAGTAATGAGGAAGTCATAGAATCACTAGGAAAAGAAAAGATTTCTGTAACATATACAAGATACAGACCTTTTCTTTGGATTTCTTTGGATTTCATGACTTCTCCTACTACATCTAATATTTGGTTGCCTGACAAAATTAGAAGCTCTATGGTTAGTAGCTGAGATTAGTAGCCCAGATCAGAAAGATTGAAAAACCATTTATTCTTGACCAAGAGTAGAAACTATGGCCATTTCTGCACGGGGCGAGGGAATCGCCCTGTGCTGGTACTTACTGGACCTTTGGGCTTGATGCTTGAGTCCAGGCTGGTCCGGAGCAGTGCATGGCTGCCACTCCGCACTGCTCCAGGGACGAAAATGGTGACTTCCAGTTGGTGGAGGCTCTCTACCAACCACTGAAGCTCGCTAGCCTAAAGCCCGCCCCCGGCAGATTGCAGGCTCACACTGGTGTGAGCCTGCAAATCTGCACTGAAGCGTGGGAATGGAGTGGCGCACTCCGTGCTTTTGAAAGACCTCTTTCAAGCAGTCTTTCAAAAGCACGCTGGACGACTACTTCGCGTCATTCGGGAGTGGGCTGGGGTGCGGATTTACAGTAAGTAGGTCTGACCCAGTCCGCTCCCAGGTGCAGACATCCTCTCTGGAGGACGCTCTGCACCATTTCTTTAAGCCTGTGTGGAAATGGCCTATGACAGGTCATTGCGCACATAACAATGTACCAGTGCGTGTTGATACAGGATGGGTAGGGTCTAAGATGGACCTCCCGTATCCATACCCACTTGGGCCTGGAAAGTAACTTTTAAAAAGTAGAGGCATGTCTAGGGTGGGGCAAGTAGGACATGTAGATTCAAGTTGATTGACTGGAATTTGAGTTCAATTCAAGTTGCTTCAATGACTTCACTTGAACTTGACTCCTCAATAAATAATGGATCAACTTGACTAGACTCCAGACTTGTCTTTTTTTTTAGTGAACTACTTGCTCTAGGGTAAAGGAGGCTTGGAAGGCAGAAGGAGTGAAATGCAGGAATATAGGAATCTGGAGAGTTTAAAATCTGGTTGAAGTGATGGGAGAGTAAAGGAAGTTTGGAAGGCAAAGAAGTAAAAGGCAGGAATCTATAAGTTTGGAGGTTTAAATCAAATCCTGATTACTTGAGAGGAAGACACCAGGCTAGGTATGTTGAATTCCCTTGAAGTTGAAAGGAAATTTTAGTCTATCTGAGGCAATGTAGGAAAGGGAGTGACAGTACAGGGCTTTGATTTACTAATTATTGAAACTTAAACCCCACCCTCACCCCTCCTTTTTTTCTGTTAAATTTGGCTCCCAGACTTGCTTTGACTTATCTTGCAAGGACTTGAGACTTGACTTGAGACTTGGAGTAAAAGACTTAAACACATCACTGGCATGTGCCCTGGGCACCAATGCCAGGGGTGGTGCAAAAAAAAAATCTATGCTGGAACATTTAGCAGCAGATGAGGAGGAGGAAGCAGCCCTGGAGGTTGGGGCGCAACTGCCATGCTTGCCCTAGGCACTGCTTACACAAGATACACCTCTGTTAAAAAGCAAGTAGTTAACTTTATAGTTCTAAAGGTCCCCCAAGGAGGTGACTGTCATTTAATTGGAGTTGAAAAAGAAAACTCTTCACTTTGTGTTTCTCAAATGTAGCTGCTGTTATTAAAAAGTCTCAGTGCTGCAATCTGCACTGATCCATGGTACAAAGCAGGTACTTCTCTTGTCCACCTCAGTGTTACCTTAAGACCTGAGCAAGTTGCAGAGGCATAGCATGAACTAGTGCTTCATACTTCTCCATGAATTGGTGAGGTGGCACACTCTGTAACTGTAGACATAACTAAATGAGTTATTGTTACATGACAAAGGAATGACACTATCCCTCTCATAACAATTCATAAGGTAGTGTAGCTATATGTTTGTTATTGCAGATAGAAATTAATTACAAATAACTACTTCTTGTACTAGTTACTTGTGTATCTTGTATTTTTTCAGAGTACAGACTGTATATACAAAATGTATGTGTTCTGAACTTATATCCATTGTAGATTGTGCGCCAGTGATTTAATCAAAAGTTTCTCTGTGGAATTGCTATCTAAATAGGTCTAGGGAAGAGGACAGAAATATAATCAATTCCTCATTCAAAGGCAATTCCAAGAGGAACAATGGGAAACAACATGTTGAACAGGTATTAGGACAGAGGATACAGAAAGCTGAAAAGTCACGGAGCTAGATCTAATTGTTAGTAACTGCTAGAGTAGACAATGGAAGTTACCTAAGACTAACAATTGGATTTAGGCTATAGATGTTTAATAGTTAGCTATGACAACTGAGGAATGATATTTTTCCCTAAGTATCCACTGTAAATTATTCTGAATTATTTAAATGTCTTCCAAGATTTGCACTAACATTTTCTATACACTATATAGAAAACAAGACTCCTAGATTATGTGAAACATATTTACTAATTGTTTTATGCTCTTAAACCTCAGGAAAACAGAATAAAGCTTCTAAACTTAGGCTATTCACACATCAGGATTCCCAAGATTAAAACATGACACAGCACAATTTGGCACAAGTAGAAAGCACAAGCAAAGATGTTATATTCTTCATATGCCAGGCACATCTAAGACCTCTGGCCGAGTATAACATATGTCCCAGTAACTGAGTTGTTTCTTGTTTCATGATTTAGTAGTATGTGATATATACTACTAGACTACAAAAAGATGCTGGGCATTATATTATGCATGTGCTACTTTGTGATGCAGTCCATAGACAGAAGTTGGAGTCATGCTGGGAGCTGGGAACTATTGCTGTGAAATAAAGCAAGTAGTTAGGATCAGACTATAAACCAGACCAGAAACCAGGACCAAAGGGCAAGTCAGCACCAAAGAATAAAACAAGTCACAGAAATAAGGAGCAAGCCAGAAATTAGGACTAAAGGATAAAATTACCCTTATTCCTTAAGTAAGGATTAATTAATTAAAAAAGTAAGCCATTGTATATTCCTTCTTTTCCTAGAGAACGCAATGAACAACTTGTCTGAATGTTCAAAGCCAACTACACAGATGCTGCAACATTCATTTCATCAACTCACCATGTGGGATGATTGTACAAAGGTTCGCAAGAAAAGCCTTTGTCGCTTATAACAACTATGGTAGCTTCATCTGTTTCCTGGCCTGATTCAGAGTTCTGTTCTTCATATTAAAAACTCTTCATAACTTGGGATCATGGTAATCAATAGGCTGAAGGAACCCAAAACTACATAAGGATGAAAAAGTCAGTTCTTATAAAAACAGATCAGTAAGCAAGATGGAAAAATTCATTGCTTCGTCTCACATTCAATCTCTTTTTCAATCTCAAATTCTATACGTCCTATCTATGTGAAAGAATTTGATAATTTTAAGGTTTTTTTTTTTGTCAAAACAAAACCAAACAACATTCTGACCAAATTCAAGAGATAAGGCTATTCCAAGTAAAGTATTTAACTGCTTTAATTGCTTCCTATGTAGCAGTTAAAGATGAGTGGTTAGAAAGAAAATCAGAGATGGTAAGTCCAGTTCAGTACTACAATATAGCTGAATGTGTGGAACCAGATTTGTACCATGAAGCACTCAAAATCCCCTGCCTTAACATTACATTGTTCTCTCCCATAATTACGGTTTTCTTAGAAAGAAACTCAATTCCAGTCTTTGTGCCAAAGTAGAAATGAACATTGGGCTTTTTCACACTTTAGGAAGAAAACAGGGCAGTCTGTTACTCACCGGACTGGCGTGCTCCCTCCGACGATCCACACTGATCCGGAGCAGTGTGTGCCCACGCTACACACTGCTCCGGGGACGAAAATGGAGGCTTCCAGTTGGTGGAGGCTCTCCACCAACTGAAGAAGCTCGCCAGCCGGAAGCCCACGCCCGGAAGATCTGCAGCCTCGTGCTGGTGCAAGCCTGCAGATCTACACAGGAGTGCAGCGACGGACTGGGGCGCACCGGGCTAATGAAAGACCTGTTTTAAGCAGTCTTTCAATAGCATGGCGAACCACCAGTTCTGGTCATTCCGGAGTGGACTGAAGTCTGAAACTACAGAAAGTAGTCCGGACCCAGTTCGCCCCCAAGTGCAAATGTCCTCGCTGGAGGACTTGCTGCCCCGTTTTAAAAACAAAATGCAGAAAAGGCCATAATCAGACATTAGGAATTGGAATAATAATAAAAAAGGTTACAAAACACTTCAGCCTTCCTGGAAATTCCATTTCAGACTTCAGAACAGCAGTTCTTCAACAAAACAAACAAACAAATAAAAAACTACAAAGGAAGATTGGAAGGAGAAACAGGATTGGAATATGTCCACAAATTCCAGTCCATCAACAGTGGTTGAAGAGAGACAATAGTTTCATGGCACACTAGACATATTATGACACTAGTTAACACACCAGATTCATGTGGGTTCTTTTGCCCAGTTTATCACACCTCATTTCTGGTTCCCAACCGACATCATACTACATTCCAATAATTCCCTCCATGATTCATATGGTTATCTACTCACCTTGGCTTTAAGAAATATCTTTCCTCCTTTCCTTTCCTTTTGCGTTTTTATTGCTATTCACACATATTGTCATGTCCCCTTGAGAATTCATCTTCCTCAAAAGATGAAGCAGGCATACTGATGGAGGAGTCCAAGTGGATGGCTGATAGTTAGCCAAGTCCTCCTTCTGTACAACAGGCTTCAGAGCAGGAAGAGGAGTTGGAAGAGAGTGCCCAATAAAAGTGGAGGCTCCAGCATCTGGCTCAGATCATCCCCCATAGGTGGAGCCAAAGGCTGTGTTCATGGCATTAGGAAGAACACAGCTGCTGCAAAACACCCTCTTGAAATGCTGCCTGCTATAAGGACCTTGGCTGAGATTGCTGCCTTTATAAGCAGCAAACTCCTACAAACCAAACTGCAGATTGCGAACTTCAGCTCACCTCATTGATGAGCCAACTCTTGTAAGTACAGGGTTTATAATGCTTGGACAGTTTTACAACTTTGCTACTTCACTTCCTTGGACTCTGTTCTGTTTTATGGCTTTCTTGACCCTAGACTGTCAACACCAGCTACCTCCTGCTTCTGACTTTGGCATTCTGGAGTTTGAAGTTGAGAGAGGGACATACAACTTGCTTACTCATAGCCATAAGACTTTTTTCCTGGGCACTTCTCATAATGGATCTGATGAAGTAGACTTAGTAGACTTGGGGCCTTTTTGCTGTTATAGTGCTATTATTCCCCTTTCAACATCCTATGGAATCTTGGGGTTTGCTGCTTAGGGAGGGGCATTTAGAATTCTCAGTCAGAGAGCTCTTTGGCCTCAGTAAACTACAAACCCCAGGAAGTTAAAAGTGGAATAATAGCACTATAACAGTGTAGGGCGGAAAAGCCCCCAGTCTATGAAAGCTTATGCTACCAACTTCCTTCCCTCGATATCAAAGGTGCTATGAGATCTCTTTCCAGACTAACATGGCTATATCTTCGAATTCTGCCATTTGTGAGGTAGGTTGATCAGTTTTGGAAGTTCTCATCAAAAATTAATATTTTTTTCTCATCCATATGTAGTGCAGAGATGACATTTATCTGATCATCTATTAGTTACCTCCACCTAGTTTCTTCCCACAGGACTTAGTGGTGATCAGTTTTGGCTATACCATACTTCATAGCAACATATGATTTTTTGAATTTGCTAAGTGTTCAGAGCCATTTATCAAATTTTCAACTTTTCTAAAGTGTGATAGGGCAAGCCAGGGAGGTGTCAGTGCAAAGAAATATGAGCAAAAAAGAAGTTTTTAAGGCTTCAGAAAAGATCTTAAATACTTTCTAGTAGGTTGCTGGATCAGAGACCCTGTTGCACCTGCAGCATCCATCTGGAGGTGAGCAAAAGCTCTGGTTTCATTGAAGTACCCAAATGGCTGATGTCGCACGGGGTCTTGCTTAAATGCCCCAGAAACAGACCTGAATCCCACCCATGGAGGCCAAAGACCATGGCCAATCAGTCCCAGGCTCTCTTTGCAGTTATCGGTCTGACAGTCTAACCTATAGACCATGGTGGTCAGGGGAATATGCCCCAAGGAGACTTGTGCTCCCCAGCTCCTTTTGTGCCCCATGCCTTAGATTGCCCAAATCAATATCTTTGAACATTTCACAGATAAAAACTGGAACATATGTGGCCAAGCAACACAAGAGTACGGTTAAAATGGCAAAAGGAAGGACTTAGAAGCTGGGAGAACCTGCAGCAGTTTGCTTTTGCCTGAGTCTTCAGAAGAGGGCAAGATTCTGCCCCCTCTTCACCTGTCCTTCCCTCTGCACTGAGTTAATGGAATTCAAACTGCTTTTGCATTTTGAACTCAGTTTTCAGTTTTCAGCAATAGAAGTAAGCTGGGGACAAGGAGGAAAATGGGAGGAGGAAAGAAGAAACTGGGACAATGTGAAAGCAGCTAAAAAAAGTGGAGTTACAGTTGAATAATTGGGACTGTCTCCTCCAAATCAGGATATTTGGGGGGCATTCAAGCCCTCCAATTTTTAAAATTTTTGATGGGGCAAAAAAATACTCTTAAAGTGTCCATGGCTGCTCAGTCAGTCACCACTCCTGGAGTGTTAGTTTAGAACTAAACACCAGAACTTCTCACAAACTGCCTAAAACTGGGAATCTACTTCTGTTTACCCCAGGTCTGATATATATATATATATGGCTGATTTTGGTAAAAATAAATGTTGTAGCCTGTGGAAGGCTTGCATTGTTGAAAGTGATACCCTCACCCCTGTTACAGGGCTTTATCACATGAGGAAAATAAATTGGATTATAACAAGATAATAGCATCCTTGACTGGGATGTATCACATGACCTTGTTCCTCTTCTGTTGTTCTTCTCATAGGAGATTGTATAGAAAGCTTCTTTTACAAAGGATTAATGATGGATTAATCTGTTAATGACCTCATTTGTAAAAGAAACACTTTCCAAATCAGAAGACTAATGAAGTCATGTGATAAGTCCAGCCAAAGATGCTATTATCCTACCATAAGTGTGATTTATCTGCCTCATGTGATAAAACCCATGGTTGCTCACTGCTTCTATAAGCTATTGGCTGTGCTTCTGGGAAGAAGGTAGAAGGCCTCTTTGCTTTACTTCTCAGAGGAGACATGGACAAAGTATCAGGCAAACAGGTGTCCACATTTCTCAATTTGAAGAAAAAAACCAAAACCAACCCATCTATTGGAGGCACATGCTCTCCTTTTTTCTTAATAATGGCAATCAGCTACACAGTGCTGAACATGAATTGGGGAAAAAAGCTTGGGGAAAAACCTTTATTAGACTACAGTTCCCAGAATCCCTCAATGGGCCTGCTGCTGGCAGATTCTGGGTGGCGTTGTCTGAAAAAGGAACTTTTCCAAGATTAGCAAAGATTGCTTTGTATTCCAAATTAGAGTTTTCTTCATTCTGAGTACAAGGTGTGCCAATCCGATATTTTATTTATGGTATTGACTTCTGCCATGCCTTTGCTTGAGGCTGCTCATCTGATTATAAAAAAGAAGTGATACGATTCCTCCCCTCCCCAACCAATATTCTCCCTCTGGGTCAAAGCTGAAGAGGTATGAGAGAATGAAGGAAACCTTGCCTCAGTGCTCACTGACCATTGCTCAAGCTCCTAGGTGTTGACAGTTGTGACCAAATACCAATCTCCATGGAGTGCTGTTTTTTTCAGGGCTCAACGCAAGACCTCTCCCTTCCAGAGGTGAAAATAATTTTAGATTTCCAAAGCCAGGATGCAAACGGTTTATGCTAATCAGCCGAGTTCCAAACAAACAAAGAAGCCCAAGAAATGAAACCCAAGCCCAGCTTGAAGCCATGAAATGCCCAGTGGCAGGTTCTGTTCCAGACTACAAGAGATAAAAGTACACCAGAGCATATCGGTTAGTTTAATTTATTCAGCCTCATTGCAATCTCGCAACCTTGTGTTTGATTTTCTTATAAACTAGTAATTTCCTGAATGAACTTAATACTGCCACAGTCACTAGTAGCTCTGCCGTATATAGAAGTTTTTTTTATTGTCGTGCGTGCAACTAAATTGAAATATCTTTCACTTGAAATATTGACTTTAATATCTCATTTGAAAAATTCATGAAGCCTTTGATGTTAAATCCATACTCAATTTAGCCAAATGCCATTAGAATATGCAATATGCCTGAATACAGAAAGCATTATTGTCTGTGTTTCTGTAGAAGAATTACATTTTATGACTGTAGCACAGGATCTTTTTTGGACTTGGGCACAGGAGGAAAAGAAAGAGAAAGGCAGCACATTAGAAGGAAAATGAAAAGTGGTATTGATTGGGACTCCCACTTACCCTCTCTTTGCTTCAGTTCTTAAATGCATGGAAATCAGAGTTGTGCCACTGTGAGTAACAATGCTCTGTAATGAATGGAGCAATCGTTGGAAAATTAGTGTAAGCTACGATGATGGTGCACAGATGTTGCTCCTAGTAACTGTCATGCATTTTCTTTTACAACTCCATTTACATAAGTCTCTTTGTTGCCTAATAGTATCACAAGAGAAACATGACAATAGTTAATGATTTCATAAAATGTATAATGTAAAGAAGGAGAACATTAATTGAAACTATAGCTGGAGTATGCTGGAATTATATTTCCTAACTGAATCACAAGAAAACATCCCCTTTCATTCAGAAGGAGTGTGATTATGGTGGTGGTGGGGATGGCAAAAACAGATTTAAGAGGAAAAAATAACTTAGGCTTTCAGCAAATTAATTTATATTTTTAGCAAACTATAATACTGGCAAATGTTGCAAAATCTCCTGAGTGCTAATAGAATGTATTTGCCTTCCGTAATTTATGGACACTTTTCCACCCAGATATCGATCACATTTTTTTGAAAAAAAGGGAAACTGCATTAACATTTTAGACAATAATGGATGAAGAGAAAAATATTTTTTTTAAAAAAAAATCACTCTTGAAACTGATGTCATGGTCCTTGTTCCTAAAGCAGAGACACAGGATGAAAGAGTTACAGTGTCCTCCATGCATAACATGTTTACTCATGTAACTGGGAACTAATCTAATGTCTTGGATGTAAAACAAAGCTTTGAGCTTGCTCTGTTTATCTCAGAAATAGAAAAGAACATGTTGGTGGTGCTAGACAGGTGACCCTTCTTTGACAATGTAATTAGGTGCCTAGAGGGCTTTGTAGGTTCATTGTGGATAAGATTATCAGTAAACAAAAATGCTGTCCAGGAGGAAGGCCTTTATTTCTTGACTGCTCAGTAGCACCATCTTCTGTCCAGCCTACAGGAAACAAATGTCTCAACAATCTTATTTTCAAAAGAGAGAGATTGCCTGTTATTTTTATGAGAAAGAAGATATGGATATGTAGGCTGTGATCACAATCAAACTTACCAGGAAGGAAGTAGGGTTAAATACCAATACTTGTTTTGGCCCAAGGTTTTAATCTAAGATCAGAGTAGTGGAAATGGACCCGTTGGTTGGACCCTTCTGGAACGCTGAGAATCCTTAGATTCCACCGTATCACTTACCTAGCTTCACCAAAACCATTATCATTATCATCTATTTTGAGAGGAGCTTGCATGTATCAATGTACATTAATCTGTTGCTATTGAAAAGTGTGGAAGCCTATGTGGCTTTATGGAAACCTTGAGCTTAGACAAGGGATTTAACACACATCATCATAAATTATATTTTCTTTGAACTATGGGATAGGAGTCATCCATGCTGCACATTCATTTAATGTACCTCAATACTGCTGAAATATGATAACCATGTATTGGGTGTCACTTACTTTCTCAAGCTTTTTTTTTTAAACTTATTTAACTTTTGGCATTCTGATGTGATAAAATGCAATTGTTTACTGCAGTAACAATTTTTTTCCACAGCCAAAATAAGGGAAATTGTAATGAGATTGAGTTGAATGTAGTGTGACTTGGTTTGTGAACTGTCACCTTCCTTCTATATTTGTTTTTTTGCCAAACTATTACCCTACACTTCTGACTATCAATATCACCATTAAATTTTTGTGTGCCACATATTTTATTGTTCTTGTCATAATTTTAAGTGATGTTTAAATAGGGTAGCTTATTTGTTTTTTAAAAAACCTTTTTATTACCCATTTTTAATTCATGTATCTTGTTTTCACTCATGCACGAGCAGCTTTGAGACCCATGTGGGAGAAAGAGCAGGATATAAATTAATTAAATAAATATTTTTCTTATTTATTTATTTTATTCGGCATAAATCAAAACAATGGGGAAAAGGCAAAACAATCCATACTCTAACTCAATGGAAAAACCACTTGCATACACAAAAATACAACAGTGAGAAAATCTATGCATACACGTCAATAAAACGATGTCCAGATGTCCAGATAAATATCCAAATGAAGTCTTTATGCCACTTGTTCAACAGCTGAAAGGATTCTGAGATCTTCATTCCGTTGAATGAGGTGGTGGGCATTTGTTTTTCCAGTGTTGTAAAATCACTCCTTAAAGAGCTAGTTTGAGGCCACTTTTCTGAAATGACACAATAATTTCCTCATTTGCCTTTTTTTCTTCTTCTTTTCTTCTTTTGTCCTAATAACATAGCAACTTCTATGCCGGCATGGCCTCAGCCATGACATAACAAAAGCATATATATTGCTGAACTGTTTTGAATAACATCTGACTCAGATCTTATGGATATATGATGGATGTCAACTGGATGTTGCTGAAAAGCCCTGAGTACTAAAACTTGATACTGCACGTGCAAAGGATAAAGTAAAAAGCTTTTAGTCTGTGCCCCCATATTCATTATTCTTAAGAGTGCTTTTCTGAGCTCTTCAGAGGCAACTGGGGAGGAAAGGAAATAGGACTGAGTCCCATTAGGTCCCATTAGGATCATAGATAAGGTAAGGGCAGATAGTGTACTAAAAAAAGGTTCATCCAGCTAGCGTTGATGGGGGAGGGAGCCAATACCAAACACCAGGGCCCAGCTGTCCATGGGTGGGGGCAGGACCTGACTATGGCCCTTTCTGTAGGATGACATTCTCCTGTGTTATCTCATTGCAATCCTGGCAGCACCTCTGCTGGAATGGGAGCACGTCCCCAACACTCCACTCCACATACAACTGACTGCCTGCAGAAGAGAGCAAGAGGGACAGACTCTTTCTTTCTACACTGAAGTTGGCCTTCTTCCTATGCTGCAGTGGAGAAGGAAGCATGTGGTCATGCTCCTGGCCCTTCTGCATGGCCAGCTGCAACGGAAACCTTGCATGATTGGGGGCCATTGATGGAGTTTTTCCGCCAATGATATACCCCGCAATAGTGCCAGCTGGGGATGCAAGAAGAGTGGGAACACAATGATGTCATGTAGAAGCATTGTCGTGGTCCTGCTCCTATCGTGTCGCCATGCAGGGAGAGCACCGTTTTCTTGATGGTATCAGTATTTATTTTGTCATATATTGTAAAATTGATTAATTGTTTTCAAAAAATGATGATGATAATATACAAAATTTGAAATGTCTTGCAAAGATTTTTTTAGCTAGTCTGCCAATGACTCAACAGTGCTACTGGATGGCCCAGGACAGGAAGCAAGACTCCCTGGGAGTTGCTTTTGTAGCTGCCAAGTGAAGTGGCCTGACTGTGACAAGAAAGGAGGAAAGGCCCAGACTCTAACTGAGCCAGGCTCCGGGAGGATCCAGATGCTGGAGACCTTCTCCTGTTTCTCACTCACCTGGTGAATCAAATGGCTACCTCATTTGTCCCATACTTGTTCACATTCCTTGCTACTGGGAATGCTGTGGGTGTACCCACTTGGAGGCCCCTTGACCAGCAGGTCTGTAGAGTCTTTTTCTGGCCCATAGGAAGGCAGGGAGAAGGGAGGAAACAGAGAAAGTATCATTTCCTTGGATCTCTTCCCTTGCACAGCTGGGAGCCCCTTTCCTACTTATCCCAAAGTTGCCCTTTCTAGCCTGAAGTCCAGCATTTCTTTGATACTCTGTGGCAAGATGTCTATGGCATCTTGGTCAAGGACAACTATGTGAAACAGATATGTAGTGGGTATGGGGGGACAGGAAGTTCCAGAGCATAGCTTCTTCTTGTGGTCCAGCTTGCCTGATATTTTTTCCATGTCTATAATGTTGCCTCTGCATTAGTCTGCTTCTGTCATGGTTTGCATGCTTATCAGGCATATGTAACTTTTGTAACTGCATGCCTTGCAAATTGGTCTCTGGGGCTAAACAACTGGGGACATGATGCAATCACCGTATCAGAAAAGTTACCTCTCTGAATCATAACTCATAGAATCCTGCACTCAGCGTGGCCACTGCATGTACTGGCTGGGAGGTTCCACGGACCGTATTCCTAAAAGTAACTTTTTATTTCTACCCTTTCTTCTGAATCAGTGTCAAATACACAGTACAGGGCAATTTCAATGACTTTACACATTAGAACGATGATGATCTACAAATAATTGGTAGCAACAGTATGCAAATCATTGCTACAACAGTGAAGGTGGTTTTCAAGTTTGACATCTGGGGGAAAAATGAAACCAACCAATGCATATATTCTATATATAGTTGCTGTGTGCTGCTGAATCTGATGAATGACAACTTATTAGAGAAATACATTTTGCAATGCTCAGAGACTTTGGTTGGAAGTGCTTTGCATATCTTGTTATTCTACTGTGAATTTGAGTTGAAAATCTTGAGAATATTCTGGATAAGGAATAACTATGGAAAAGAATGCAACATCTTTATGAAATAAAGAAATCTAGCAACATAACACACAGGATGCAAGATCACATGAATACCTGCTTTCTACACATATGTTCACAGGTAACTCTCCTTTCTTTTGGGAAATTAATTCCATATTTGATTCCTAGCTGCTTCCAATTTTGTGCTAACTCTGTTCCCTGCATTTAAAAACAGTTACTACTGCAATTTGGTCAATGTAAGATGACTAACCTGGTAAACTCAGGCAGTGTGTCCAGACCCACATTATTAAAGAAATTGGTTTTCTTTCTTGATTTCATGTCATTGTAGTGCAGCCATTCATTTGTCCAATAAACAGTTTGGTTTTGTATGTTCTGGGAAATAATGAATATTGATCAACCAATCGATTACTTATTAAGAAACAGACTAAGGGAAATTGTTTATCCAATCAATTTTAATTTTTGATTTGTTATTTATATTTTCCAATTTAATCCACCCCTCCCTCAGGCTCTGAAGCCACTAAGCAAATCAGGGGTGAGCATGCAGAGAGAGGGGAAAGAGAGAGACTGTCTGCGACTTCGGGTGGAGGGAGGAGCACAAAAGCCGATATCCTCGTTATAGATCATGCTGGCTGCTTGCAATAGGCCACATTAAGAAAAATTGTGACTGAGAAGCATGGACACATTACCTCATGTACCTGTGGTGGCTGGACTGAAATGTTAACTTATTAATAGGATTTCTTAGGCTGTGTGATTACTGTTTCTTATATCACTCAGTCCTGACACTTAAACTACAGCCAAATGTCAGAGATACAAGCTCATCCATCAGCTGTGTGTCACACTTGTAACCTTGCTGCAGCCAGATCAGATATGGAGAGGCAGAATGAAGCTGTGAGAAAGGGTTCCCCAAACCAGGCAGCTCAGAGGTATAACCTAACAACTCTTTGAGGAGCTAGTGCAAAAGGTAGCCTGTCATGTGTGAGGGTGTTTGTATGTGAAAGCCCTGGTGGTAATAAAGAGTGATGAGATCCTCTGGAAACCATGAGGAGTGAATGAACATAAAGACACAGGAACAAACATTTCAGAAATGATTTCCTTTTTTAGATTGCTCATAATCCTCAAAATACATTGAATACAATGCTATAAGAAACACTGATCTCCTAACAGCTACCTGAACTATGGAATCCTGAACTAGAGAGAACATACGTACAAGAATTCAGTCCCAAGATTTTCACCTCCAACTAAAGTAAAACAATTTGAAACTGGCTATCATTTTACAGCATCTAAAATTTTCCCAGGTATGTCAGTGCAGAATTTTCTCAAGGGACTCAATATATTTTGCCTACAAAGGGGTCGTAGCCTTGCACAAGACAGCTATAGATTAGATCTCAAAGAAGCTGCTTTTGTTTCTAAAAATGGAGAAAAAGAGATCACTGCCTTGCTTTTGCATTTATCCATTTATTTACTTATTTATTTGTGTCCCAAATGCCTCAGAGCTAGTAAGGAGTATGGCTTTTGCCTGCATCAAACCTCCGTCCATCACCGTCTTAAGCTCAGCTTTAACAGCTCAAGAAAGATGCAGCTCTGTGACTGTCCATCACGTGTCTTTTCTTAAAATGGCTTTTTACATCCATGCCTGGTGAAGATGCCTGTGAACTTTGAAAGCTTGCATAATATATTTTGTGTATTTTAGTTGGCCTAAAACCATCATGTTATTTTTTCTGGAGTTTGCTATATTTTTATTTCCTGTGTGAGAGAAAGAAAATATGCATAGACGAAGGTTTCTACAGGGTTTATATTTGTTATGTTTAACAGTTACTATGACATTGAAAGTCAAAGTTTAAAGTAGGACTCAATCTATGGTTTGTACTTCTCTCAAGCATACCTTAAGCATGACACCTGGTTCAGTTTACAGTATGGGGCACAACTGATTCCAAACTGAGAATATTTATGATATACTTTACCTTGAAAAGTTACCTTTTGATTTGAAGCTCTCTGAATCCTCTATCCAGCATGACCCCTGGCTCCAAAACTCTAGTAGGATTTAGTTGTCCATGAAAGTCATTTTCCAGGCTCTGGTTATATGTGTGGAACTATGTAGCCTTTGGATCATGGTGAATTATACAATTATGCAACATATGGCTAATTTAAGCTTCGGGCTATGGTCATGGCCTTGCTGGTTGGAGAAATGGGAAGTCATTATTCAGAAAGTAACTTTCCCATGTTCTGCCCTACAGTTACCATAATGTCACATGACTTCATTTGCAGACTCTCTTTACATATTTGTGGCATGACACAGGTTTTGCCCAGACACAAATTTTGCTCCAGAAATGTTTAAAAACAGAGAGGCTAAATTACATGTTATTTTAAGTGAATGTGCAAATGGATTGCATTCCAGGTTCCTTTATTGTTGCTGTTATTTAAACAGGACCTTTCCAAACTCTGTTATAGTGGTTCAACACCACAATTTGAGGCAACAATATGACTGGCTTTCAAATGTAGGTAGGGCATGATTGAGTTCACTTCCTCCACATCATTGAATGACTGCCAAAACTAATCAGTTGAGCAGGAACATTGTGACTTGGCTTTAATGATTTCATTTATTTGTGTTAACACTTTTACATCACCTTCGAAGGCTAGTGTTCCCATGTGTCTCACATCATACAAAAACAAAAATAATCCTATAAAATTAATCATAATTTTACAACTGCTTTAGCACTGCAGAATATCAGAATGGAGCCATTTTCTTGGCATGTCACTTGGTCTTATGAATTGACCGAAGATATCAACCTCTGTCAAGCAAAGCAGTCCCATCAAATGTTGACTCTTTACCTACCTATCCATTGTGGAAAAGTCATGTTTTATTTCAAAGTATGAATTACATTCTGCTTCCAATGTGTTCTTTTAGATGGAGCAGGGAAAAAACTTGTAGAACAAACCAGTCCTTTTTCTGGTAGAAAGCCATCTATCTCATTACCATGTGGCCTCACATAAACAACAGATAAAATGAAAGAGCCTCTCTGGTGATTAATCATACCATATTTGGATTTCATTGTAGAAGGTTGTAGCTTTTTGTCTTACAGCATTGTTTCTTTTTTGGGTTTTATCTTTATATTGCCTAAGGAATGAATAGTGTCTGTTAACCCTATTTCAGCGTTCATAATATTGCAGACATATTGTTTTGTTACATCAGAAAAAAGGAGATCTTTCTGTTTTGTGAGTACCGTAGTTACACTACATCAATATGCTGTACATTTAATTTCACACATTACAATGTAATAATTTCATTTGGTTGTGTTACAGGTTGGTTCATTTATTCATTGCCTTCTTTACAGGGATGGGAAGAATATTTAAAACTATTTGAAAAAAATGATCAAAATTGTATTTCTTGAGTGTTGAGGAAATCTGGCAAGAAGAAGTAACCCGGTCGAATCTTCACAGTTTGGGACTTCCACACAAAATTCATATGTGGCTGTTATGTGCAAAAAAACTACACAGACAATAGTTTTCCTGAACAGATAATAATTTTTCTTGCAGAAAATGCTGTTTTGCAGAGAAAATAGTATTTTCTGTGTAACAAACAACCGTGTGTGAATTTTGCACAGAATAAGTGTCATATTGTGAATAATCTTTGGGAACCACACAGTTTTCAAAGCCTTTTCTTTCAGTGAGAAGAACCTTAAAATTACTCATTGCTCACTTTAAGAAGAAAAGATAGTGAAGAATTACACTCCTAATTTTTTAAATTTTGTAGCTGGCTCCAGGGCTGCTTTAACATGTTGTTGTTGTTGTGGTGGTGGTGGTGGTGGTGACAGTGGCAATTGGAATGGAGGGATGGATTTTTCTCTGCTTCTGCTCTGCATCTTGCTCTGTAGGATGTGTCATGGTGCACTCACATGTCACATTCTAATGCAAGCCATCTTTTCACATTTCTTTCCTTGCATTGTGTGGTTTCCCTGAGAGCAGGAAAGCACAAACATTGACTATCCTGTCCTCTCACTTCCCCAAACTTGCCACTCAGGTTGAGTAAAACTTGCTTTTGAACAGCAATAGCATATTCCATGCAATTGAGGATAATGACAAAATAGTATTCCTGATCACACAAGCAGATCCCTGGGTGTGAGGGGTGGAGCCAGCATGAGGCTGGACCCCTAAATGTTCTGAGGAATGTGTGAAGGGGGCTGTGGATGAATATCTATATTGATAATCGTATGATGTGTGATGTAGATGTTGGCAACATAGGGCTGTTTACAGTGAACAAAGCATCAGAGATCCTTCAAAAGGATTCTGAAACTTAATTATTCAAATTCCCAGTGCAGCATGAAGCTCACTGGGCACATTTTTGTCAAGGAGAAAATTACTTAACAGCAGATAAAACCACTGTTAGTACATTGGGCCTTGGACTGACTCTACAACAGGAAAGATTAAAAATGGTACCTCCTGTTCCAATTGAGTATTTCTTGAGCAACACTGTCTCACATAATTCTTATGTATTCCTGGGTCCTTGGATAGTCTTAGGGCTTTTTTGCACTTTGGGGGGAAAACAGGGCAGTCCATTACTCACCGGACTGGCACGCTCCCTCCCAACGATCCATGCCGATCCAGAGCAGTGTGTGCCCACGCTACACACTGCTCTGGGGATGAAAATGGAGGCTTCTGGTTGGTGGAGGCTCTCCACCAACCAGACAAGCTCACCAGCCAGAAGCCCGCCCCCAGAAGATCTGCAGCCTTCCGCTGGCGTGAGCCTGCAAATCTACACATTAGTACTACGACGGACTGGGGCGTGCCGGGCAATTGAAAGTCCTCTTTTAATCGGTCTTTCAAGAGCATGGCGAACCACCAGTTCTGGGCATTCTGGAGCAGGCTGAAGTCCGGACATACATAAAGTAGTCCAGACCCAGTTCACCCCCAAGTGCAAACGTCCTTGCTGGAGGATGCGCTGCCCCGTTTTAAAAATAAAATGCGGAAAAGGCCTTAGTCCTGCTTTCTCCTTTGTCCTGACTTGGGGCATTTCTGCACTATGCTGTTATAGTGCTACTATTCCACTTTCAACATCCTATGGAATTCTGGGGTTTGCAGTTTAGTGAGGGTCATTTAGAATTCTCAGCCAGATAGTTCTTTGGCCTCAGTAAACTACAAACCCCAGAATTCCACAGGTTGTTGAAACTGGAATTATAGCACCATAACAGTGTAGTGTGGAAATGCCCTTATTCTTTGGTCCTGTCTATGAGTTATATCATGACTTTTAGTTTCTGGTTTATCTTAGACTGTTGTCCCATTGCTCAGTCCTGGCATAGACTGGAGCTGTAATCTTATACATAATTATACAAGTTCCATAGAATTTAGTGGGTAGGACTGGATGAATCTGTTGAATTCTGTTTCTTTTGGCTTCTCATTTTCCCAGTAAGTTCATTCTGCTCCATTTCCTTTCCCGTTTATAATCTGTTTAAAGGTCTACAGGAAAATGTGTATGGATTTTCATGTTCATTTCTTCTAAGTATGCTATTTTAATGCAATTTTTGCCCAATATGCCCATTTTTTGCGATCAAGTTTCTTTAATGCCTATTTCTTCAAAATGTTCATTAATACACATGTCTTTATGTGCACTTTCCCTTAAAATATGCACGTTTTGTGTGTTTTGTGAAGAATTATAGGGAAATACAAATAACAAATTTTAATAGCATTTTTATACAAGGCCAGAGCTGTGTGTGCTGTACAGATTCAAATTTAAAATGTGAACCAAATAAATTTCTCTTCCGCCCTCACTCCTGACCAGATATGCATAGAACTGTGGTACGAGTGACTTTAATCACTATTTTCTGAATTAACATTCCTTACAATGTTGTTGTGAGGATAAAATAAGAGAATCCTCATGTACATGGGCTTAATCTTCTTTGGAAAAAAAAAAGATTACATAAAAAGGAAAGGAAGACATTAGTTAGCAGTGCTGTCATCTCTTTCAACCTGGGTTCATGCAAAGGAAAGCTGCTACACACATCAGCTTTGCAAAGCATGTACCTGAAGCATCAATAAAGATGTTCCATCATTCATAAATTATGAAGTGCAAATGGTCCAAAAAAAATAACAAAGAGAGATTGGAAAAAATGTGCAATGGCTGCTGGTGAAGATAATTCTTGCTCTAAGCTTTATTTAAGTATACAGTGATGATTGTGTAAACTTGGGTTGTAGACAAAATGTCCAATTTGTTATGCCTGTTTTATGTCTATTTATCTACAGTGGAATTATACTGTCTTCGAACATGGTGCAGGCAGCAAAATGAAGCCTACAGGGTTTGCTAGGCTGGATGATAATCAATGTGTTTTAGAATGGAGATTTCCCTTACAAAAAGTGCTCTGGTTTTCCTGCAACCTGGGAACTTGCTAAATTACTAGTGAGATTAAGTTCTATTGACTCAATGTGTCTACTCTGCTTTGAGACAAACAATTGAATTTAGGTCAAAATGTTTAAGATTTAGTTTTATTAACTCTCTAATGTGTTCGTTTAAAGGATATATGCATGTCCATGAGTTATATGAGAAGACAGAATTATGAGCATTCCTTCAAGATTTCTGTAGACATTTCCCCTGATCAGATACTCTTAATCTGACTGAGATTTCACTTAACCCAAAATGCAGTGAGAACTTGGAAAATAAATTTGAATAACTCCATTGGAATTATTTTAGCTTTCTTCAAAATTCCTGTAGATGTGTTCTCTGAGGAAGACTCTTCAAATTTGCCCCAAATTTCATTTTAGGAAAAAATCAGTGGTAACTGTAATATACCAGTGGCTGCCCATGTAGCATATGACTGTTGTTCAGTTTGGGCTATCTGTAGAAACTGCTGTTAAGCCTGTTATATTAGTAATTTTAATGGCTGCTGGGATTTCCTTTTCTTCTAAAATGTATTTGTATAACCTAATCTGTTCTTGATGAGTGCACTCATATAAAACTAATGGGAGTTCAGTCTGCTAGGCCCTGCGGGATGGCTGCATTTCCCCAAATGGGAGACATGACTTAGCTATTATTTTGTTCCTGAGCTTTCTATATTCTCATATTTCCCATAGCATTCTAATCTTCTCCAGATGAGCGGAATTGCATCCCTTTTTGCTTGACAGCCAAAGACAAACACCAAGCTGTCCAGAAGATAGAGTGCCATTTTATTTGTCTGTCGAAATTCCTGATGAGATGGGCAAAACATCAGGAAACACTCAAGAGGAGACTTCAAGTACCTTCCAATTATGCTAGTTGGCATCATTCAACAGATAAGATAGTTTAAACAACCTTTTCTTCCTGTTGTATTTAAAATATTTTGTTAAAAACATTCATTCCTTGCATTAAAGTTGGAGGGATGGGATTGAAGTGGGACTACTGGTCAACACAGTCATTCAACAATTCTGTCCTGTACAGTTCTGTCTCTGTTTATAACAACGTTATCCCATTTTTCAGTCAAAGTGGCTTACAATTTGAAGTAATAATAAATAAATGCATAAATAAATAAATAAATAAATAAATAAATAAATAAATAAAACAATTTCAACTTTGCAAAAAAGAGAGAGAGAAAGAGAGAGGAAAACCTGAAAGCAGGCATCCTCCATCAATAAAATAGCAGCTGATAGAACAGAGATAAGAAACCTTTAGACCTTCAGAAATTTTGGACTTCATCTCCCACAAGCCCCAGTCAGTATGGTCGATGGTAAGGGATCATTGCAGTTACCACTGGCTATGCATGGAGGGTGGGAAACTGCAGTTGGAGAAAGGTTAACTATCTCTTCTTCTACATATCTATGGAAAAACATCCTCTCCCACAGTGGTTTTGGTTTCAGAAAATGGCCATGAGCTATTTTTCATACATGCCTGAATGCTATGTGTGATTGACCATTAAGAAGAAGCAGGGAAACAACAACTACTACTTTGCAGCAGACTATAGCTTCAGAGTGGGAGGACACAGTAGTCTCCCTCCAGTGACTGTTTTAAATCTGTTGGTATCTTCTGCGCTACCCGGATTGAAACACTAGCGTATAAGTACAAAAGAAAGCATGTTGTATATTGTTGGAGGGCCACACCAAATACACTTATTAGATCGACTTTAAAGTTGACGCAATCTATGTGGGTAACATGAGACTGAATCCTAAGAAAGCGGGTGGGATGGAATGGTTACAACATTGGATGAGGATTTGGGATATCCACAATGGGACGTCCCCACAATGAGCCATGAAATACACTAGCTGACTTTGGGCCAATCACTCTGTTTCAGCCTGAACTACCTCATGGGGATGTTGGGAGGACACATTGGGAGAGCTACGTATGCCACCTTCACCTGGGGATGTAAATCTTTCACCAATTTCATCCTTGGCTGTAAGAATGGATAATTTCAAAAAAATGACTCTCATCTGGGCAGGATTTTGTGCATTTTTGATTATTTTTCTCATTTTGGGACTTTCTGTGTAAAAAAAAAAGTAATTTGTGCAAAAACCTTGGGAACTCTACACAAAAAGCGCCTTGTTCTGGTGTAGAAATATATTTCATGCAAAACAGTGACTTTTCCATATAATGCCATTTTTTTGGACACAATGCATTATTATTGTGAGTTTTTTTCCCAGAAAACCAAAGGCCAAGTTGTCATTTAAATATAATTTTGCTACTTTATGCCAGAAAAAGCATTTATTAGAAAAAGGAAGTGGAAACAGAAACTGGATGACCTCTGGGGACCTCTAGGGGTGTGACTTGCCATTGGAAGGAGCTAAAGCATTTTCCAGGATTGAAGGGATTCTGGGTGAATGTTGGAGGGGGTCCAAGGGATCCGCATGGTGAAGAGGTGACTGATCCAGAGGGTATAAAATATGATTTCAGCTCTGAACAGAAACTGTGCAACTCGGATATTTACAACCACACAAAGCCTGATAACATCATATTAGTATACAGGAGGGAAGTCCATAATATTTTGTGGAGAGGAAAGTTCTGTACATTTGCCCTCCTTTTCAGTGCTTCATCATTAATATACTACCACCCTTCACTCTTTGTGCATCATGTGTTAAAACTAATCTTTAGGAACATTCTGTTCAACTTGTGTGTGTGTGTGTGTGTGTGAGAGAGAGAGAGAGAGAGAGAGAGAAGAAACAGTATTCTCCCTTTGCTGCCTCCCTTCCCTTTCTGTCTGGCCTCTTTTCCCTCTTTCACCCACTCTTCCTTTAGCATGGTTTCCTCCATATCTTCTTTTCTGTGTCTGCTGCTCCCTTTTTTCCTGCTTCCTCCCTCAGGGTCTTTTGTCTCTATATTAATTATATTTTGACTGTTTTCGTCTGTTAGCTGCTCTCCATTTCATTCTTCTCTCCTTCTAGATAACACGGACAATATAGTAGGGATGCAAAGAATGCCTGCAAATTTTCTCAGTCTTGACAATAAATAGTGAGCAGAACACATAGTAAGACATCTTGTGGAAATGATTGGTCTGCTTTCATGAGAATTTTTGTATCCTGGGTTTTTTTGTGTATTTGTGAAAATTGTGCTACAATGCAGAAAAATATTTAGTAAAATATTTAATATTTAGTGCAGAAAAACTTTTTTGGTGGGTTTTGCACAGAAAACAATGTAGTTTTTTGTCAAATAAGTTTTTCTGCACTAAATATTAAATATTTTACTGAATATTTTACTGCACTATAACACAATTTTATACAGAACCCAAAGTTCTTTGGAGAAATGAATTTTTCACAAAACAGGCTCTGAATCTTCATGTAAACATGTAAAACCTCTTCTAATCTTAGCCAGTGGGGAGAAACATTTTGAAATTCTGTGTTTGTGCATGATGGAATGAAATGAGCAAAGATTTAGGTCCCTGCAGTAGAGTAGGTCAGGCAATGTCTAGCAAGATTTCATAGGCCAATAAAAGAAAATTCTTATTTACTTTAGAGATTATCTCTTTCTTCCCCCACCCCAGGCTGTGTTCCTGTATTTTCATGGCAGAATAGAACCCTGCAATTTTCTTCTAAATCTACATATTCTACCTATGAATTTAATCTTACTTATCTTTTCTACCATGGTGTAAGTGTGCTCTAACACAGTTTCCACACAGAAACCATATGGTAATATGAAAGGGACTTTACCCTATTGGTGCATACATGTGGAAATGTATTTAAAAGGACTCCTTATGTATATTGAGCACCCAAAACTATCCTTCCCTCATTATTTAGCATATAAAAAGAATTAAAAGATTCCTATTCAAATATGGCTTTCAGAAAGTACAAAATTAAGACATTTATTTGGAGTTCATGGTATAGAAAAAATCTGAAATGTTTGGCTGGGGAAATATTTACATTATCTGTAGCTGTGTTGCTTGCATCTCTAATTCCTACAGCTGTTGCTCTCTCTCTCTCTCTTAAAAAAAATTGAGAATAAAGCTTTTGGGGGGGGGCTTCTGTGTTTTAATCCAGGGATGGGCAATTTTATGGAAAAGTTGCCACACGCTACTGCCACTGTGGCTGGTACATAGACAAATTTTGATGGCTCAGCAACAGCTAAAAATCTTTGTCTTTCTCTTTGAAAACAAGAACACATTCTCCAAGTACCTTGTCCTTAAATAAAAAGTCAGCTTTTAAAATCTGCTGTCATTTTCCATGCTGCCAACATTTTATGACATGATGGTATTTTCAGTGGCAACAGCACAGTTTGTGGGGTGTAAAACTGAGACACATGCAACTAGTGTTCTCCATGCCATATATGACTAATCTAGATGGTAATTTCTTTTTACCTTTATTTCCAGATTGAACATATATGCGGCATGCCACAAAATTTCCCCTTGGCACTCAGGGTTGTTAATTGGGCACACAGGTAGGTCTGTCAGACTTCCATCTTTCTCACTAGTTGCTGTGAAAAAGTGTGCTTGGTGTTTTGTATTACACCTGGACTATAATTTAGCATGCCCTCTGCAGCCACTTGCAGTAGCAGTTCTGTTGAGTAGTACTTCCCATAATTAGCTGAATGCAAAGACAGGCTCACTGGCATATTGCCTTTTATGGGTGGCTGTGGCTGGGTACTTTCCCCACTTTGCAATCTGGTCTTCTGAAATCACATAGAATCTCTCCACTTGCTCTGCAGATTTTGTACTATATTGTAGGTACTCTTTATACTCTTTTTCTCCTGGGGGTAAATCAGGTTCTTTCAAAGAAGAAGGGCAGTCTGAATTTTGAGAAGAAGACAATCTCATTGATATTGGAAGTGACTGTGGAAAACAAACCATGAAGCCATGAAGTAAGGTGGGTTCAGAAGCCAGAAGTAAGTTCAGAAGTAAGGTTCAGAAGCCATGAAATAAAGTGGGAATTTCTGCAAAAGAACCTACTTCTAGAGTGTGGAATTCAAGAATTTTGAATAAATATTCCCAGTCCTTGAAATGGTATGAAATCTATTGAGATAATCCCTGAATATGTTTATGTTACTTGGGACAATTCTTCCTTGACTTCTGTGAAATCCTCAGCCTTGTATGGTATGAAGGCAACATCTCTCCTTCATTGATGGAGTGATAAATCCAAATATTCTTTCAATTTATGGACCCCTGTTTAGAGCTGTGCAAATTACCTAGCGAATCATCCACTAATAGAGTGTAGTACCCAAGCACGCTCTTCGGGATGCAGGATGTCTGCATCTGTCGAGGGTGGGTTAGCAAGCTAATTAGGTAGAAATATTCCCTAGTGTAAAAATTCAAGAGCAATTTAAAGTTTAGGGAGAATAGTGTGTGCCTATTCACATGCATGTTGACAAAAAAGAAAAAGGAAAAAAAATGAATATGTGCAATACACAGTTTGGAGCCTAATAAGTCCAACTCCCGATGAATTGGTTTTTGACAGTTATGAATGGTGGACTGGCTGCATTAAAGCAATGAGGGAACTAACAGCAGGGCTAAAACTGAGTTTGAATAAATCAGCAATCCAAAACATAACAGCATTATAACAGTAGGCCAGAACCCATACAGTCACGTGATGCCTTGTTGCCAAGGGACTCTGGATCTTACACATTATAGAAACTTCCTGTGTGTATGTGGGTGTATGGGGTGGAGGAATATGTTCTAATGTTTACTGGGGTAAAGAAATAAAATAAAACTCTGAGCACTGTGATGTGTTAATGCTTCTTTCAACAGCTGTCGGAATGCTAATGTAAAGTGTCCAATAGCTCTTATATTTCTCTTCCACTGTGTCTTGCAATGGGCTTGCTCATCAGTGCTTCAGTTATGAGAAAAGTTAGAAATATTCAAGGGATGTGAAAAAGTATCATGCTTTGTGTTTCTTCAACTCCCACTTGCATTTTCTTCCTACCCTTGTTTTGTATTGGACTGCATAACATTATTCGCTGTTTTGCATGGAAATTTGTGCATTGTTTGGTATGCACGTTTCCTAAGATATACACTTTCTTGCTCCTTCTTCTTAGTTCTTGCATTTTGGGAGGGGTATGCAAAGTGTGCTTGTGCATATTTTACAATATTTGAGTTGTGTGCATTTATTTGCATGTGATTCCAGAGGAAACCAAAGGATATGTGTTCATTTTTGATAGCAGTCTTGCAGGCCACATATACAAAAAGGTGTTGATTAAAGTCAGTTCCTTTTTATTGTGAATTGGGATTGGCTTAGGACCACAAAACCAAGAAAGATTTGTGGATAATCCAGATGAAGTGAAGCAAAGCTACTGGTGCAACTTGAAGTTTGTGCATAATGACAGCAGATGTTTCATAGCAGAAAGTTATCATCTACCTGTCATTTATTTGATAAAGATCCAGCATCCTCTTACACTAGGTAGTGAAGAAAGCCCTTAAGCAAATTCCTAGACTAACTAAAACAGATTGTCTAAGTTGCTGCATGGTCACTTCTAGAGTGAAACTGAAGAGGGTGTCATAAGCAGAAGCATGAAGTAGCGGAGTTCTAAACAAAGAAATTCTTATTACACAAGTAGAAAACCATTCCTGTATTTTAGAAGCTTCAGAAACAGGAAGACAAAAAAAGCAACAGATAGCTAACAGAAAGAAAAAAAAATACTCTGCTGCAGCCTTCCTTCCTAGGCTAAACGTAGGAGAATATAGGCTCCACACAAAGGTGATCTTATGCTGTTATCTTCTGAATTACCAAGGTAAGGTAAAGTGTGAAATGTAATCCTAATAAGTGTACTTATACTGTAGCTGTATACCACTATTCTGGACGCTATTAACATGTTCTCTTGATGGACCTTTTACATAATCTTCCATCCCTAGAATCAGCACATAGACATAGTTTGCCTAGTGTGACAGGCACAGTTGAAATAGTGAAACAGGTACATCAAGGGACCTGGGGAAAGTGTAGAACTAAAAAAAGGAAAGGGAACAGCAGCATAATTTCCAGATAATCTGAAGGAGCCACATAAAGAAAAGGAGATCTGATAACAAAAGGAACTCATCTTAAACTCTTACAGTTTTATGGTTGATTAACTTGATAGCTAAAGAGAAAACTGTCATTAGGAGTCTGACTTTTGCTAAGCCTGACTGTTGGTACATCTGGGCCCCTTTCACATTACACAATTATACCATTGTGATTCCACTATACTTGTCAATGCTCTTTCCTATGGAATCCTGAGATTGGCTGTTTAGTCTTGGGCATTTAGAATTCTCAGCTAGAGACCATCTTTTTTGCCTCAATGTATTATAAACCCCAGGATTAGGTAGGATGAAGCCATGGCAGTCAAAGTGGGAGCATACTGTTATAACTGTGTAGAGTGAAAGGGCCTCTAAACTCACCTTGTCTATATCAGCCTTTCCTAACCTGTTGTCTTACAGATGGTTTCCATGATAACTTCCATCATCCCTGGCTGCACTGGGTGGTGCTGATGGCAGATAAAAGTCCAAAATGTCTAACAGTTGCCAACCAAGCTGGAGAAGGCTGGTTTACACTACCTGGCATCAATTGTCCAGAATTTCAGACTGTTGCCCCCCAGCTGAACTAGAAATGCTGAGGACAACCTTTTTTCTGAACATGTATTCTGCTACAGCCTCTCCCTGGACACCAGATATGTGGATGGCTAGCGTGGTTATTCTTGAAAGGAGACTGCCTGAAGAATATACCCAGTGCAGCTCCCGGAAAATGAAAACAGATGCAAGCCTGGAACTGAAATGGAAAAACCAAAAGTTCTGGAGAGCCAGTGCCAGCAAATTTTAGACGTGTTTGTAAGGGAGAGAGATGAACAGAGAACTTCAGTAGATGTAACCAGGCATCTGGGAGTACACTAGAAGTGGAGAACAATGCCAGCAAGTTCTAATTTTTATTAGTGAAGGGAGGAGAAAGTGACTCATATTTGCTGTGGGACCCATAAATGTCTTTGAGACTTCTGGACTTGGAAACAACTGCAGCTTATTTGAAAAGAATTCTATGTTCTGGATGATGCCCATCACATTCTGCTGCACATCCAATTTAACATAGCACTTTTCCTGCAAGCTTGTACAACCCTACAGACCTCTCTCTTAACATCAATGGATGCTCAAACTCTAGCAGGTTCCTCATATCTCTTTTTCCCACAAGACTCCATTTATGGAAAATGTAGAAATCCATACACCAAATGCTTTAAGTTGAACTTATCATGGTATGTCCCTAACCCCTTGTTAAATTAGTTAGTGGTATATAGGTTATGTTTATTCTTAGATACTTTTTCTTGGAAAAAGGACTCAAAGGGTCTTACACTGATTTAAAAATGCAAACATTAAAAATAAAAGCAATACAAACAGTATGTCTGTAATATAAAATATCAATAGCTCTTCAGAATAATAAATCATAGGGACAATAAATTGGTTTCAAATAATTAAAAACAGATAAATGTCTTAACCTCATACTGAAGAGATGATAAGGTCTGGTCAGGCAGGCCTCACTCCAGTGAGCATTTCACAGATCTGCCCGCAATCAAAAAATGCCCTCTCATTGGTCATGATGTTCTGAGTCTCTTTCAGAAGAGATTATCAGAAGCAAGGATGAGATGTTGATCTTAGGGTATGGGCAAGTTCATGATGAGAGTTCATGATGACCGTCAAGTATTCTGACGTTCCAAGTTTATGATTTTCTGTCAAGCATTATGGATCCTAAGTCATAAACAGCTTCCTAAGTTAAAATAACCACCTTGAATCATCTAAGTGATGGATAAGAATTTCATCACAGAAATCAGAAACCTTGGAAGCATGATGTGGGTGCTTGGCTTTCCCAAAGGATGTCCATCATATGACGAATTTCACTATTTATGAAATAGCCATTTGATTTTGTAACTACCCTTTGGCTTTTTAATTAAAAAATTCACATGTTTGGAGTTGTAGGGAAAAAAATGTGTTCAGCCCACATTCCTATACATGGCTGCCTAGAAGTGACCCCTTTTAAACTCAGTAGGGTTTACTTCTGAGAAGACATATAAGCAGAATGCTAAGCTACCTCTTTATGCTTTCCTCATTGTGTGAATTAAGTGGTGTTGGCCAACGCTTAACCTTTTCATTACCAGAGATCCCCTGTAAATATAATTTGTTGCTGGGGACCCTGAAAACTTAACTCAATATTTAAATTTAGATTTAGATACTAAAATGTTTGCTTAAATATTCAGGTATTTGTTTAAAGTTGCTCATCAGTTGCTCGGCCTTATGCTTTATTTTTCTAGTAGACAATGCAAAGGAATGGAGGCTTGTTAATGGTCTGTGGAGTAGCATGCTGAGATTCTTCAAGTGCCAGGAGAATAGAATAAACTGGAATTTCCTAAAGGAAGGTTATGGATGGGAGACAGGCTTAAAGAATAATTTCTTTGGCCTTTTTGCTCAAAGCAGCACCTGAAAAGTAAGGGTCTCTGTGCTGCTTTGGAGAAAAGCATGAAAGAAATGCTATTTTCCACCAAAGGAGCACTGAGAGAGTAGAGAGGGCAGGTGCCTCTATACACTCTCTCTGCTCTCTCAATGCTCCTTTGGGGAAACAAAATTTCTTTTGCCCTTTCTTTCTCCCAAAGTGGCACCTGGAAAACAAGGGTCTCGGTGCTGCTTTGGGGGAAAGTGTGAAAGAAAGAGTACCAAGAGAGTAGAAATGCCAAATGTTTCTTTTGAAAGTACCTACGTTCTCTACTCTCTTAGTGCTCCTTAAGTGAGAAACGGCATTTCAGTCGAACTTTCTCCCCCAAAGGAACACTGAGACCCTTGTCACTTCATTTCCAAGCAGCCACAAGAGTAAAGAGAATCCTTTCTGGTTTTGTGGCTTCTTGGCCCTGGGCTCAAAAGCTATTGCTATACTCACCACACAAGGCCTGGGCTGGGCGTCTTCCCTCATCTTCTGTGCTCTCTTCTCACTTTCCTGCCTTCTGAACTCTCTGGCACACCTGCTTAATAGTGCCCAGAGCTTCCCATGCAGGATGAGACACCATCCAGTGCATTGTCACCGCTGCTGCCGCCAAGAAAAATCACTGCTGCCTTTGAGGAATCCAGAACATGCTGCATCAACTGCCCACAACTGGCTGAGACATTTTGTAGTTCTTTAAATCCAGGACTCTCATCATTTTCCAAGATGAATGGCAACCCTATGTGGGACCCCTGGCTGTGGACCCCGGTTAAGAACCACTGGTATAAGCTGTATTAGCAGGACAGAAAAGAAGAATCCAGCAGGGGAGGGCATACCACCCAACATTTCACATATGCAAACTGAGGGCTTTTTCGCACTTTGGGGGGAAAACGGGACGTTCTGATACTTACTGGGCTGGCGCGCTCCCTCCACTGATCCAGGCTGATCTAGAGCAGTGCGTGCCCACACTACACACTTCTCCAGGGATGAAAATGGCGCTTTCTGATTGGTGGAGGCTCTCCACCAACTGGAGGAGCTCGCCAGCCTAAAGCCCTTCCCCAGAAGATTTGCAGCCTCGCGCTGGTGCGAGCCTGCAAATCGACACATTAGCTCAGCGATGGACTGGGGTGCGCTGTGCTATTGAAAGACCTCTTTTAAGCGGTCTTTCAATAGCACGGTGAACCACCAGTTCTGGTTGTTCTGGAACGGGCTGAAGTCCGGACATACATAAAGTAGTCTGGACCCAGTCTGTCCCTAAGTGCAAACGTCCTCTCCAGAGGATGCTCTGTCCTGTCGCTAAATCAAAGTGCGGAAAAGGCCTGAGACACATGTGACCAAGCAACATCAGTGTGTGATCAAGATGGCAAAAGTGTTTAACGAGGAAGAAAAGATAAGCTAAGACAAAGCTGCAATAGCCTCCTGGGAAGGGCAAGATCCCATCCCTCCTGTCCTTCTTCGCTGCTGAGTTAATTGTATGCAAACTATTTTACACTTTGAACTCAGCTTGCAACAACTGAAGTAAGTGGAGAAGAAAGGGGAAAGGTGGAAGGAAGAGAGAGGAACTGAGACATTTTAAAAGCAATTGAAAAAGTGGGATGACTGATTAACTGGGACTGTCCCTGCCAGTTTGGGACAGTTGGAGGGTGTGGGAAGCTGTCTCCCCTTTCCATTGCAGCTCTCCTCAATACACTCAAAAAACCTATTCCAGAGGGCTAAGAAACTCCCCCTGTTTGCTTTCTGGGACCAGGGTAGCTGTACAGGAAGGGAAGGCAGTTAAGTCGTCCTAACAGTGCAGTACTATTGCTAGCACTATAATGGATTTAAGCCTATCTAAGAAGACATTAATGAAATTAGTGTTGTACACAAGTGGCCTCTCGAAGTTCTCCACCTTATTAGTGAATATACAGATGCTGAGAGGGGACACCATTTCATTCATATTTTTCCACAGGAAGAGAAATAATTCTCTAACAGTTTCTCATAGTAGGAGTCCCCATTACAGTCTCCTCTTTCTTCTTTTTTCTTTGGAGTGTTGAGCATGTGTTCCGTTTTTCAGCAATGACTGCAGCAATCCTGTTGACAGGGCACCTTCCACAATGCTCTGAACCAAGCATCATTTGGGAGTGTTGTGTGTGTGTGTATTGTGAGGGGGCAATGGTAAGTACCAGGAAAGTTGGTGGAGAATATTCCTAGAAATGTCAGTGAAGTGTCTTTCCTTTTCTAGGAGGGAGAGAGAAAAAAAAGAATAAAAATATATCTTGGGAGAATTTTGCCTCAGCAAAATTATATCAGCTTTTCCCCAGTGTACAGCAAAGAAGTCCACTTAACAACAATAATGTGGCTTCATTCCTTTATCTGAGGATAATAATGGTAATTTCTGTACCTGAGAGAGAAGAGTTGGAAGGATGTGTGCAAGAATGTATTACAGTAGTATAATATTATGATGATAGTGACCATACAGGTGGGTAGATAAGGTAGTATCCCAAGGAATGTAAAGAGAAGCTTTAAAATATGAGGATTTGATTAAATTTAAATCCACAGCACATTTGAGCTGATGTCTTAAGTAGATCTCATGAATGCACCAATTATGTTCTTTTCGTAAACCAAATTAATACAGATTTAAGCATGCCTTTTATATATAGGACTTTTAATAAAGAAAATCCAGTCAACTGAGACGTTTCTTTTAAAGAACATTTTGCTTTTCATATGAACCAGTTACATCATTAAATAATAATAATCAGGAAAGCAGCAGCCTAAGCTTGTGGGAGGAAGAAGGAGAGAGTGAAATAGAGTGAGTGAAGCTAAGGGCATGTGAAGAACAGTGAATATCCGGCAACAGCAGCAAAACAGTTTCAATTTTCTGGATTATTAATTCAAATTCACATGCACATGCCAGTTAAAATTAAAGGCCTTTTTTTACAGTTCTAGTTTAAATTAAAGATTATATTCTGCTCCACAAGTCTGAATTAAATAGCTTATTTTGCACACCAAGCTCTCATTTTAAAGCTAATAAAGAAAAAACATAGCATGTACGTGCAAGCGCGAGACAGGAAGGCTCTAAATTACTACACCTGTTTCACTTGGGAGCTACTTTATTAGTGTTACAAAACTTGGCTTTCGGTTTGGCATTCTGCAATGCATTTAGAACAAGCCTTTCTTTGTTTTGACAGAATGACTGCGGTAAATGAATGACGTTTTAAGCTAGGTGTGAAATGTGCAGGTACAAAATTAACTGGTAAGATAATTACTGTTCTAATTCTGCATAAACAAGCATTTTGAAAATCATTAATAGTTCAGGGAAATAATGTTAGTGATTAAATAAGGCGGTTTGCATCGCTGAGCACAACTAAGCTCCTTTAATTACATTTGAAAGCAAGGGAAAGCAGCTAATTAAAATTAGCACAGGGCTCCTGAATGACCAGCACTGTATTGTTGCCCTAACCTGTTTAATTGTGTTTATTAATATATCTTCATTTTCTCTTCATCTACGTGTTATATTTCTTTCTCCTAAAGAAAGGTAAACTTCCATGAAAAAACACAAATTGTATGTTGTTATTAAAATTAGGCACTGCTGCAGTAACCAGGGAATTATTTACAGGAAGAGCTATTACTACTTTGAAGTCATAACTTTTTGGAGGGTGACGAAATGATGTTCAAAGTGTTCTTTAGCTGAGTTACTGAAATACCCAGAGTGAGAAGGAGACCTTTGTTGTGATCCAGAGAATCACTGCAGGTACACATAAAGACATGGGTGTATAATGAGCAGATCCATAAATTGCCTTTGACATTCTCCTGAATTTTGAAAGCAGTTTCCCGTGGAGTTTGGGAAGGCTGCTATGAAAAAAAACAAAAAAAACATGATCCAACAGAAGTTCCTTGGGTTTACTGAAACACTGGTACAGACCTCTGGATTTTGACTTGTACTTTGTAGCATGGTGAACTTTATCCTGGATGTTTCTTCAGAAGAAAGCCCCTCCTGAATTCAATGGGGCTTACTCTTGAGTGACTCTGCATAGGATTGCAATCCATGGCTAGAATCCTGATGATGTCATACTATACTGGGGTGACATACTGGTGTAAGCAGTCATAATTTTTAGGATTTTTTGTAAAGGCTGTATCTTGATTATGGCTGTGCAATCAGAGTTTCAGCCAGCGTGAGAGCCAGCATGGTGCAGTGGTCTGAGCACTGGACTATGGCCCTGGAGATCAGGGTTTGATTCCTGGCTTGGCCATGGAAACCCACTAGGTGACCTTGGCCGCATCACAACTCTCATTCCCCAGAAAACCCCATGATAGGTTCATCTTAGGGTTGCCATAAGTCAGAAACAACTTGAAGGAACACAACAACAACAGAGTTTAACCAGTGTAACTACTGCACAAATGCTTTGTAAGGTATTGTGCGAATATCTGCCTGAGTGCATTTTGATTCTATTTTGATCATTTTGATCAGCTGTTGCCCAGCATGCATAAGCAGATAGAAGCTGCAGAACTGTTTGTATAATGGTGCCATCCGGTATAGGGCTAATGCAGTGTGCCCTCAGCATACCTACACTAGCATACCTTTATTTCATATAAATCCACTATTGGTCTTAGTTTATAGTCCAGCAGACAGTAAACTGCGCTTAAACTTAATTGGCTGGACCCAGAGTTGTCATGGACTCAGTGGGATTTTATGCTCACTGAAATCAGTGGGATTTAAATTAGTCATGGTTTAATAGATCTTTTCCAGTTATGATTAAGTCTAGCACTAGCCCAATGTGTAATCATCTCAGTAGCACAATTTGACTCTGGAGCATGAATTTTGTGAAAATCCCATTATGAGATAAATTATACATGGAAAAACTGGTAAAGAAATACAAACTGTTTTGTATTCACTATTCCTACTTAATCACAATTTTGAAACTCATCCCTCAACCAACTTTACCTGGCATCAACTGCATCGGAAGAAGAATGGTCATTCTGCTAACAACCAGAGTCCTGTTGAATGATGCTTCCATCAGGTTTGGGGAGGGAGTAACCCAGCAGATGTTATTTAGTTAAGTACTTAGTTAAATATACACTGATAGAGGATTCCAGCTAAAGAGAATAATTTTTTTAGACAACATGAACCAGATAGCATTCCCAAAAAATAAAATAAAAATCACAAAATCCACAATATAATTTTGATTGTCTAATTCATTTCCATTTCTTTTGAACAATCTCCAGGCTGAGGTGATATATAAGACATGTAAAAGAAAAAAATATTTTATATGATATGCAATGTACAATACAATGAACAAGACAGAAATAGATTAAATGCTAATTTATATTTTATATTTAGGTATAATCAAGTCAAGGCAAAGGGAGGCGCAACAATTCATACGGTATTTATACTGTATCACTGATGTGAGACGCGGTCGAATAATAATTTACATACATATACATTTTAAACAGTAAAAACTGGTGAAAAACACAAAGTTCTATATGGAAAGGTAGTAGGTCCTAAGAAAGCAGGTTAAATCATGGAAATTATACTTATGAAACTGATAAGCAATTATCGCCAGAAGTTAATTTTAACTCTGTAAATAGTTCAGAATATTCAACAGACATTACATACATTAATTTATAGGTGCATGCTTTTATCAGCATACTGAAGCAAACTCTGTTCACAGTGATTCAGCTGTAAATTGGGAAAGCTCCATCAATTAATCTGAAATGCTGCTTTTCCAATTAATACCAGAAATCCCTTTAGCAATAAATACTTTTTAGAAAGTAGATTGGATTTTGAAAAACAAAAATAAACTCATGTAACTTAGAATTCTGGAAGCAAATTTAGAATTCTACTGCCACACAAATCAATAGTGATTTCAAACACTAACGACAGATGGAAGTCCCCTGTTTTGGAAGGATTAATATCCCCTTAGCTCCCCCCATTTTCTTCTTGTTCCTCTTTGCTCTTTATTTTCTCTCTGACCAACTCTCCTTCTCCTCTCTCTGCTTTCTAATGCTCAATCCATCTTTCCCACTGCTCTGCTCTAGTCATTCTTCTACCATCTCAAAATTATTTGCAAATTTCATGAGGAGGAGAAGGACGCACAATATTGAACTACTTAGAGGATCTCTAGAGAACAGAATCCCTTGGACTTGCTGACAGTTTCATCTTTAGGGAATGTTAAGGAAGTTTGCCACCTAGTCATTGAAGATAGCACTGCAGGCATCAGAGATATTTTCATTTATAAACATTAATCAGTCAGTTTTTTAAAAAAAATGAAATGCTGAGGTGCACACTCTTAGCATTTATTCCGTGTTTCAAGCAGCTGTGTTTCACCATCTTGTAGCTATGGAAGACACATACTCATACATGGTTACACTGTCTCTTATTAGTATAGATACAGACAAATACAGAAAACATTACCTAATTGCACTCCTTTAATTGTGTTATATTAAGGTGGGGAACCTCTTGAGTTTCCTACAAATGTGATCTCCTTGTTAAAATGGAAGTCAATTTCTACTGCTTTCTTGGGGGTGGGGAAAAAATTTAACTGACATTTTCAGAGGAAAATCTATGGATTATAAGGTCACTTATGTTTTCTTCTTTTTCTCTCTTAGCTTTAGTCCCCACCACCAAGAAGTCCCATTCAAGTCACAGTTCCCCCCCCCAGCTTCCTGCTAGCTGTCCTTCCAGAAATCCTTGGGAGCAATGTTATACTGTAGTTCTTCCACAGTGTTCCAACAATTGTGGCTGGTGGGCAGCGGTGCAGAAAGCAGAGCTTGGAAAAGTTACTTTTGGGACTACAGCTCTCAGAATCACTTGGGGATTCTGAAAGTGGGTAATTCCAAAAAGATAACTTACCAATTTTCAGGATCCTCAAATGATTCTGAGTAGTTCAGGAGGGGAGCTTCATGTTACTCTTTGCCAACTACATTTTTTTTGGTCCCTCTCTTTTGCTACTGGCCTTACACACCAAGAAGGCCACAAATAACATTTTTAGACTGATTTTTTCCCCCTTGGGCTGAACAAAATTCCCCATCTTTGGACAGCAAAGTTGAGAAGGGAAGGATCTGGCATCTTTCTTCCACACTTTTCAATATTGATTTTCCTCAACATAAGTTTATTATTTCCTTCCTCTCCTCTCTTCTCCTCTCTTTTAAAGAGAAAGCTTGCTGTGTGCATACTCCAGTGATTGGATAATGGTTCCCAGGGTGGGGAATAGCGTGGTCTTGCTACAAATAAATAAAAACAAGGTGAAATGAGGGGAAGGAGGGAGGGTCATATGGGGTCTAATTCAGGAGGGAAAGGATGACCTGCTGTGTACAGCAGTGATCTGACAATGGGGAAGTATGGGTGAGCCCTCCCAATGGCATCCTCTGGAAAATGGGGAGCAGTATCAAACATCAAGCACCATGCCTATCTTGGGTGGACAGAAAGGAGTGAGTGCATTTCATAAAGACTTCATCTTTATTCTTGATACTAGTCAGTTTTGAGTATTCATATCTAGTGTTGTGTAAGAAAGATAGGACTGGGATCATGTCAGATTGTTGTTACTGTGCACCTTCAAGTTGTTTTTGACTTATGGCACCCCTAAGGTGAACCTATAATGGAGTTTTCTTGGCAAGATTTGTTCAGAGAGGCATGCCTTCACCTTCTGAGGCTGAGAGTGGGTTTCCACGTCCAAAGCAGGAATTAGAACCCTGGTCTCTAAAGTTGTAGCCCAATGCTCAAACCACTAGAACCATGCTGATTCTCCATGTTAATTTACCAACCCCTAAGCTGGTATCAACTTATTTCTCTGCCACCATTGCCTCTTAGAATGCCAGATAATGGAGTCTTTTGTGTAAAGAAAGATCTGTTTGCTATAGTTCCAGTGAAATCTTTTGGGATTTATTGTGAACAATTTGCTTTTCATTTTATAAATCAAATGGTTTGTATTTGTCCCACCTGGATATGTTTCACCATTTTAAGGAGATCCAGGATTGATACATTCATGGGATTATCTGATCATGTTGTTGGAGAAATGTTTCAGATTTTACAGCCTGAACATACATGCATTCATACACATATGCATGCAGTCATTCATTTAATTTATAATCCCTCTGTTATCCCAACATGAGGCCCAAGGGGGTTACACATTTGAATTAAATGAAAATATAGTCACAACTGTGAATAGTACAAAAGTTAAAGACAATTAAATGAACAATCACATTAAACACTTTGATTTAAAATAGTTTTACGGGACAGATGAAATACAATCATACTGAGAAAAATACCAATACCAATACAACACATCCCAATTGAAAGACTTTCTGCAACACATTGAAAACACTCAAAGGCCTTTATAAACAGAAATATCTTCACTTGCTGGTGGAAAGAGACAAGAGAGAAGGCCATCACAGCTTTCTATGAGGAGGTTTCCCAGAGTGACATCCTGATATCAAGATGTGGACAAACCACTTGGAAAATGTGGTGTTTAGATCCTTCCCCAACCTGATTAGTGACATTTGCCACGTCATGGATCACAATATGAACACCTGAAGTCTCAGAATGCCTCAGTAAGGGGGGAGATAGTTCTTGGGGTCCTGTAGAAGGCAGTAGTAAAATTAATTCTGAAGAAGACAAATTAAGATTCCTTTGTAAAGTTGAAGGCTTTCACAGCCGGAATCCATAGACTGTTGTGGGTTTTCTGGGTTTTGAGGCTGTGTTCTATTAGTATTTTCTCCTGATGTTTCACCTGCATCTGTGGCTGGCATCTTCAGAAGATTTGGTGGCATGGAAGTGAAACAGAATATATACACTTGTGTAGTCCCCTGGGTGAGAGGGAGCAATTTGCATGTGTTACAGTTGGCCTATTGTTAAATGGGATATCCCCCAGGGTTGTATTATTAGTCAGGGGATATGCATAACAGTACATTAAGTACATTAGCAGCCCATTGTGTTGTTCCCTGTAGAGGGACCTCTAGGGTCTGGGTGGTGTTCATTGGCATGTTTTTGAGTCTTGATTTTAGTGTTCTTCAGTACTGGTAGCCAAATTTTGTTTACTTTCTGAGTTTCTTTACCTTCCAAGTTTTTGTTTCACTTCCATGCCACCATATCTTCTGAAGATGTCAGCCACAGATGCAGGCAAAACGTCAGGAGAAAGTACTAATAGAATACGGTTTCAAAACCTGGAAAACCCCCAACAACCTAAGATTCCTTTGCTTTGGAGATTTATCACCTAGTTTTAAACATACCATTTCCCAACTGGGTTTCAGCCTGAGTTCAGGATGTAAACTACCTTGTTTGCTTGGCAGATGACTGATACTAATAGAAGGTTGTCCCATATCTCTCTGTGGATTTGAGTACAATGACCATGTCCTTCTGGATTGTCTCCCTGGGATGAACTTCCAGACTTGGAGAAAGTTGAAATACAAATGAAATCAAAAATACTGTTTCAAGAGTTGCTTTCTCTTATCTGATGTGATTCTTCTGCCAATTCTACCCTTTCCAAGGTTTGGCACCCCCAGTTCTGTGACCAAAGCCTAGAAAGGTATTGTAAATAGGTTCAGTTGATAGTGTTTGATATAATCCCAAATATGTAATGCGTCAGTTCTGTCTGACTCTTGAGCACTTGAGGACCTGACGAAGGAAATGTGGAGCTAGAATGAAACAAAAGCAGTATTTTTAAATGTTCAGTTTGGAAGGACAAGTATATGACCATGTCTTAAAATAAAAATATCCAATATTTCTTTTCCTTTTCCTTTAAAAATCTGTCTTCCTAACTTTGAAGCAAAGAAACTCATATATTAAACAAATGACCTAATTAAGTCTTACAGAGAATTTAGTAGCACCTCATTGCCATAACTACCAACTTAGATCATCAAAGGGATACATGACAAGTTTCTTCATTATCAGAGATAATTAATGGTGGCATTTCTTTGTTTCTAAGCAATAGGAATAAATAAAATTTTGATTTTTTTCTAATTGCCTTTGGCCCTTTTTTAGGTCATGGTCATAGAAAGTGTGATTGAAACCTTTAATTAACCTTTCTCTAATTCAGTGTTTCAAATTTAGCATCATTAAAACTATAAGAGCAGGCAAAACAGATTATATATTGAACTGGAGAAGTACCTTAGATACTTAGGGAATAACGTTTGAGTAAATGATGCTTTTACCATGTCACATTACAGTCCATCGTGATTGATTATATGCACCTCTATGTCTTTTGTATTACTAAAAAATGGATACATTCTTCTGGCCCTGGCTGCTAAGGATAAAACCTGGCAGTTATGACCTTCAGCTATAAGCCTTGTAGTCCAATTAGATGTATGGTGTGGACTGACTCTATTACTGTCTCAGGCTTATGAGGTGTAGTATAGGGATAATGATGCAAACATTCCTTAAAGCAGGGGAAAACAGTGTGAGAAGCAAGGGCCAATTTTTACCTTGTAACTTCCCCAGTTTCCATTATCAGCCAAATAGCAAAAAAAAATGGCTATTACAGGGAGTGCTGGGGTTTTCTGGGACTAGATAGAAGCAAACCTTTGCCTTTGTATGAGGTGTGGGAAAGTTTGGCATGAATTTTGGGTCTGAAATTGCCAGAATATTGTGCCAATTCCCCCATTTTTTTTGGAAGAGGACAAAGGGGGCTTTAAGAGACTGTTGGGGATTTCAGTGGCCACAAAAAGTTGATGCACATGTTCCTCAGGCTGCACTTTAACCACCTGTGACTACAGAGTTACTGTAAGGTGTAGCTAGAGCTCAGGGAAGTGCTACATAAATGCAAATAATACACATTTGCATTAATATGATAAAAGTCTGTTTTACCAATTTACAATGACGGATTTTGCACTGGGCAAGAATAATCATAAACAAATATGTGCCTACAAAAACACATACACACACACACAATCATTTACATTGCTATAAAGGTACATGTATTCATTCGTGGTTATGAAATGGGTATGTGGAGTTCAGGATGAAACATTCCTCAGGGTCTCTGCTTGTGCTTGTCTTATTACTATAATAATATCTTCACATGACATTAATTTCCTTGAAATAAGTTGCCAATCAGAAGACCACACAACAATAGCCACCCAGAATTCCAAGACAGTGGCAAGAATAACTATTCTCCTCATTGCCAAGAGGTTACAGATAACCAGTTTCCAATGTGCTTAAATTGCAATCACTTACTGCTAACCACTTGGCAAAGGGTCATCTGCCCTCTGCCATAAAGTAATAAACACTTGGTGCCTTATGGAGGCAGGAAAACATGATGGATTCAAAGGTCACACAGGATATATTTTTTGTCGTACAATGTGGTAAAACTGAGGTGCATTGGACATACCCCATAATTGCCATCTAGTCACATTTTCTCTATGTCATTTGTCACATTGTGACAGTAAAAGAGAAACTGGTGGGAAAAGGAGTTATTTTTAATGCATGTCTCATTACCAAGTTTAGGAAAGGCTTCTTGAGATTTGTGTGTGTGTGTGTGTGTGTGTATGTGTGTGTTATGTCTAGGAAAGGAGGAAATAATTTCTAAATAAAAAGAGAAAGCCAAAATAGAAATTTACTTAATGCCCTCCCCCAAATGCTGTGACTTCTGATAAAGATCGTCATCATCCTTCCCCCGCCCCCATGCAAAAAATGACTATCCTGAAATGCATCCCAGGAGGGAAATGTAAGAAGTTGTGAGTGATGTGATTAACAGTGGCACTTCACTGCACTATGGCACGAGAAATGAACAGGAAGGTGTCGAAGAGTTTAATTGTTTAAGTTGCCATCTCTCTTGCCCCTTTGCTCCACTGTGGCTCTTGTAATCATGCCAGAAAACTTCCATTAACCTCCCTCTATTTGAGTCAGTCTTTTTTGAGCTAATACCATCAAAACAAAACACATTGGCTGTTTGAAGCAGGACTGTGTTGAATTTTTGTGAGATTTGATTTTGTTTGGTTTGAAAGCTGCTGTTGAAGAAGGAGTGGCACTCCTATCAGTAAGAGATTCTGCTTCTTATGAAGCAGTACTGTTCATGGAAAACAGTGCATGGATCACATCCTCCTTTTCTTGTCATGATCTAACTGTGATGTGAGCTACCTAATCTCACTGGTTTTTTTTATAATCTTTATTGAATATATACACACTTATACTACATTGTCAGAGCTTATGGAACATGTATCTTCCAATGTGCAGCAATGTCATATACACAATAAGAAATAACAAAGTTATGTGAGTATTGTTATATAAGTAAGCAAATAAGCAAGGTAACTTAAAGATTGCGTAAAGAGATATCATTGTCATCATAAAAAGATATCATTATCATAATATCAAAATCTCACTCTTAAAGTGTACCCAAATATGGACCAAATATTTAAATATGTGCTACTTTAGAAAGGGAATTTCAAACTCCATTGGTATCTCTTCTTCTCTTTTGGCATGGGTTTTACAGAGGCCATTTCTGCACTAGACTGTTATAGCACTATTATTTCACTTGCAACATCCTATGGAATCCTGAGGTTTGCATTTTAGGGAGGGGCCAGCTGGCCCCTCCTGAAACTGCAAACCCCAGGATTCCATAGGATGTTGCAAGTAGAATAATAATGCTATAACAGTCTCCTGCGGAAATGGCCAGAGACAAAGATAAAGCCGGTGGAGGAATTTGAACTTTGTGAATGGAGCAATGCCCAGAGCTGTCTACCAGCTTCTTGAAGATTGCATTGCAGTTCTTAAGAACATATGCCCAATTTAATTTAAAATTTGAAATGATTTAAAATACATATCCAAATATGTCCACAAAGATTTATTTTGAACGAAAATACATTCAGAAATGATATATTTCTGAAAGACAAATATCTTGTGTGAAAAAAATATCTTTAAATTTAAGCAGTTAAAGTGGAATAATAGCACTATAATTCTGAAGTGTGAAAGGGCCCAAGACCACAGATTGTCTTCTTTAACATGACACTCATCCCTGTTTGCATGCTGACTGAAACTGGTATGTGTGTGTGAGAGAGTCCACGGCTGTATGGTTTGCTATATGATGTTCCATTGGTTAGCTAATTTTTTTTTGCTGAATTTTGGAGTAGGAAAGTGCTTTGGTTTTTTATCCCTCCTTTCTTCTTTGTAAAAGAGCATTGGTTACAAGCAAGATCTAGTCCTTTCCTCTGTCTCAGCAGTGCAGCTTATTATTTACACTGTGGCATCTACCCATGTTATGCCCACTTCTTCCCTGGATGGATGTGAGAATAGTATGTCTCGTCATTTAATAGGGCCCTATCAGAACCATAACGAAGAACATTGTATGGTAGGAATCAATTAATGACTCTCATGCTAGTATGCAAGAAAAGTATAATTATAACCTAAAGATAACCTCTTTTTCTATATCCTCTTCCACTATTCCAATTTTAATCTAATTGTAATAAAAGAAGCTGACTGCAGCTGTGTAGTCTTCCCCCTACACAGCCATAGCAAGATTCCAAGAAAAAGAGAGAAGGTGATGTTCCCTTGGGAGGTGAAATAGTTGAAAGACAAGTGCACCTAAAACCCCACATCACCTCTAGTTGTAACATACAAACCTAGAACTGGAGAAAGAAAATGGTTCCAAAATAACAGAATATAGTTAAAGAAGTAGAGTAACCATGTTAATCATAAGGCGTGAGAAATACTGCTCAAATGAGCATTTATTAGAACAAAAACCCAAGTTGACATGCTGGATGTAATCTTTCTGATGATGCAAATTCTTGCCTATAGAGTAACAAAGAGCAATGGAGGCACAACATGGGAATAAATAATTGTTTTGGAGTTGGATTTGCCAGGTTCCTGTCCTTTTATTTAGACAGGATTCCTCTCCCTTTACTGGTTGTACACATAAGGGGATTTCAGCAAGTGAAGCTTATGTGACAAGTAACCTGCTGAAATCCCTTATTTTACAAAACTATTAAAGGCACAGGATATTTGTCCCTCATTACATCTGGCAACCCTATTTGTACTTAGGCTGCTGTTCATGTAGCCCAGCTAGTTCGTCTTCAGAACAAGAAGTGTGATTTTTAAAGGATCATATTATGAGTTATCAAATTTACTAAAAGTTCCCCAGGCTGTTGATACTATTGCTCACAATTTGAAAGAAACAAAAGTTTGAGCGGTAGTATCTACTGTCCTTAGAACTGCATACAATCTTCCAAAATCAGCAGTTAAAAGGGAAAAAAAGCCAAAGTTTACTGACTTGTCCTGAATTTGAATGAAACTGTAATACAATCCACATTTTAAGATGATTTAGTAGTCAATATTAACAGGTTTGGTCAAAGTTGGTTCATGAATGGATGTTCTAGAGTGAACTCTCCCTCTCTAAACCATGATGATATCTAGAATTTTTGTCAGGAAGTTACACAAAGTAATTGATGGATCAGGTCCCAAACCTTGCTATGTTCTTTGTTTTGGCCCCATTAGATAAGATACTAAGGATCTTTCTCCACTACACTTTCATTTACGTGACGCTCAAGGGGCCCTTTCGCTTAAGAAATGCTGTGTGAAAAGGGCCGCTGTTGTAGTGCTATTATTCCACTTTCAACATTCTGTGGAATTCTGGGGTTTGTAGTTTACTGAGGCCCAAGAGCTCTCTGGCTGAGAATTCTAAATGCCTGTCCCTAAACTGCATACCCCAGGATTCCATAGGAGGTTGAAAGTGGAGTAATAGCACTATAATAGTGTAGTGTGGAAATGGCCTAAATTTGATGACTCCATGCTCAAGCATATAGATCTTTATAACACACTATCCAGGCAGAAGGCAAGCAGGCAGGCAGGCAGGCAGTCATTACATATTATTATAAAGATGTTGTTTCCTCTTTGTTATAGTTCTATCCTGCCTTTCTAATAGAATGCCCACGACAGCTAACAACAAAGACACATAAAATACACAATAATTAGAACAACAACAACATAGCAATCACATAAGAGCTGATAAAACAACTGAAGCAACAAAAGGCAGTTAAAATCATATTAAAAGGTAAATTGAAATACAATTTGATATATACATAGCAAGAGAGGAGGAAAAAAATCAAGTAATTAGGCCACAATCCTATTAAAATGTGAAGGCTTATACTTGTACACTATAAAAGAGTGAGCCAAGGTGATGAATACTATTCCCAAAATAAACTGAGCACTTTAGATAGCTCTCCTAAAGTTTGGACTAAAACCTGGTATGGATTCACTGCCATCTGACATGAAAGCCAAAGTTGCCACTGGCTGTAGCAGATGTTAGGCTGTGAATTGGTTTCACTGCACTGTTCCCATTTTGTATTACTTACTGGAGGTGGGAGAAGCCACAGTGACATCAGGGTGAGGATTCCCACATTCAGGGGAGGGGACAAGGTATGAAGAGAAACTATGATATGTCCCTCTACTCAGTGACATCTGCCAGATTCAAGGGATGCTTAGTTCAATCAGAAGAACAAACTTTACTCTGGTGCAAAGATAGAGAAATTTGGGTCTTCCAGATATTTTTGACCACATAACCTATAACTCCTTCCCATTTGCCCTGCAAGGTGAGACAGACAAGAATCAGTCTAAAACATCAAGAGGGCCATTTTTTAATTCTTCCAGTTTGTTATTTTTGTTTTGTGCCTTCAAGTCATTTCTTACTGAGGTGAACCTATCACAGGATATTCTTGGCAAGATTTGTTCAGATAGGGTTTGCTAGTTCCTTCTTCTGAGGCTGAGAGTTGGTGACTTGCATCAGGTTACCCAGTAGGTTTCCACAGCTGTGAACAGATTTGAATCCTGACCAGTACTGACCATACTGAACCAGACCAGTATGCGATTCTGGCTCTCCATCCTTCCAATACTTCTATAGTCAGCCCTCCATATCTGCAGATTCTATATCCATGAATTCAATCACCCACAGCTTCAAAATATTTTTAAAAAACCAAAAAGAAAATTTTGATTTTGCCATTTTTATAAGGGTCACCATTTAGCTACACCATTGGACATAATGGGACTTGAGCATCCATGAATTTTGGTAGTTATGGTGAGTCCTGAAACCAAACCTAGTGGATACCAAGGGCCCACTGTATAGACTGTGGAAAGGTACCACACAGATATTTAAGCAGAGCAATCCTGTTGGTGAGGACAGGAATATCAAAAGATGGCAGCATTAGCTTTACCAAATCTCATTCTGGTTTGTGCCTGCAAGTTGGAAGGGAAACAGCAGTGGTATGTTTTGAGCTGATTACTTCCCCATTGTGCGTGTGTGTGTACTTGTGTGCGTGGGCTATGGATCCTGAACACCTAAACTTTCCCTGATATGCCCATAGTACACCTATTTGTCCTCCTTCTTTGTCTCTACTGATGTTGGAGATCTGCTGTCAGAGACAAAGGCCTCAGAGATTTCTGGACTTGTAAGGAGCATCCAGTGTTGAATCTCACCCTCTAAAAGTAGATTTCAGATAAACAAAATAAGCAAATAAAAGAAAATATCTGATTTATACAATGGTATCCAGAGTACTTTCTCAGAGACCACTGGATGTCAGCCTAAATAAACAATAAATACATACCTTCAAAACAAATCTAAAGGAATAATCTTAACGAAGTTATTAAGCAAGCTGTTTAGCTGCCTTCTTAAGTGCCAAATGTTATATCCATTGTCACTTAGCTGTGCTCACCTTGTAACCAAGATGAAAGCCAGCAGACAAGTGAGATGGTGTAATGTTTATCAATAACCGGCATGACTTTATGTCCCCTACATCACTAAAATAAATACTGCTATGTTTACATGTGTTTTCTCAAGTCTAGACACAGCTGGATGACAGAGAGCTTTGCTTTGCATCATTTTTTTGGCTCCGCACAATTAAAATGAACCCTGAATATTTCTACTTGCATTTTTACATGGTGTCATAATGTGTTTACCAGCAACTGTAGATCTTTCTCCTCGAAAAGTGGGCCCAGAGATTCAGACATCTCATGCCTGGAGATGATATTCAAGTTAGGTTAAGGAAATATGCAATCAAGGAAAGGGTGTGGTAAAAGAATCACCATGAAGAATTTTTTTTAGTAAAATATGATGATAGTACTTGTATCTCCAGTTCCTCAAGTTACAGTACTCACACTATTAATGTACAGTGGGCACTCAGTATCTGCTGCCATTTGGTTCCAGGATCTCCCATGGATATCAAAATCTATTGATGCTCAGGTCTCATTATATACAGTAAAATGGCATCCCTGATAGGAAACAATTAACACCTCAAAGGGTTTGCTTTTTGGAATTTTTGTTTCAAGCTGTGGTGGCTTGAATCCATGGATATGGAGGGCTGACTGTATTCACACATGTGTTTCTGTTCCCATGCAGAGCATGATTCAGAGCATCTAAAACCAAGTAGAATTTGAGTGGAGTACTCTACCTGTTTGCTAATCTATATTGGAAGTGCTGATTTCCTGCCTATTTGACTGCCGCAGCAGATTCAGAACTCAGTGGGACAGTAAGAAACACAACTTTTGTGTGTTCATAGTGATGAGAGCTCTAAAACATTCCAGATCAGGCTCTGCAGAAAACACAGAACCCATATGTACATAGATGATTAACTGAAGAACTGCAGTTACAGGTCCTTTTTGTATCATCATTTTTGCTCATTTCCTGTCATCCTCTTGGTGTTATCTTTTTGACACACTTTGCTTGATTCCTGATGATTCAGTCTTGAAAAAAGTGTGCTTCTAGCACAAAAAGATTTCTGCATCTTTGAGGTCACGTTTCAGGCTTTTGTTCAAGCACAATTTCTGTTTGGATTTATTTTCTATGTGTCTACTTGAATATTCAAAAAGCCATCAGCTAGTCTGATATGTTTTTTCCCCCTAAGTCATGCAAAAGACTGATTTGCTTTGACAGGTGGATCAGGAGCAGAATTGGAGCTATTTTATCTGGACCTAATTAAACAACCGTCATTACTGGCAGGCAGGTATGTGTTTGTGATGACTTAAAATTATCTTGATTGGAATGAAAATGCAGACTATAAGCCATTGAATGGGTGGATTTTAAAGCGTGATTTTTAAAATGCATGTTGCATGGTGTATATGTAGCATCAACTATAAACTGCAATTATAATAATTTCATCATGCTGAGTTTCATTTTATTTTGAGGACCATTTTAGTTTGTTTCCCATAACATTTCATTCAATGGGTAGAAAAACTTCCTAGTGGATTGTATCCCATTTTAGGTATAGGCCTTCAATTAAACTCTTTGGCCCTTGCTCTACTGTACCTTCTTGTGTGGCCCTCCAGTGGTGATCCTGGCAATGGCTCTGCCAGGAAGGGAGCATGATGGCAGCACTCCCCTCCACACAGAACCAGCTGCCTGTGGAAGAGAGCACAATGGACACACCTCTTCCTTCCGTAGCACAGCTGGGTACTTTCCCAGGCTGCACTGGGGCAGAAAGTGCTGCCATCGTGCTTCCTGTACTTCCGCAGGATAGTTAAGTGCAGGATGGTGGTGTGATGGCAAGTCATTGATGGGGAAAGCCGATCAATGATTTAATCTGCTATAGCACCTCCTGAGGATGAGGGAGGAGTGAGACCATGATGACATCATGCAGAAGCATTGCTGCAGTCCTGCTCCTCTTCTATCCCCATGCCAGGATGGGAGGACACTCTGGAAAGGGCCTTTGACTACCCTATCTTGACCTGTGTTGCTTTTCCTTTGTGATATGAAATATTACTATCAGTTTGCAATGCATTAGTAATCTGAGATAACTGTCACTAGCTATATCTACATATGTAAATATATGTACTGCATTTTGAACTATCTGTAAGAAACAAAACAAAGCAAGATTCTGTACATGTACGATTATTTAAAGTTAGTTTGGCTTTAAATGAATATTATGAGTGCAGCCTTATATAGGCCTGGGGAGATGTCATTAATGTGTCCTTCACTACTTTCTAAGAATGCTACCCTATATTTTCCATGTCAATAGGATGGAGTTACCCTTTTTTTTAACACAAAAAAATATTTTAAAATCATTTGAAAATAATTATTTTAAAATGTTGTACACTGCCTTGGATCTTGTGTTAGGAGAACCAAATAAATAAATAAACGTCAAGAGGGATGAAAACTAGGCTGGCATAGGAGGGGTCAGAGCCTGCAGAGCCTCTCCAGTGAATTTTTAAAAAGCTTTGGGATCCAAGGCCATCTCTACTCTACATCAGCCACACCCCCTGGAATGCCTTATGTTGGGGTTTCCTTTGGGCTAAAATAGTTCAGGTAGTCCTTTCATGTAAATAGATCTTTCTGTGAAGGTAATTAGGGCATCTGGGGTAGATAGGAGCCCCTCCTAGAGACAAAGCATCTACAATCTTTTCCAACCCCTATTTCTACCATCATATGATTGGCCGAAGGGATTGGGATTGCTTTGCCCCTCTGTATGTTTCCCTTTACTATTATTTTGTCCAGGCAGGAATTTTCACAAGCAGAGGATATAAAAGGAACACCTTTCTGTTTTTGGCTTAGATAAATCTAAAATTATGGTGAAAAAAACCCTGAGAGTGCAAGAAAGATGGAAGTCTCAATCTGGGTATAAGTACTCAAAAGCATTGGTGTGCAGACTACAACTAGGTAAAGAGGTAAATATTAAGACAACAACTATTACAATCCAGAGCATGATATATTTTTTTAAAAAAGCACTTAATACGTGACTGAATATTCCTAGAACATCCACCTCCCCTTCTTTTGTACAGAGGTCACTCATTTGTGAGACACCAATACTAAGAATTCATTAAGCCAATCATCAATATTTGGTGGTAATCTTGAATAATTAGAACATCACCTGGATTTTTTTTATTTTTGTGAACAAATTAAGGCCATATTCGCCTGTAACCACATTACTGAACTTGTTTAAATTCTTCAAAGTCACTTACATGTGCAGTGCACAGTACTTTCCAACTTTAAGTCTGATGCAGGGTAAGAATAGGATTATGGATACTGTGAATATTGCAGATTGTATTGGGATTATAGTTTTTTCAGTGTATCATTTGTGTTGTATCCTAGGCATATTTACTCAGAAGTGTGCTGAATGAATCCTACTGATCATAAGTGTGCATAGAAATGTATCCTTAATAAATTTGATTTATTTATGTTCTTGTTTGTTTAAAGCATTAACTTTCTCTTTAGCCTCAAATGCTAACAGTGCACCTTAGAAATGTCAATAGTACAATGACACACAAGAAAAAAAGAGATGGGGAGGGAGAAGGAAAAACACAAGCTCAAATTATTCTTATCATTGGCCAGCTGGAATAGAAATAGTCCAGGATCCTGGTAGAATAAGTGCAAGTAGCATACAAAGGAAAAAGGGAGGGGAGCAGAAGGGATCTAATAGCACCTTTAAGAGCAACTGATTTATTTTAGCATAAGGTTTCAGGGATATCAACAGAGGTCCTCTGGTGCACTGACAGAGTGATACTAAAATGACATGTTTTTAAGAATAGTTAGAAAGTTTTGGAAGTAGAGTAGAATGTGATAGTATATAGAAAGATGCAAATTATGTTTTTGTGAGTTGACAACTTAGTAAAGTGTTGTGAGATGATACAGGTATTTCAAGCAGCTGATAGCAGTCTTTAAAGTAGTCTGTTAGTACTGATGTGTGAAAACAGTAAATCTGCTTACAATAAATCAATTTCTTTGGGATCAAAACTTTATCTGAGAAGACTTGTGCATTAATATATGTAACATGTCAAGAAACCATTATCTCTGTTCACACCTCTGCCTAATGGGTTGGAATCTGTGCATATATCTTAATACAGCTGTTCCCAATTTTCCTTTGAAATTCTTTTATTCAAGAACTACCACTTATAAATCCCATATAGTGTGTCCAGGAAGATTGAAATACACTGCAACCAGTTCTGGGTTGTTACCATTTCTAGTGTCAGATTTGTGTCCATTTGCCCTCTTGTTCAAAGACTGTCCTGTTTGTTCAATGGAAAGTGCAGAGAGGCATTGTTGACATAGGGTAGCACATATCACTTTGAAGGACTTGCAAGTAAATGTACCTCTGATGTTCTGTTACTTTTATGAATGCAAGTAGGTGACTTTCATGAGTGCAAGTGGGAAAGGCAGCAGATTTCTCAACAGTGGCAGTGGAACAGCCCTTCTTCTTTTTCCCCTAAGTAATTTTTCCTATTTTATGGCAGAGTGCTGCTTTGATGTATAGGTTTAATTTTTTTTCTAATTTTAATTTTTGAGTGACATCTTCAGTATTGCAGTTGCAGTGAAAAGGTGGGGTATAAAGTATCAACAGAAAGCAAATAAGACAAATAAATGAAATATCTCAAATGGTGTACAGATGTTACATTGCTGTGAAGACCTTGCCACTCTGTAGTTCAGATTTTATTAGGAAGCCCAGCCTGTTGGAAGGGATCAGTATTTGGGATAAAAAAATAGGTCTGTCTTGAATATCTATGTGAAGAATTTAACATCCTGATAGAATACAAAAGTTGATTATTCTTTGGTCTAGATAATTAACAAAACTCTAAAGATAAGCATTTATATTATCTCCTCTCAAATATCTGCATGTTGGCATTGTCTGTGAGCCTCATTCAGGAGTGACTTGCTGGTAGTTACAAAGAGTTCCCAGAGAATTAATTTAAAAGGGGGAGGGGGAATGTGAAGTATGCCAAGATAGAGTATATAAGTACATATATAATTAGCTTCATCTTTCATATAATTCTTTTCTCACATACATTTAGCAAACTAGTACCAGGAAATGATCAATGTATGAGCCATGAAAGCAGACAAAACCAGCTGAAAAAGCAATCTTGGCCACTTTAAGGAAGAAGAAAAACTTTTTTTTTTCCAATTGAGGTACTGCTTCATAAATTAGCCTAGGGACACCATATAGATTGTGCTCTTGTCATGCGTATAGAATTCTATTCAATTAATAATTTTGCTTTTCAATAAAAATACGACTGAGTAGCAAGTGAATACTAACCCCATTCCATGTGCAGGATAAATGTAAATGAACGAACAAAATGAAATGGCTTCCCCTTGGTTTCCTTGTATGTATCCTGACTCTCACCTTTTTACCTATTGGTATTGCAATTTCCAGTGCTGGCCTCTAACATTCTGGTTTGGGATGCTGTTCACTGATGTACTTCATCTGAGGCATTAATTCTGTGAACATTAGAATGTAGGTCAATTTATCATATAACAAAATATATTTACAAATAAGATCTGTGATGGTATTTGAGTAGGAGAGACGTGTCTGGAAATCCTCCAAAGACCTGATTGTCAAGGATTTAATGCTTGCTTCAAAATGAGGAGGACTTTTAAACACAGACCTTCATCTTCAGTTGGGTCACTTGATCTGAAAGAAAGGGGTATATGAACTTGTGCATTTCATTTTTTTCTGCCTAGAAGTAGTACCTTATATTTATCGCTGTTGAAATTGATTTTGTTAATCTTGGGTCAGTTTTCAAGCATCCATTTGAATTCTAATCATGTGTCTGGGGTATTAGCTGCTGTTCTTAATTAGGGGTCATCTGCAAATTTGATAAACACGCCTTCTATTTCATGTACTCTTTAAATACCTGTCACAGAGAGGAGGGGTCAGGCCTGTTCTCTGCTGTCCCAAAGGTTAGGACTAGGTCTCATGGCCTGAATTTATAGGAGGGTAGGTGTCAATTGAGCATTAGAAGTAACTTCTTGACAGTAAGAGCAGTTCAGCAATAGAACCAATTAACCAGAGAGGTGGTGGATTCTCCTTCTTTGGATGTCTTCAAAAAGAGGTTGGACAGCTACCTGCTGGGAATACTTTAGCTGGAGATCCCACACTGAGCAGACCCATGAGGCCCCTTCCAACTCTATGATTCTGAGTTAAACAACATCTTTTGCATTCAGTGAAGTGCCCATTGGTCCCAAAGTATAACTAATGATGTTGCCAAAATACCTTAATGGTAATGCAACTTTGGTGTCCATATTCCATGCCTCAGGTCATTCTTCTTGACTGGGAATTGTCATCTGTGGAAGAAGAATGCTAACTACCTGATTATTTGCCTAGCCACTCCAGATTGCTACTACAGTGAATTTTGGGGGTGGTGGGAAGGGGAATGAAAGAGGTGTAAAGCAATGTTTCCTCCCAGTTTTAATGGTTTTATTTTAATGCTGCTTTAATTATGTTATTGTTAAAGATTTCCTCTTGGACTAGAGTGTGGAGTATAAACACTGAAAGGAAAACCAAAAATGAACTACCTTGCAACAAAAGTATCCTAAGCTTTTTTTCCCAAAGCAAACATATCTTCTAGCTGTCCAGAGAGTCATCCACAGATTCCACTTTAACTGCCATGACAACATCCAATGGAATCCTGGAATCTGCAGTCGAGGGAAGGCATCTAGAATTCTCAGCCAGAGAGCGCTAGTGCCTCACCAAATTATGAATGCCGAGATTCCATAGGATACAGCCATGGCTGTTAAAGTGGGATCATAGTAGTGTAGTGTGAAATAGATCATTTTAGTGTAGTGTGAAGAGGTTCCAGAACATGCTACCACACTGCCAACAGATCTGTGAAGCAATGTTTTAGAAACTACAGGAAGAAAAAAAAGTGTACCTAGCTGAAAAATGCAGTCCTCTTTAACCTTTGTTAAAAAATTCCATCTCTTAAAAGACAAATGCTAATGTTCAGGTCACAAAACTCCTTCTGGGTGGGAAACTGTGTATCTTTTGACCTATGCACATAAAAATGTTTTATTCCATGGAAAAAATCACTCAGGAAAAAGCACAAACATTTGAAAATGTAAACACAACATAAACATTTGGAAAAATGTATATGATGATGCATATATTTTGAAAAATGTGTGTCAAGATACATGCAGACTAAAAATAACCCAATTAACTTACAGTCTCACGTGGACATGAGAGGGAACACACTTAACAGTGGAAAAAATGGGAAAGTGAGAGAAATTGAGCTTGACAGATTCACCTGTCCCTAGGGGAACATGCTTCATGCCACAGAAGCCACTTGGACAAAGACAAGGCTGGGTCTAGACACATCCCCATACAGCAGAGATACAAGGCAGCAGGAAGAGGAGTCTAGAGATCTGTCCCAGTTAGAGCTCCTAGAGGAAAAGAAACAGGCTGGGAATAACCTTGTCTCCAGTTGATACCAAAGAAATTCAAAGTATCTCCTTTTCCCATTTTCATAAAGTCCTCTTTCTTCTTAGCTGACTAAGAAACAGAATTCACAAGCCTTTATATACCGTCACAGCAAGCAAGCAAGCAAAAACAACAACCACATTTAATTTGTTTAAGCAGAATATTATCAACCAGCAGTGACTACACATCTTCCTAGAATTTCCATTCCTCCAGAAGAAAATCCCTGAGATACTACTGTATCATGAGTATCAAGTACATTTGGCAGATTCATTTTCTCATGAGCCTGTACCATGATTATGAAATCAATTATTCATTCCCAAAGGTTTTTGGTGGTCCAAATACTGATTTAGATATTCCCTTAATCACAGCAAAACGGGAAAAGGGGCTCCGTAGCAGCTCCATTCCTTGGCTATAGTCCATTTCTAAAAGCCTCTTGGATTCTAGTAATAAATGAGTAATTCTACACAGTCCTATCCTCCCAGTCAGGAAATGTTGGAATGCATAAGTAACAATGGTACCTATAGTGTGTTACTTTTTGGGATAGCAAGGGCTTAAGGATGTCTCTTTTTTTAAAAAAAAGAGAGAGAGATTGAATATGACAATGCTTTCTTCTCATATAACAGATAATGCTTATTCATTATTTTTTCTGTCATTTTTTGGGTACTAAAATACTTCTGGGGAGTTTTGAGGGGATTTTTCAACATTTTATACCCTTTTGTCAGGTTTCAAAAAGGTTATTTAAGAAAAGTAATGCAGAATATGTCACTTTTTTGGTTTTGTTTTACAATGGTAATGGCAATAGGTTACTTTTCGGAAGATTTGTGCTGTGTTATATAATGAACTCCTTTTCAAAAAATAACTTTCCAGGATCTATGGCACATATCATAGTGTAAGTCTAAAGGAGCACCAGTCTTCTAGTAGTTAAAAAGAATAGAGGCAGTCCTGTGGAAGATGAGTGTTGTCATTAAGATCTATTGAACTAACATACCCAGTAAACCATGCCTTCTCTTAACAGAACCTGGCATTTCTTTATACAAGAAATATTATAGGTTTTGGCTAGCATGTTTAATTTGTACCAATACTCTTATCTGATGTGAGAAGCTCAAAGTGGTGTACACGACTTCATAAAACTGCCAACTTTTACTGTGATTGTCCCTATATTCACATACAACTTCCTGTTTTCCATCTTTTTCTAAATTTGTCTGTTTATCTACAAATAGGTCTGTTTATAGTTGTTGTTGTTGTTTTAAAAAAACTACAATAGCTGATACATGCGCTGGTAGTCAGTTCACTTCAAGTCATAATAAAAAATGCTGGATCTTATCTTTTAAAGCACTAAATAGTTTGTTTTGTATGCTCCATATTCCATGGCAATCGTGTGTGCCTCCATATGCATACATTGGACAACAACCAAACTTCTGTATGCTACAGAATACATGAAGGTGACAGAACACACTTAAGGCATAGTACTGGTGATAGTACTGAGGCAAAATGGACCCCATTAGCATTAGGGCCCTTTCCACACAGTGTGGCTGCCCCACAGTTGGGACATGATGGTAGCACTCTGCAGATCGTGCTTCTGCACGACGTCATCGTGGTCCCACAGCCATCTTTGTCACTGTGCATTGTGCGAGTGCAGTATTTGTAAAATGGAAAAAAACAATTTTACACCTACCATCGCGCCACACTGCTGCCTTTCCTGGCCATGCAGAAGGGCAGAAGTGCACTGGCAGCACCTCCCTCCCCAGCACAGCAATGGCAAGTCCCCAGCTGCGCTGCGGAAGGGAAGAGGCGGGGCCAGAGAGCTCCCCACTGCAGCGACTGGGTGAGGTGCAGAGGGGAGTGTTCCTGGTGCATGTTGCCTTCCCACCGGGGCTGCAACAAAAGGACTTTGCTGAGCCCTGTCGTGGGCAAATGGTGGAGGTTTCACATTTCTTAATTATAACTCTAGTATTCCACTTTAACTGCCATGGTTACACTCTATAGAATCCTAGGTTTTGTAGTCTTGTGAGGTGCTAGAGGAGCACTCTGGCTGATGATTCTAAATGTCTCCCTCTAAATTGCCAATCCTATGATTCCATAGGATGGAACCATGCCAGTTAAAGTGGAATAATAGCTCTATAATTCTGTAGTGTGAATAGGTCTTAGGACTCATAGACCTTTTCCGCACTTTGATTTAGTGACGGGGCAGTGTGTCCTCCGGTGAGGACGTTTGCACTTAGGGACGGACTGGGTCCAGACTACTTTATGTGTGTCCGGACTTCAGCCCGCTCCAGAACGACCAGAACTGGTGGTTCACCGTGCTATTGAAAGACCACTTAAAAGAGGTCTTTCAATAGCACAGCGCGCCCCAGTCCGTCGCTGCGCTAATGTGTAGATTTGCAGGCTCGCACCAGCGCAAGGCTGCAAATCTTCTGGGGGCGGGCTTTAGGCTGGCAAGCTTCTCCGGTTGGTGGAGAGCCTCCACCAACCAGAAAGCACCATTTTCATCCCCAGATAAGTGTGTAGCGTGGCCACCCACTGCTCCGGATCAGCCTGGATCAGCGGAGGGAGCGCACCATCCCAGTAAGTATCAGAATGCCCCATTTTCCCTCCAAAGTGCAAAAAAACCCATAGTTGGAGGAGTCTGGGTCCAGTTCTAAATGGATCTACAGGGGACTATATATATATATATATATATATATGATTTTGCTCAGTACTTCCTTTTACACTTTACACTTGAAGATTAAAAAAGGTAGGAGGACTTTATTACCTTAGCCAGACTCCAATATGTTAATTTAAAACATTGTTCTGGACAAAAGGGTGCTAAAAATGTACAGTACTTCATAGTTACCCTAAAGACCAGACAAGTAGTACTCTGCCCAAATGCTTGATGTTGGAAGCAAGAAGAACTTATTTTTCCTGAGTTAGTTCTGAAGGTTGTAAATCTATTTAAAAAGGAGAAGAGTGGTATCTGCAGACACTAACTGTGCTAATTTTCTCTACCTGAAGATTCCAGCAGCAAAGGCCTTTCCTTTGATACTTTTTACATGGGAATGTAGGCTGTTTGGTTATTCTAAACTTTTATTGGTTAGAACTCCACTTTGGCAAGTTATACTCACAATGCCATACTTCATGCCATGACTGCATCCTATGGAATCCTGGGATACAGGGATAACCATTGGTCATACAGGAAAATACATCCCAGATCCACAAAACAATGATACCTTTACAGGGCCAACTAAAAATGCACAGAATCCATCATGCAAGTTTTCAAAGCTCCACTGATTTCTTCATCAGGCAAGATGTTAAAAATCATACGGGAGAAGGAAAAAATGATGATGAGTCACACATTTCTGTTTACATTGATATCCTGCTAGATGATTTTAATTGATAACAAAACCAGCTTCTTCACAAAATGTAGGCCTATGACTCTAATATTTTTTTTCTTCCCCGGTATGATTTTTAACATCTTGGTGAAGAAGCCAGAGGAAGTTCAAAAGCTTTCAGGACATATGCTGGCATTTTATAACTTAAGGAGAATTTTCCCCCAGAGCGCTCCAGTATTCAAGGAAGCACAAGTCCCAAGATGCCATATTCAGCCATAAAGCAGAATAATAGTGCTACAACTGTGGTGTGAAAGGGCTCCTGGCATGGAAAGCATGCTGTGGATGATACAAAAAGTTATTGTTGTGTGCCAGTTTATTTAAATTGGGGAATACAGAAACCTATTTGCTTTTAAGTATGTGTGTACATGTGCATTCATGTATATCTCTCTCTGTCTGTCTATTTATCCATCTAATCTACCTACCTACTTAATTTGGCTGTCTATTAAGTGTAACAAAAAAGGATCTGCACATGCATTTACATTACTCCTTAAGCATAATCTGCCATTTCCTCCATTTATATGCACCTTTGGGATGGATTTTGTGGGATATATTGAAGATTCCCGAACAACATCTCCGCAACGTTCTGGCATTCAAAGGACCTTCTGTTTATTTCCCTTTTGTGCCATATGTGCACTGTAGCCGAGGAAAGAATGGTAGCCCTTGACTGAATATTCGTACTGAGGACTAAATGAATTTTTCAGTAATTAATTTGGTTCCCAAACACCTGGCTTCCAATTTTGTACGTAATTGGCACTTGGGTAGTCTGCTTACCTATTGATAATTTCTCACTATAAGCAAGTATTTCAATTCTGGTGTGTTTCTGCTTAATAATCAATAGTGCTGTTGTTTAATGAAGAAATAGCCTTCCATCATGGCCTTTGTGCATTGCTAAAATGACATTGATCCTTGTCATTATCATATGTCCTTGCCGTAAGGACATATCAGCCATACAGTAAAGGAGCTACTTAGGGTCCATGCAGATTGTTCCAACAAGTATATGTCACAGAGGAAATTAAATAGGGGGAAGATGTCTCTTATTCACAGAAATGATCCTATCTTTTGGTAGAGACAACCACCTCAGACAGCAGATTCGGGGGACAGCTCCACAGCCATACCTCAAGAGCACCCCCCCAGCTATTTCCATGTCTTGTAGGACACAAGCTGTGTGGAATATACACAGATGACTTGACTTGAACCCCCTAAACTGGCCTGCTGCCCTCCATGGGATGCTATTCAGTTGTCAAAGTTGAAACAAGATTCAGCTATTAGTCCTTTTCATTTCTGTATCTGAATTATGCAGGATGATGTTTTGTCTTTTGACACAGGCACCGAATGTGTGGACATAGCCATTCTTGAACAAACACAAATATCAGAAGAATGGGTGGTCCAGACAATACTTTCCTTCCATGTTGGGCTGAACGCATCTTTGTGGAGGAGGGAGACACAATTATTATAAGGTGAATTAGATCTACAAAGAACATTTTTGCACAGGCCTAAGTTTGATGGTGGTGTTCTTTTGTTCCATTTGTTGCATTCCATTTTCATTAGTTAAAAACATGAGAGGAGTCTTACCAAATGACATCAAAGATTGGTGTAGCCAACATCCTGCTTCATATAGAGGGAAATCAGAAGCCCTCAAGCCTGGAATTATGGATCTGAAAGAAATGTGTGGCAAACATTGTGATACTAATACCATATTCCTCTCCTTACCAGTGAAAGTCAGGTCCAGAGTTATGGACCATACAGAAGTATATGGCATCCACTGTGGTACTAATACTATATTACTGCCCTCACAGCTGAGTGTCAGCAGGAAGAGGAAGAAGTAGGAGAAATCACAGCTTGGACAGTAGATTTGCATGGTTTTGACTTGGATGTGATGACACACTACTGAAATAAGCAAGAGTAACTGGTATTTCCTGTGGTGCTGTACTATATCCTCCAGGTATTAGTAAGGATACCTTACTCACCTCCTCTTCTCAGGTACTTTGTGTCAGCCAGTAGTTCCTACTAGCAAACGACTTTGTGGCCCACCATAGAACACAGCACTCACTTTTTGCATCATTGTATCCCTGAGAAAAATGTAACGACTTATATACGACAGGGATAGGAAGCACGGCCCACCACCTGTGTGTGACTCTCCAAGGGACATTTTGCCACCCCCTCTTATGCTTCCCTGCAAAAAAAACTGGAAAAAAAAGTCAATTTCTGCTCCTGGAAACATGCAGGGGCAGAAATTTTGCATTAAAATAACACACAAGTCCTCTGCAACTCGCCCTCCCCCCCAAAAAAAAGGAATTTTAAGAAACAAGAAACAGATTTCTGGCCCTGGGTTTTTAAGCTGAACCTCCCTCACCGCACATACACTTTTGAGATTGGTGTAACCTCTAGGGGTTCCTAGGGGTGGAAAATTGGCCCTTGGAGCCCAGAAGTTTGCTATCCTTGCAACACCAGTATGTACATTACAATCTTAATTTCATTCATTGCTGGTATTGGTGCTAGTTGGTGCTTATTTCAAATGAAGCATGAACATTTGCTTTACTGATTTTATGGATATGCATTATAAAACTCACATAGAAAGCATTTTTTAAAACTACATAAAGCATGTGCCATGACTTGCTTGTATCACACAATTCTTTAATACGACAGAATTAACCATGCAATATCTGCCATATTTCTTCATTAAAAAGTATTAATTGCTTTTCTGCCCAGTGGGGCCCACAAAATGATGCACAATAAAATATATAAAAATATTCTTTTTAAATAGATTTAAAAAAAACACTTTAAACCCAGGTTTAAAACCCAAAAGCCTGACAGAAGAATGCTGTTTTGATGGCTCACTGGAACCTCAGTAATGAGGGAGGCGATTTGATTGGCCCTGTGAGAGGTGTAAAGAAATCCAGTCCTTCTTTGTGTTTCTAGTAATGTCTGTTTCCTGAGTCTGCAATTGCCCAGTACATTATGCCACATGTGCTATCTCACTCAGGCCTTGGCCTTTAAAGCCATATCAGAAGCTTTGCTAATTAGGAGCATTGGCATTCTCTCCAACTATCCTAATTTGGCAGAATCTTTAGTGGTACCACTTTTTTGAGCTTCTTTTAAAACACCCCAGAATTTTTGTCATCCTTCATTTCTCCCTTCATCTTCAATTGCAGCAACTACATTCAAAATGTGAAAGTTGTTTGAACTCAGCTCAGCAGGAGAGTAAGGAGAGGAGGGGACACAGTTTTGCTTCCCTCAGTAGGCTCAGGCAAAAGCAAACTGCTATATCCTCTCCTGGTATATCTGTTCTTCCTCATCAATAATTTTTGCCATCTTGACCACACTCTGATGTTGTTTGGCCATGTGGGTCTTGGTTTTCATCTGTGAAATGTTGGCAGCTGTGCATTGGTTGGCGTTCTTCTGACAGCCTGATTCTTCTAGAACATAGGATTGCTCTTTGGCTTCTGTGAACCATGTGGTGTTGTTAAGGGTTTGAACTTATAAAAGCTGGAGGCCAGAGTTGACCTGCTGCCTTTATTCAGATGGAATCAGCTTGAATTCATTTGGAATGGAGTTTAACAATCAAGATGCTATTATAGTGGAAGCCCTGTCTTGTGTACTCATCAAACTAGCCCTTAGATTGATGAGACATGCAGTAGGTCTTTCTTTTTGAAGATCTCAGATTCCAGGAAGGCTTATACAGGAGGAAGGAATCTTCTGGATTTCTTGGTCCCAAGCCAATATTTCAATTATAGAACATTTCTGCACGCCACTCTTATAGCATGATGATTCCACTTTCAACCTCCTATGGAATCCTGGGGTTTGCAGTTCTAGGAGGGGCCGGCTGAAAGGAGGGTGAAAGTGGGATCATCGCGCTATAAGAGTGGCGTGCAGAAATGGCCATAGTCTGGAAAATCACTACAACTTGGGGACTACTTGCCCTGGGGGCGGCACTAACATAAACTCCCCATCCCCAGTTAGCAAGATCCTCCCAGCCAGTTATTAAACCCTGTATGCCACAACTCCAAGCACCATCTACGTTTAGAAATATTGGCTGAGATCCTGTATTGTCATCATAACTATGCCAACAATGCCACCCCCTTTGCAGCTTAGCAGTGCCCAAATTGAGGCGCTTCTGAGGTGCTGAAGACGGAAACGCTAGGAAATGATGTCCACAGCAAACTCCTGGTCTCAGAGTGCCTTGACAACAGGCAGCTGGAAAGACATCCTTGAGTCCTGCCACAACTGCTTGTCCAGAGGCACTCTATGACAAATAGGGAGCTGTGAGTATCACTTCCCAGCACCTCGATCAGCAGTACCTTGGAAACCCTTTGGACTGGGCACCGGCTGGCTATGAAGATAGGTTTTTACAGTTATGTTCAGTCATTCATGACTGCAAACATGAATCTCCAGTATTAAGATCTTGTAAATCCCACTTACAATGAATAGGAGGTCAGCCATTGTTTGGCCTACCTGTTTGAGATAGTTATTGAAACTAAGACAAGAAAAGATGGCAAAATGTAAAATGATCTATTTTTAATTTTTTAAATTGTTGTGCAACATGCCTTTGTTACTTGCCCTGATCCTTCTCAATGAGATGGGCTGTTATTCCACATGAATTACAGTGCAATCCTATGTGTTCAATCAGAAATAAATCTCATTTCATTCAGTGGTTGCCCAATGTCTTTTTCCAAATGTCCTGTTCACAGTGGATGTTGCCTGGGCATGTCCCCACAGCAAAGCAATGACTGTGCAAGTGGACAGAGCTGTACCTGGGTACCTTCTGGCTTCTATTACACAACTGGATACCTCCTTGTGCAATTTCTCAAACAACTGGTTAGGCCAGCATAAGTAACCAAAAGAATTGTTCTATACCTTCAAGGGAATAGTGAAGCTTCATGCATGGATTCAAGAACATCTGGAACTCCAAATCAGAACAAAGGTATTCAAGGTAGGAAGCACAACTCTTTCTTTCTCCCTTCCTCTCTCTGTCTCTGTGTGTGTGTTATTTGTGAGGAAGGAACTGGTAAATACATGTCAACTAGAGATCCCCAGAATATATGAAGGCTTAAAGAAAACATTTAAGAATGCTGTTTTGAATCCCTTCATAACTATTTAAAGGCAGTAGAAAAGGAAGGGTGACAGCTACATTTGTTGAAGTTTGGCACTTCTGTGGCCTCAATCTGTAAGCACATCTGGAGAACAAAGGATCTTGTCTTGGGGCAGGAATGATATCCAGAAGCCATTCCAAGATACAAGCCTTGTCACTTCAAGTTTCAGTATCACAAAGAAGATAGCTGCGTGATTTTCCACCTTTGGGCACTAATAAGTTCTTGTCACATGATCTATATTAAGAGACCATTAAAAACAACAACACGTTTCTCCAGACAGCCTGCAAAGGGAGATCACAATTCTATGAAAACCTGGTTTCCAGGAGTAAATATTTTTTACAGATATATTACCTATGCTACAGAACTCTCCCCCACCCCTCTGAACATAGATAAATATGCTCACTACAGGAACACTATGACCACTACAGGCCCAACTGTCAGTCCTTCGGTACTTCCTGTCAGTCTGACTAAACTCTGTCATCCTTCAACCCAGTTTAAATTAACAGGTAATTTGTAAATGTCACTTCAGGTTAGGCCGCTCATTTTGTTTCTACTCTACCAATGCAAAGTCGAGGACTAATTTTTCTTGTCTTCTTTTAATAGGATTTTCATTTATAAATAGAATTATGTTCTGAAAATAAATTACAGTAAGTGATGCACGGAACTGGGAGCAACAGCACTTTCATAGAATTTCAAGCACCTACATCAGAAGAGATTAATAAAAACACTTCAAAGGCTAAATTCTATTTAAGCAGAAGACAGCTTTTGGTTAATATTTAATCTGAGTAACGGCAATTTCAGTTGAAAATATAATTTTTTAATATCTAAATTAATTTGCAAAACAAAGCCATTAATTTAGCCTGAGAGCTTTCACAGTGCAAAAGTTTTGGCAATTTATTGGGGTGAAGTGATGTGGGGTTAAAATATAAAACTTTATACCAAAACTCCTTGTTTTAATAAACAACTTCCTTTCATTCTAATGGCCCCTATGTGGTATTTGATCAAGTACACTGCTTCAGGTCTATACTTTTATGTTATGCATTTCTATTTTACATTAGACAAGGAAGAGGGCTTATTTCTTTTGAATGGAAACCCTGTCATATGGGCATTGCTCTTTAAATTCTCAGTTAATAATTGAGCGTGAGACATAAGCCATCAATATTTTCTCTGCTAACTTAAAAGAAAGAAAATAGGTTCCTTGTACTTTACAAGTACTTTTTATTCTTACTTTTTTTTTCCTCAAGCAGGATTTACTCCTGACTTTCCTGCTGTCTCTGATTAATCCAGCAAATAACTTCTTGGCTGTACTTTGACAACAATTTTGTTTACTGTTCAGATTTTCTCAGAGGTATGTCATACCCTTCAACTGTCCCAATTTGACAGGGACCGTCTTGACTAATCCTCTTTCATCCCACTCTTGCAGCAGCTTTAAAAATGTCCCAGTTTCTCTCTCCTCCTCTCACTTTCCCTCTTTATCCTCAGCTTACTTAAATTGCTGCAAACTGAGTTCAAAGTGCAACAGCAGTTTGCATTCAACTAACTAACTAGCAAGGAGGAGAGAAGAGGATGGGGCAGAATTTTGCCCTTCTCAGTAGACTCAGGAAAAAACAGACTGCTTCAACCTAGCTTCATCCTAGTTCTTTCTCATTAAATATCTTTAGCTGTCATGACCATTTTTCATCTGTGGTGGAGGGTATGGGTATGTATTATGGGGTGGGGGACTAGGGCTGGAAACTTACTGGTGCTCTATGATAGCATAAAGTTCCATTATGGAACTGGCAACCATCTCTGTCCATGGCTACTCTTGATGGCTAGATTGCCTTTCTCTCACTGGCATCTAAAATGGACTGAGTGAGAGTAAACTAACTGAAATTCAATCCAGACAAGATAGAAGTGCTCCTTGTCAGTTGAAAGCCAGATCTGGGAACAGGGATTCAGCCTGTGCTGGATGTGGTTACACTCCTCCTAAAGATGAAAGTTAACAGTTTGGATGTACTCCTGGATTCAGCCCAGAGCCTAGAATCTCAGGTTTTGGTAGTAACTGGAACTGCACTTTAATAGCTAAAGTTAGGGCACCAGCTGTATCTGTTTCTGAAAAATCTGATCTGGTCATGGTAACACCTATCTTGGCTACATCCCACTTAGATTATTGTCATGTGCTTTGTGTGGATCTGCCTTTGAAAGTGCTAAAAACCGTACCCAGACTGTTACCTGGGGGTGGCTACAGGAAGCATACAACAGCCTTGCTACAACAGTTCCACTTGCTGATAGTCTGTTTCTGGGCAAAATTCAAAGTCCTGGTGATGACCTATAAAGAAATATATAATTTAGGTCCAGGTTATTTGAAGGGTCCAGGCTGTTAGATCTCTAAGATCTTCAGAAGAGGCATTTCTTGCTGCCTCACCACCCTCACAGGTACATTTGGTAGGAACAAGGGTGAAGGCCTTCTTAGTGGATGCTCCCAGACTTAGGAACACCATCCTACTTTAATGTACAATTGAACAGGGCCCTTAGAAATGTGTATTATAGGTGCATATGTCTGAAATGCTGGTACTAATGGGTCTCATGGAGAGAAACTAGTTTTGAGATTAAGGGTGTTAGAAACATACAGAAGGAGAGGCCTTTTTTCCCTCTATGAAATGCTAAAGTGTATACTGCTCAGCAACAAGTCAAGCACTGATCCATTATTTCCTCAGTGATCCATTATTTCCAAAGGGCAACCAACAGATTTTGCCCATTTTTGATTTGCAGCTAGGCAATCTAAGCAAGTAGATGGACAGACAGATAGATCACAATATATCTTTGCACAGGAATGCTTGAGGAATTATATCTTAAGTTACAATGCCAGCTAACTTGATTTGCTCCTCTTGGACTAAAGTATGAATCAGAATGTATTCACCCCTCAGATTTTACATGTCTCCAAATGTTTCAACACAGTTATTGGCTTAGAAATGTCCCCAAATTCTTTTTCAATGTATATTATAAGAGAAAATGCATATATAAATGTGCATTCAGGAACACTGTGGATGAATGAGAGTACCAGATAGAACAGATTTATGAGTGAACCTAACTGGGAAGAGGTGATTTGTTGAATGGATACTGATGTCAGACATTTCCTGAAGAATTTTTAATCATGAAAGAATGTCAGTTCAAGACTGACTGGGCAGGGTCAGTGTTGCCAGCTTTACAAGTGAAGAGGAGAATTTAGTACTAGTTATTACATCCAGTAAGGGGCTAGCAGAAGGAAGAACCTATCTGACACATGAAGAAAGTGGTTGTCTGCTCCAAAATCAAGTCCTTTGTGTCCAATTGATTAGCACTTACCATCTGGGCCACCATATATGTGAAAAAAGCCAGTCTCTTTCATGCCTTTATAAGGGCACTGGCCACCAAGTAATATGTTGCAGCAATTGGTGCTTTTAAGGGGAGAAGGCATTGTTTCTATTTTATTATGTTAAAATATGTGTTTTAAAATTATTTTTAACTCGCATTTTTAACTTGTGTTTTAAAATAGAGTTTCGGTGTAATTGTATTTTAACTTTTGCACTAAGAGCTTTTTCACTGTGTTGTGCTTTTAGAAGGTTGTATGTCACCTTAGATCCCATGCTAGGAGAAAGGCAGGATTTAAAAAATAAAATAAATAAATACAGAACTTTTGCCAGGTAAGTATTAACCACTTGAATAATAAAAGGCATTTCTAATTCTGATTGCCATGCCAACACTGAACCATCTGAAACTGAAAGTCTGAAACTGCCACTGCACTACGTTCTCCTGGGGTTTTCTCCATGTGGATTAATTCTAATTAGCCAAGAAGACAACATAGGCAATCACAATGTCACTCTTTTTCCTGTGCTTTAGTGGATTTTGGTCATGGATGCAACACTGGCTCAATTTTCTGCATAAGTTACCTTTGAAAGGTTGCCCAGTCTGATCTGTTGTGCTGTGTTTCCTTTTTGCACTGTATACTCTACAGAAAGATCTTAAAATGCTGCAGCAGATGATTCAACATGGCACTGTGGAGTAGAGCTCAAAATGATGTCCATCATAATATGTTTGGGAATGTGATGGTCTTTGGTTTGGCATACTGAGAAAAATGCCATTATGGGGGACCAATGCCCAGAGCTTCTCAAAGGTTGAACTAATGCTTAGTTCTAGTAAAACCCAGGGGAGGGGAGTGAGGGGGAAGAGAAGGGGAGAGCTAATAATTGGAACTGCTGACAAAAGGAATTCATGGTGAAATAAATGCCTGTCTGCCTGTCAAAGGCCATCAAAATTAAACCCAGGAAGTAGAAATTTATTACCACCTGTCCTGGAGACAAATATGTAAGATGAATGTGCACTGTACCATTCAGGATGACATCTGGGGGAGCTTTATCGTCTGTCATCAGAGTTATTGCAAAAGGAGGAACTGAGGCAGTTTCTCTTATTCTCTCCTAGTTATTTAGAAATTGTTTAAGCAACCTGCAGTGTCAATGTCCAGGAGTATGGAAATCTCTCTCTCTCTCTCAATCGTTCTCTCACTTTTTTCATGCTTTAAACACTGTGTGCAAATCTAACTTCACCTTTCTCCTTTGAAGTTGCCAGGTTCAAGCCAAGACAACTTTTAAATGTGGCACCCCAGGCCTGACTAAGACATGCTGAGGCCCTAAGGGATGTCATATTTAACAATGCTACAAACACACAAACGGACGTGTACCCCTTGCATCTCATACAGGGCTCCATCCTTTTGAATTTCTTTTGCAGTCATCTTCTTTTTTTGACCTTCCTTTGGAGTGCTTCCCCCCCCTTCTATTTCACATTTTTGCTTTTACTTGGTAGCCTTCCTTGCTGCCCATACTTCTTACCCAGAAAGGCCCCATGGGAAGAGTTGCCTCATGATGTCTTCTCCTGGGTTTTAACTGAAGTGCAGGAAGCTAGGGAGGCTGCAGAACTCCAATGAGAGTATTGCACAGTGACAGACAGGATACCCATGCTGTCTCATAACCAAAGTATGCCAAAGGATTCTGCATCCATCCGTTAGGATGTCATCAAAATGTTCTTTTCCTTTGAAAATAGTTTCCAAAGGAGTTTTTTTTCTTTTTGCCATTAGCTAGAGGAAGCATGGCTGAAGAGATTTTTGATTCAAAATGATCAACAGATATTTGAGGGCAGTGGAGAATGTCTACAAGCTGAGCTGCATGAGATCAAGAATTTGATCTGCATATCCAATTCTGAGTGGTCCAGCTTGATCTTACTCAAAATAAATGTGGCCATTCCTTTAGTCTGTTAAAGACTGTGAATGTAGGATATTGGAATGCACTAGATTTCCTACCACAGAGTGTCAGAACACCCTCGTGTGTTTGATATCAACCAGAGCACACACTTTTTGCAAAGAGATTAGGAGAAGTGTCTTCTTGAAGCTGGACTGAAGTCTTGCAGTCAGTTCTAGAATAAAACAGATTATCTTTACCACTGATTTGTCACTTGAGGTGAAAGTGATGCATTTATAGAATTGTTGTTTTGTGTAGGAATAAGCTATCTGGTTGGGTTTTCCCATCTTTACGACTTAAAAAAATTAGCCTGTATTAGCCTAGACTAAAGAGACACTTTAATCACATGAACCCAGCCCACATTCAAAGTCAGCCTTGTAGCGTAATCCTCAACAAAGCAAACTTCAGCACCTGCTAAAGCTGTATATTAAAACTAAACTGAGGGAAAGCCAAAGCAGCTGTTAATGTGCTATGGAAGAATGCCAATTGTTTATTTCTGAAACATGCACCAATTTGAGTTAGCATGCACAACAATCCTAAAGAACACTGTTGGTGTTAACTGCCATCACGTTGACTTCATCCTATGGCAACCCTATGGGTATGAGACCTCTAAGTCACCCTATTCTCAACTGCCTTGTTCAGGTCTTGCAGAAGCAGGGTCATGTCTTCCTTGATTGAGTCTATTCATCTGTAACACAGTCTTCCTCTTTTCCTATTGCCTTTCACCTTCCCAAGCATTATTGTCTTTTCTACTGAATCGTATCTTGTCATGAATATTGACAAAGTACAACAGTCGTGGTTTAGTCATCTTGGCTTCTAGGGAGGGTTTATCCTTGATTTGCCCTAGGAACCATTTCTTTGTCTTTTTAGTGGTCCAGGGTACTACACGTCAAAGTGACTTGATTTTCTTCCTATCAGCTCTCTTCACTGTCCAGCTTTCACAACCATACTTAGAAATTGGAAACATGATGGCACGGACAATCCTAACTTCAGTATTCAGTGATATATCTTGACACTTGAGGATCCTACTTGGTTCCTTCATAGCTGCCCTTCCAAGTCCTAGTCTTCTGATTTCTTGACTGCAGTCTCCATTCTAATTAATGACTGAGCCAAGGTATGGAAAATATTGACTACTTTAACTACATCATCTCCTTTAAGGTTATGCAAATCATCTGTGGTCATGATTTTTGTTTTCTTAATTTTTAACTGCAAACTGCCTTTTCACTTTCAGTGTTGAATTTCTTCAAGATCGTTCCAAGTCTTTGCTGTTTTCTGCTAGTAGTATGGTGTCATCTGTAGATCTTAAATTGTTGATGTTCCTTCTTATACTTTTCACTTCTGCCAGAAGAAAAGATGTCATTTGATAACTCCCAGCCAAAGGCACCATTATCTTACTACAATTACAATTTACCTCATGTGATAAAGCCCTCAGTCAAGGAGGCCACATCCCTGTTTGCCAACTCTGAACAGGTCTGCCGCTGACAGGGTGACTCAGAGGTCTCCCTTTGATATGGTTGCCATAAGTAAAAGTTGACTTGATAGCAGTTAACAATAACAACAACAAACTTTTACTAGAATGAAACTGAAAAATGCCATCCATGATTATCATTAACTTCTCATGCTATTACAGATACCTATATAGATCCCAGCAAAAGTTCTAAGCTTAAGAGTTTCAAAATATAGTTTCTCAGACAGATATGTGATGCAAAATCACAATTAGACAAAGTGATGGTCCCCGGACTGGTGCAAGTCTTCCAGTTTTGGCTATCAATCTCTGGTGAGTTTCTAGAAAAGAAAGGAACAATCATAGCAAATAAGAACAAATATTCTGCCAGTCCATAGTACCTGATACAAACATAAAATAAAATAATAAAATAAAATCTGGTCCTTCAAATCAGATATCCTGAGAAGAACTGGTGAAGAAGACAGGAAGACCACCTGCATGCAAAGAAGACCACCCCTATTGCAAACTGCCCTTGTTATCTGTTGTTTTAAAATCCTTTAATCTTGGAATTAACTAAATGATGATAAAAAAGTTTTGCTCATTAGTACTCTCTATCATTTTTTGAATAAATAACTAAATTCTGGAATTGGGTTGATGTGAAATTTCACCTTAAGCTGATGACTTTAGTTAAAAATAAATGCAATTATTTTACCACATTTTGTTAGAAAATTTCCAACTCAGTTGATAACTTAATTGATTTTAACTGGTTGTTTCCTGTTTTTGGCCTTAAGTACACTCTTTTAGAAAAATTAATTTCCAAATGTTTGCCAGTCGTAATCTGAAGTGGATATTTATGCACTAGTGTAGGTTCATAGGTTCTATCTGCACCCTATCATTTTGCAAGAACATCTGGTGGGGATCCTGGCATCGGTTCTGCTGGGAGGGGAGTGCAATGAGAGTGCTCCCCTCTGTACCAGCTGGCTCTGTGGTGAAGGAAGTGCTATGACCACACTTCTTCCTTCTGCAGCGCAGCCCAGTACTTTCCCAGGCTGAGCTGGGACAGGAAGTGCAGCCATTGTGTTTCCTGGGCTTCTACAGGACAGGAAAGTCTGCAATGGTGGAGTGATCATGAGTCATTGATGGGGAAAACCCTTTAATGATTTAATCCATGACTGTGCCACCTGGGGACAGGAGAAGGATGAGACCATGATGACAACGTGCAGAAGCATCATCATGGTGCCATTCTTCTCCCATCCCCATGGTGGGTTGGGAGGGTGGTGCAGAAAGGGCCAAAGTGTAGATTTATGTGACTATTCATTTGTGACTGTACAAAATGCACAGTTAAAGGCAAAATTAACAACTGTTGAATTGCACCGGTTTCGGTGGTGCAGTAAAGGGTATGCTTAACCTTCTCTCACATATATAAATAGAATTAAATGATTAATTTGGATCATGATCTCTTCATTTTTTCTATGGATAAAGAATTGCTCATTCTAATAGAAGAAAAGCATGCAATGTATAAAACACAGTAACATATAGCAATTCGTACCAGCAGATCAAAACATGAAAAATTTAAATCCACATGCATAATTAACAGCACAATGCTAGACACATTCACCCAATATTAAGTCTCATGGAACTCAATGGATTTTACTCTATGTAAACTGTGCATAGTAGGGGTAGACAGTATTCTTCTCTCATAAAGTTTATATTCCCTTGGGTGAGGGGTGTAAGCCTAAGGGTGTCAAATCTCTCTCTCCTGGGGATAGAAACTAACTAATTAGAATAGATGGGGAATCAAGTTGGAAATTGGCCAAAAAAACAAAAAATCAAACAACCTAATCAAATATATTTTATAACTAAATTGATTGACACAAGTTAAAATTTCAGTTTTAATGTTTCTCTACAATTAAATTATTAATTATGTTATTAATTGATTAAAAGAACTATGCTGCTGAGGAGCTGACAGATTTTAGATTATCCAGTTGGTTTGGAAATTACAAAGTTTAGACTGTAAGACACAGAACACTTACTGAAGAGTACCTCTAGTAGGATAAATAGAGGTAAGTGCCCTTTGAGGTTAGCTGTTTCAGTAATTGATCTTCCACATCCCCTGATTTATAAAAAATAATAAAAATAATTAATGACCCATGCTACTGAAATCAGACTGTTTTGTAGCTATAGAATCTGTATTACTTCAGACTCCTATAGAAATATCTGAAATGCCTATGAATTTCTATGATGTAAAAAACACTTCCCAAAGTCAACACTTAAATAATATGATTCAGACAACTTTCTCCTTTACTCTATCAAGCACTTTTTGTCTCAGAAACATATCTGTTCAAACATCCCAAGTCACTATAATTCAATGATGCTTTAGGTTTTATCAAAGCTGAGATAAGTATTCCCTGGGATGCACTTGGTCTACTTAATTTTATATACCCTGCAAAATTAGTAAAAGAAAGGGGAATTGTAATAAACCTCATTCATTAGGTAGATAGTTATAAAGTGAAAAAAAAATGAAATGCATTACAAAGCTGATATTGAAACATGGTTTCTTTATTTATTGAAAATAAAGCAAACATCATTAGAGCATTAGACTGGGACTTGGACAGTCCAGGTTCAAATCTCCACAGAATCCTGAAATTCAGTGGGTGACTTTGGGCCTCTCACTATCTCTCAATTTAATCTATACCTCAGAATTGCTGTGAGAATAAATTTGTGAGCAGGAGATTCATACATGCCACCCAAATTTCATTGGATGGAAGATGAAGTATAAATGATAAACATCTACACACTTTTCTCCAAAGAAGTTGCTTTCATCTGAAAAGCAACTTAATCAGGATTATAGTGCAATAACAATTGTGAATATAACCCACCCTGTCTAAATGGGCATTACAAACACTAAAATCCAGTTAAGAAATGTGCCTAATTCACTCCTAGGTGTTTTAATAAATACAAATGGTCTTGTTGATTTTAGTTAATTATTAGATTAGATCAGGTTAAAATATTTTAAGCAAACAATTAGTAAAGGAAGCTTGGAGCTGGGGATGTTTTCTTTGCATTGAAATGAGCCTTCTATGTTCTACATCAGACATAACATAGAGGCACCTCCTTTGGCCCAGGAATTTGGACACTTTTAACACTGAGATTTTTTATGCAGATCCATTTGAGAATCAGTAAGCTAAAGGAAAAGAGATGCTAGCAAGATAAGAATGTAAGGGATGAAGAACGGTAAAGTGAGAAAAAGGGTTTCAGGGAGGGCCAGGTGAATTAAATCTGATGATATTAAAAGAACTGGCAGAAGTAATTTCAGAACCACTTGCAATAATCTTTGAGAATTCTTGGAGAACAGGAGAGGTCCCAGCAGACTGGAGGAGGGCAAATGTTGTCCCCATCTTCAAAAAGGGAAAAAAGGCGGACCCAAATAATTATCTCCCTATGGTACCAGTCTATTCTGCTTTGGTTAGACTTCATCTGGAATACTGTGTCCAGTTCTGGGCACCTCATTTCAAGAAGGATATCAACAAACTGGAGCATGTCCTGAGGAGGGTGACCAAAATGGTGAAGGGTTTAGAAGCCATGTCTTATGAGGAGTGGCTTAGAGAGCTGGAGATGTTTAGTCTGCAGAAGAGAAGGTTAAGAGGGGACATGATGGCCATGTTTCAATATTTGAAAGGATGTCATGTCAAGGAGAGAATGGGCTTGTTTTCCGCTGCTCCAGAGACTGGGACAAGGAGCAATGGATTCAAGCTGCAGGAAAGGTGTTTCCACTTGAACCTCAGGAAGAACTTCCTGACTGTCAGAGCTGTCCAGCAGTGGAATATGCTGACTCAGAGTGTGGTGGAGTCTCCTTCTTTGGAGGTTTTAAGCAGAGGCTAAATGGCCATCTGTTGGGAGTGTTTTGATGTGTGTTCCTGCATGGCAAGGGGTTGGACTGGATGGCCTCTATGTGGTCTCTTTCAACTCTGTGATTCTATGAAATTAGAGTTTCAAAATTCATGCAACTATTTCCTCATCTCCCCTGTTCAAAACACACAAGTGGAATAAATAATAGATGAGGTTTTTCACTTTTATTCTCGTAACGCTTTTAGATTGTGATGCAAATTTCAGGGTAGTTGTTCTTGTGTGCCTTCAAGTCATTTCTGACTTACGGCAACCTTAAGGCCACCCTACTATGGGTTTTTCTTAGCAGGATTTATTCAGAGAGTGTTTGCCATTGCCTTCCTTTGAGGCTGAGAGAGTATGACCTGCTGAAGTTCACTCAATGAGTTTCCATAACTGATGGATTCAAACCCTGGTCTAGCAGAGCTTTTTTTACCTATTGCAGACTAAGTTTCCCATTTCACCTTCCTTCATATTCAGAAAGTTTCCCATTCACTAATGTACTCTGTGTACATGTTCCCATCCATTAACTTATCCATCCACATACATGTAAGCACTTGTCCGGACATTCCTGCACCATACGTGGGAGTGGCCCACTATGGAGTGGGGGGGGAGGGAATTGGCTTCTGGCCTCCGTGTTGTTGCCCACTCCTGGTTTAAATTGCTTTTTTTAAAAAATTCTTTTAAATGTTTTATGAATTGTTTTATTGATTGTACCTTGTCCTGAAATCTTCAGATAATTTCTTGTCTAAACTAGCAGAGCACCAAGTTCCAGCAGCTTGGACTACTAGAGAGATGTTCTCTGTAAATGACCAAGAACTGGGAAATACCTTATCCTTGAGGGCTGGTTGAAGCCCTGGTCTTTGTAGCAGACTTTCCTTCCTGGATTGGTTTTTAAGGGCACACACTCAATGAGCTACCACACATGTCACTATGGCCTATTTCTGTGGTTCTTTTTTCTTTTAAATAGCAAGGGTGAAAATGAGTAAGCATAGCATGGCTCTGTTAACACAGAGGTCCTTGTCTTTATGCAGGTTCATCATCACCAGCAATTGTAGTTTGTGCACTGATCTTTGGCCTGTATACATTTGCCTTACTGGATGAGGTATTAATTTGCAAGAAGTAGGGCTTTTATTGCAATCACTAGCATTGCCAACTTTTGATTCCCCCTCCCCCCAAATTACTGACACCTTGGCAGGGCAAGCTGGAACTGGGAGATGGACCCTGCAATTTTGGCAGGTCTAAGAATTGTACCCCTGCCCCAAGGTTTTTGTGGGTCTGACCACATGTGCAACTTTTTTTTGGCTCCAGGGACAGTATGCAGTGGCAAGCTGTTTATGCATCTATATCTATGGTGTACAGCTGAACAAAAAACACAAAACAGAAACAAAACACAGAACCAAAATAATTTTGAATGGGGAGAGGAGACTTGTTATTTCTACTCGGCAATTGATCTGAACACAGACACACAAACACACAGACACACAGACACATACTTTTTTTTTATCCAGGGTGTATTTTTCTGGTTGGTTGGCAATCCTAGTGATTGCTCTGATACTTCAGCATGACCTCACTGATGAGGTCAGGAGCTGTTCCTCTTTTTTGCCTTTTGGAGAGAGTGTAAAATGTGCTTTTTTCCTGTAGTATTTTAGTAGGTTGCTGCTGTTTTAAATGAGTTCTGTGATCTGAGATACAAGTGAGCTGCCTTGAGCTTTGGAACAGCAGAATACAAATATCTGAAACAAACAAACAAACATCTGATTGGAATTATATTAAATGCTGTAGTTCTATACATACCACCTTAGACAATAGGAAATAAGTCCCATTGCACGGAGTAGATGTGTACAGCGGTCCCTTTAATTTGAATAGCAGTGCTAAGCACATACTTAAATGTGTGCCAATGGAATCAGGGGAAGGCAGAAATGCTTAGCATGGACTATATTGTGTTCTTTCTTTCTTTCCCCCTATAAATTGTTTTAAATTGTCTTGGCTCATAAGACAGAAATGTAGCTTAACATTATATGTTTCTCAAGGTTTTAGAGGAATGAAGCTACTACACAAATGTTTGCTGTAGTAGTGCTGAGCAAACTGGGAAACACACATACACATACCCCAAAGAAATCACCATGGGCTACTCACAGGCATAGACAACTGTCTCGTCAGCAGCATGGATTCACTCCATTGGCTCTGACGCCCTTTAGGATACAGAGCAATGCATCAAATGAAATGACACTTCATGTTTCATCAGGATGTTATACTTTTGGCATGTTGCTTGTAACATGAAGTGACACAGCAGTTGACGTACAAATCATGTTGTCCATAACAAGGCAGAATGTGATTCACTGCACAGTCCAAATGCATGTTCAGGCTGTGTCAGACTTTGTTTGGGAAGCAAGGAAATATTAGACTCTTCCCCTTTACCGTCAAGCTTTAACAACTTTCTTGGGACAAGAAGCATTTCCAATTTTTCCAGGATACAGAAAAAAAGAAAATTCAGATCACAAAGAATAATATATATTTCCTAAACTTCTCAAGTCAAATGTTGTTTTCCAACATTCTGTGCATTCTGTGACCAGGTGTCTGAAAGACTGCAGAAAAACATAATTGACGTAACATTAAATTGAATGACTTTTTCTCTCTCTCTTTTTTGCAGCAGCCTTTAAATTTGCTTCAGATGTTAAACCAACAACAGCTCAAGTTGTTAGCCAAACGGTTTATGCAAACCAAAATCAAACTAAACCTTTCATAAAAAAAAAAAAAAAATCAGCAAAGATTCCAGTTAATGAAAGGCCTATTTGTGAGGTGCTAAAACATGTATACACATAGGTATTGCCCCATTTATCAGACATGAGAGCTAATTACCTCATACACAGCTATATTTCTTCTATCCTCTGCATTTCAATTCCCAATATTAGCACATAGGTGGTCAAGCTGACCATTGAATAGGCAGCATGAGCATGAATGCATTAAATAATTTAATGTTCGGAGAGTTTATTAAACTGCCACAATCTAATCAGCATGCGTACCTTCCTTCATTAATCTTGCACTGGTCCATGGTGTGTCTCCACAGCCAACACAGAGAGTGCTAATGTTAACAAACAGGGCCAGTTAATCAAGGAAAATTTACTACAAACCACATGACTGTGCATACCGCAATCTAATTACAATCAGACTTAACCTCTTCATTATCTGAACATGTTCCTTTCCCTCAGCAACACCCAGCTGTAAAGAACTGAAGCACAGCACTGTTTGTCAGAGCTGGGAATGTTTGCATTAAGTCAACATTTTCAAACTGGGGAAGAATTTGGGCATAGGCAAGTCTGTGTTTGAATGGTTCCTTATTATACTCCCTGCCATGGGACCATTGTGGGGAGTTTAGTTCTAGCTCCCCTGGCTGTGAAAGTCAGGAGTGGAGGAGAAGACTGGTTAGGAAGGATGGATGATTATTGGAAACATGTGTTTCAGAATAAATGTCCATAATAATCAGGAGTAATTCAAAAATGAAATTTAGTCATTGATAAATTGCCCCTCATAAGTAGTTTGCACATGCAGAATATAATATAATTTAAAGCAAAATATGTCACTAATTTGCTAGCAGGGTAACCTCTTTTAATGAGACAGCCTCTTGGATATCAATATGAGTAAGCACTCAATTCATTTTATTGGCAGGCTAAGGCCACTGATCCACATCACCGGCCATTCTGCTTTTTGACTGGCTGCTGTTGGGAAAGGCTAAGGACACAACTGCAGAGTGCACAGTGGACAGAAACAGAGTTACAAGTTTTTTTCCTATATTATATGAAAAAGAGTTCCTGATTTGCTTTTATCAGCTACTGAATGTTCAAATCTGGGAATATATAAAGTAACTCAATTGTTAAAAAGAAGGACTAGAATCTTCTTGGTGACTTATGCTAGTGTATCCAGGGGTTACACACATATAACTGCTGTTTTTGACATTGTGTAAGAAGGTATCCAGTGTCTCTTTGTGCAATAGTTTCCCCAGAGTTCAGGCCTCATTTGCTCTCCTTTTCTGGCACGGTATGGGGAAAGTACAGTAGGACACCTTGATCCACGGGGGATTGGTTCTGGGGCCCCAATGCAGATACTGAAATCTGCAGATAGTAGGGAATGCCCTGTCCTGCCACCAGCCCTGTTCCAGTCACCACGGCAGCAGGCAGGAAAATAGCAGATCCACTGGGGCGGGCGATGGGAGTTGGCCAGGAGGGCTGACAGGAGTTGGTGAGGAGTGCAGTCCTGGGCTCCTTGCTCTTTTCCTGCCACCCACTGCCTGGATCAGGGCTGGGGTGGATGGTGGGAGTTGGCGAGGGGCACAATCCCGCGCTCCTTGCTTTTTTCCTACAGCCCACCGCTGGGATTGGGTCTAGGGTGGCGGCACAATCCCACGCTCTCCCCCACCTCTGCCACTGGCCCCAGGCCCTTGGCCCAGTTATCCATGGTTGGACTGATGGTGGCCAACCACAGACAACTGGATCAGTGGATAATGAATCCATGGATAGGGGAGTCCTACTGTAGATAGAAAAAGACTTTTCTTCTGATCTCATAATGCCTAGAAATTCAAGATACCTGCAGGAAGTACTTATTCATGCAGCACTCTGTTAAACTGTGGAACTCACTAATGGAATTAGAGATGACTTTAAAAGGAAATTGGAGAAATTTGTGGCAGATCAGGTCATTGACGGCTATTGGTCAGAATGGCTATAGAGCACCTCCAGTATCAGAAATGGTATATGTCTCTGTATCTCCATTACTGGGAAGCATGAAATGGAAGATCCGATTGTCTCCTCAACTTGTTTTTACATTGGTTGCTGATTCTTTGGCCATTTCCACACTACACTGTTATAGTGCTATTATCCCACTTTTAACATCCTATGGAATCCTGGGGTTTGCAGTTTAGGGAGGGGCATTTAACATTCTCATCCAGAGAGCTCTTTGGCCTCAATAACTACAAACCCCAGAATTCCACTGGATATAGAAAGTGGAATAAAAGCACTATAACAGTGTAGTGTGGAAATGGCCTTTGTTTCTATTACCTGATTTTAATTGGTTTTTATTTATTGTTTCATAAGCTGCCTTGGGGACTCTTTGGAACTGAAAGATGAGGTACACATATTTACATGAATGGCAGTATATATGAATGAATGAATTCTTTCTTCATTCCTAATGCTTCTTTCCCATTGATGCTGGATCTTATGTTAGCTGCCAAGAAGGCTCTTAGTTGAACATCCATTTGGCTAGAACAGGAATGGGCAAATATAGCAGGTTTGGGAGCCAATTTTCTATCATGGGATCCTCTAGGGTTGTATGGATTGCCAAAAATGTCTCCCTTCCCCCCAAAAAAGAGAACAACCAGAAGTGCCTGGATGTCCACTTCTGGTTTAAAAATGAGTGTCTTTTTTATGTTCTACTATTCAAGTGGGCCCTGAAACCTATTTATAGCTCCTGATGGCTTCCAAAAGAGACACGCAACTTTTTAAAATTTTTGGCTGGGAAGAAGGCAGTCTCTGGAGTCTAGAGAGGTTCAAGAGCCACTCAAACATTCTTTAAGCGAATCACATGGTCACAGTTTGTCCACTACTGGGTAATAAGGTCCATGCTGACAACTTCTCTTTCAATGTTCTTTCACTGAACGAGGAATGTGGAAGAAATTTGTTGGGTTCAGCTTTAATGAGAACTGACCTAATTCCCACTACCTGGATTAGCACTCTGATCCAAACATAGTTATCCTTGGGCTTTACACTTCTTCAGATATTGGATTCAGTTAGTCTTCAAAAATATACATAAAAATTAGTACTTTGGGGAACATTTTCATACAAAAATGAGTACTTTAGGGCAAATGGATGCCAAAGAAGGTATATATTAGGGGAAATAGTGTACAAATGTTCATGTATAAGGAAAATTAGTGTAAAAATTCATACTATTTGTATAATCTTACACCAAAAAAGTCACAAAGTGATGCGGAAGTGGGATGGAATAAACTGTCGAAACGGGTGGGGTGGGGAGAGAGAGCAAAAGACAGAGAAAGGAAAGGAAAGGAAAGGAAAGGAAAGGAAAGGAAAGTTATGAAAAGTGAAACAGGATTCAGCTATTCTTGGACAGAATAATGTGGGCATGAAAAGCTTCTTTACACCCTTAACACTTTCAGATGTTGTCTTGATATGAACTTTTGATTACTAGTAATAAAAGCAAGAATTTCTGGCCTGTCTCATTGACATTAGAGGACATAGGAAGTATTACATCAAACCAGGAGTAGGTTTTATTTTCCTAAAAGCCAGTTGTTATGCTTTATCCTGATTTGCCAATAAATCTTATGTTGATGATAGACTGTTCTGCCCCTAGATTTTGAATCTGAACCACTCAAGTTTACACATTACCTAAATTGCTCTCTTTTTTTATAAGGTTAATGGGAAGTGGTTTATTGTTTCAGCAAGAAGACGAAGGAACTAGAGCAAAAAATGGGCAACTTCAGGGGTGGGGTGGAGCTTGCATTCCTCCTCTGAACCAATGAGGACCATGCCATTGCTATCTGCTTCCAACAGAGTTGGTAAAAGCAACAAAAAAATCTACCCTATTTCCCTTTGAAACAAGGTGCATGTTGCCTGCACGTCTTGTTTCCAAGAGAAGCCATGGCCCCTAATAAAATAAATACAGCACTATAAGGGGGTTGGACAGGAGCAGATGTAGTCAAGCCTTGGAACCTCATATCTTATTGTGGTGTTTGGTTTTCACCTTGCCCTAAAATCTGGGGTGGGGAGAGATGTATATGGCTCATAAGCCACATGTGTCTCTGTTCATTTTTAATCAGGAACACATGTGGCTTATGAGCCATACATATCTCTCCTCTCCCCAGGTTTTAGGGCAGGGTGAAAACCAAACACCACAATAAGGTACGAGGTCCCATGGCTTGACTATGTTAGGCTTGGAAATTTAGTGGAGAATTCGTAATTTTTAATCATTTAATGTAATGTTGATTGATAGTTCGGACAATTGTAGCTCATCAAACAACCTTGCTTTAGGATTGTTTATTCTATTCTGTTCCTGTTTATAATCAGTATGTACAAGTGAAGGACTCCTGAGAATGACCTAGGGTGTAACAAGGTCATGTAGGCTTAGGAATGTTAAAGGTCAGATAAAATATTACACGTTCATAAGCTGTGATTCTGCTAAATGCTGATGCATGAATCATTTCTTCCCCTAAGCATATAAACATAAAAATGGTATAATAATAATAATAATAATAATAATAATAATAATAATAATAAATTATTATTATTTGTATCCCGCCTCTCCACACGGATCGAGGCGGCGAACAACATAAAATACATTATACATTAAAATACATTAAAAGATGTTAAAAACATACCCAATCCTCCCCACCCACCAACCCACATAAACCAACCCCTTAAAATACACAGCAATTAACAATCCATCAATTACTGTTAGCAAGCAGCAAGGCAATAGATGGGAGGCGATGGAAATGCTAGTCTGGGAAGGCCTGTCAGAAGAGATCAGTCTTGACTGTTCTTTTAAAGCTGTCAAGACTGGTAATATGCCGGGTCTCCTCTGGCAGGCCATTCCATAGCATGGGAGCGATAGAAGAAAAGGTCCTCTGGGTAACCGCAGCCAACCTAGTTCTGACTGGCTGCAGTAAGTTCTTCCTAGAGGACCTTAATGTGCAGGGTGGATTATATGGGAGAAGGCGATCCCACAGGTAGTCTGGCCCCAAGCCATAAAGGACTTTAAAGGTAATAACCAGCACCTTGTACTCTGCCCGGAAACTAATAGGCAGACTTCAGAATTGGTGTTATGTGGTCAGTTTTAGGTCTACCAGTGACCAACCTGGCTGCCATATTCTGAACTAATTGAAGTTTCCGGACTAAGCACATGGGTAGCCCTATGTAGAGCGCATTGCAGAAGTCAAGCCCTGAAGTTACCAGTGCATGCACCACTCTTTTTAGGTGTTCCAGCTCCAGGAAGGGGCGCAGCTGGCGTATCAGCTGAAGCTGATAGAAGGCACTCTTGCCTGCTATAAGAAGGCAAGCCTGAAAGAATAAATCATCCTTCCTAGGATCCTTTGGCCAAAGTACTTGTTTGTGTATGTCTGTCTGTCTTTCTTTTTTTTACCTTCCTACCTTGTGTTTGGGGTTCATATCAGCTCTGTATCTGTCTCGGGTACAGTAAAGTGTGGTCTGTTTATCCACCCTGACAAGTACAGCTGGTTTAGTGATTTCAGCAGGCTTCTGTGGGAAAGATTTCAATGTTGAGACACCTGAATCAAAACCAGAACAAAGCCGTTCCCAGAATAGTTTGCAATAACATACAAATATATGATAACATAAAAAAATAATAAACTGGTTTCCCATATAGGCATTGACTAGATTTAGACCTGCTTAACTTCAGCAAAATAGCTGCCATCAGTAGGCCTTCTGACCATACCTCGAACCACATAAAATCTTTGGATGTAGCATGGCTGAAATCAGAGGGATTCAACAAATTTAAATGTGATAATACTGAAACCCCTAAATACTTGTCTTCTGGATGTACAAACTGATTGTGCCAAAAGTTTTGTAAGGATTTCACTGTAATGAATGGAACACTCCATGTTCCAGACAACAACTCTTCCTTTCCTAAAACATCTGCTAAATGTGTGCATCTCCTACAATGAAAGAATGTAGAAGCAATTGTATATGACTCATAAATATAATTTAGTTTGGAAATGTCATATAATAATCCCACATAAATCTTATTCATCAAAAGGTTTCTGCTGTCAAAGCCATGATGGTACTGGGATTATTCTGCACATTATTTACACAGAATGGAGTCAGAAGGCACATTCCAAAGATGATTCAGAAAGAAAAACAACCCTTTAAAACAGGAGGGTGTGTCTGTTTCTATAGATGTTCATTTCAAAACTGAGGAAAGACAAAATGAGGGTAAAATGGGGCCAGATCCATGTTGGATCAGAAGCATACACGGATGAAGGCCACTTGTTAGATGGCTTTGTTAAATCCATCTTGGCCTGTTTCTTTGAAAATATTTTTTTAAAATATTTTGTTTCTTAAAAACTATCTTGGTGACACAGAATGAGCGATTTTAGATAGATGTGAGTGAAAAGTGAAAGGGCAGTTGGTGGGAAGGGGCTGGAGAAGTATCTGTCCCTCCCTCCAGTCATTATTACAGTTTTAGGCCCTTTTGGCAGTAGCCTCCCATCCCAGCATGGGGACAGGAGACGAGTGGGACCACAACAAAGCTGCTGCATGACATCACTGTGGTCCCACTCCTCTCCCATCCCCAAATGGTGCAATCATAGATTAAGTCATTGATGGCTTTTCCCTGTCAATGACCAGTGATCACATCACCATCCCACACTTACCTGTCCTGTGGAAGGGCAGGAAGTGTGATGGCAGCATTTCCCACCCCAGCTCAGCCTGGAAAAGTACCCAGCCGTGCTGTGGAAGGAAGAGATGTGTCCATCATACTCCCTTTTGCAGGGAACTGGTTTGGTGTGAAGGGGAGCACTCCTGTCATGCTCCCTTCCTGGCAGAGCCAGTGTCTGGATCACCACCAAAGGGCTATGCAAAATAGTAAGGTGCGGAAAGGGCCTTAGAGAGAACAGTGGTCATGCTGGCTGAGGAATTCTAGGAACTATAGTCCAAACAGTAACTGTCTCAAGCTCTAGTACTAATGGTTTGCTTTGTTCATCCATATCCTAGTGTTAAGTTCATTTCATCTTTCTGGGATGACAGACCTTTCTTTGGGACCAAGAGCTAAGTCTATACGTAGTAAGCTGTCTTCCAGTAGTCATGTTGGTGATCAACAAAGAGGTCAAAATAAAAAAGAGATGGTGTCAAAGCAGGTAGTATAAGGGAGAAAAGGATATGGTGTCTATTGGACTTGGGACTCACTGAGAGCTTTGTTGATTCCATAATACTTGATGAAATGTATCATGGGAGTACAGTGCAATGCATAGCAGAGCAAACACAGATATATCTGAGGGTACATCCGTAGCCCATCCTTCCTTCAGGGAATTCAAGAAGACATACACTGATCTCTTTTCAAGTCAGCAGTTTATCTTCTCCAAAATCCTGTAAGATAGATTAAACTGGGAGGGAATGACTTCTGCAAACTCATAGCTGAGAAAGGATTTGAACCCTGATCTCTAGCTCTAGTTTGATAGCCTGATTCAATATAATACATTGGTTCCTTCATTTATATCTATATTTATGTCTTTCACTATCTATCTATCTATCTATCTATCTATCTATCTATCTATCTATCTATCTATCCACAGAGATACACACAGATGCACACACAGAGACTTATGTATATACCTGCACATTAACACAGATACTGATATCAATTTTCTTTACCTAAGTTGTTCATTTATTCAGACATGTTCATACATACAATCCATTCATCCATCCATCCATCCACCCATCCACCCATCCATCCATCCATCCATCCATCCATCCATCCATCCATCCTTAATAAAATTCCAACAGCATGATTAGACTAAGTCTCTTTAAAAACAAAACAAAACAAAGCAGGAAAAGTCTTTTAAAAGTCTTCCAGGGCTGAATTTCCAACTCTGATCTTAAAGACTGTGGAGCCACATATGAGAGAAGGCATGCTCTGAGGTAGAGATTTATGAGTGTGTTTTGGATTCAGACTGTATCTACCTTAGTGAGCTATGTGCTTTTAGAGATGGAAAATGTAGCCTGGCAGATACTTAATTGGAATTCTTTGAATGGGACCCAGTTACCCTAAGACCAACTAGCATTACTAGAGTAGCTCTCAAAGATATTTTCAAGGCATCACTGCTATGGGCAATTTATATTACTATTTTACTTTTTTTAAGTGGAGACTGCCATCTCTAGTAGAAAGGTGGCTATAAACTAATTAATTGATTTTTTAAAACTGCTATTCACTCTAAATTGAGAACAAGTCCCATTGATGTCAGCAGGGCTGACATCTGAGTAGACATGTACTGTAGCTTGCACCATAAAAGAAACATTCTAGGGAAGTGAAGGGGATCATTATGGTCACCATACTTCATTAGACTAGCGCCTGGAACATTATTTTTAAAATGTAATTCATTACTTGTTGCTTACTTTTCCCGAGTAATTTACCAGCAGTGCTTGTTACTAATTATGGAAAAAGCAGTGTGTTACTTTTCAATTGTTATGTATTTATTTAAATATACTTCAAATATAAAAACACCCCCTAATCTCTCCCTCAGCAAGCTTTTGATATTAACAAGTAAATATGATTTGTTGCATTAAAAGTAGAGAAGGTGTTACCAGGTGTTATGTTGCAAATTTTTAAAGTGTTTTATTCCTTATCCTCTCCCCCCCCCCAAAAACAATGATAGGCAATGTCACTGCTGGTGTGAATTCCAAATTCTGGTCAAGTCTAAATCAGTTTCTAGACTAGCACTTAGTTTCGTGTTGTGGTCACCAGAAGTTCACCAACTGGGCATGTCATCATATTTCACAGAGGCCTCTGTCTCTCCACCATGTTACTGCTACATCCATCTGAATTCAGCCTTGTTGGAGAAGAAAGTGACTGTGTTTCTGTAAGTTTCTAGTTTGTAGACTCTGATCAGGACTGCTAGACTGCTTGGGTTGTATGTCTTCATTGAATAGTGCTTCTAAAGGGGAAAGTACAACTTCATGGGAAGTTCTAGAGATAATTTGCTGATGGCTGCAAGGCCAGATTAAATGCATTGGCCACCCACTGAGAGATTTCCTTTAAAGATGACATTATAATTCCCTTTTCTATTGCAAAGTTTGATATGAATTCCAAGAAAAATAAGTATCACAGGAACAAGGAGCTATTGAAACAGTATATTATGCTTCCGTGAGGAATTTTATGTTGAAATGTCTTCTTTTGATATTTTATTGGACTTTGCTTCTTGTGTCTCCATTTCTTGAGAGCAGAATGCCTGCATTAAGTCATAGATCCTAGGCTTAAACAGAGCTAAGGCAGCATTATTCAGCACATGACACCCATGAATAAACATCTGACAAAAGACTTTTGCCAGCTCTGAAACCTACATCATTGGAAGAGAGATGTGTGAATGTTGTCTTGGTAGGTTCTGGTCAAACAAAGAATGTGGTCTCAAACATCTACCTATAAGATGGCCATGGGCCTGTCCCTATTATTAGGCAAAGTGAGAGAGCTACTGGGGCTTTTTCCACACTGGGTGAGGGAATCACCCCACGCCGCTACTCACCGGACCTTTCGGCTCCCCTGTCCGGTCCACAGCGCTTGGGAGCAGTGCATGCTCATCAGTAATGGCGACTTCCGGTTGGTCAAGGGTCTCGACCAACCGCTGAAGCTCGCCAGCCTAAAGCCTTCCCCCGGTGCGAGCCTGAGAATCTGCATAAGGGAGCAGGCTCGCAGTGGCACACTGCGTGCTTTTGAAAGACCAGAAAATTCAGGTCTTTCAAAAGTACACTGGAGGACCACTTGGGGTCATTCCGGACCGAACTGAGGTACGGATCTACCTTAAATAGGTCCTACCCAGTCCGGTTCGAGGTGCAGACCTCCCCCTTGGAGGATAGATTGCACTGTTTCAAAAACCCCATGTGGAAAAGGCCAGAGATGGTAGGGTACTGTGGCAACTTCCCAACTTTTTCCCTCTGTCATAAGATAGGGCTGTGTATACTCAGGCTTCTAAACTAGTATGATAGAAGAGGAAGATAATGTTAAGGTTCATATGCTAGTCCTGTTGGCTTCTATACATGAAATGTGAAATAAACACCATCTTTCATTTACCTTAGTCAATTAAATGTTTTGGACTAGCCTTTGACCACCACAAATGCTAGCTATAGATCATTTTGGTCATTGGGTGATAGTGTGATGTGTAAATTAAACTAGTGAGCTAAACACATTGTGAGCTATCATATTGTATAGAGACAACAATTAGTATTTTACATCCAATGAAGTGCAAGAGTGAAACTGAGCTCATTAGCTGGTTGATAACAAACACTATGGAGCTGAATTTCACTGAGTTTAATACAAGTTTTGGCTGGCTGAAGCAAAAAACACAATAGTGCCTGCATCTCCATTCCATGTACAGCAGCCAACTGGACTCTCTGCTGAATCTGAATACCAAGAACATCTCATATGAGTTCTCAAAATATGAAACAATCTTCAATACTCATAAAATCTGAGGTATTCATTAATCAGCCTGCACTATCCATACAGCCTGATTGTGTAACATGGAATCCTATGTACAGTTAGTCAGACAGGAGTTTCACTGTTTCCAGCTGGACTTCCAACTTCGTATGGAGAGATTGTGGCTTCAGTCTGGGCTTTATCTGCTGCACTTTGCTTCCTCTATGCAAGACACATGGAAAGCTTGTGAGTAAATGCTATTACCCAGACCATTTTGAATGCTTCCAGGACCTGGCAGTCCACTAGGTAGAATGGGGAAATTTTCAGTTAAAGATATATCTTCTCCCCAAAATCAATTTCTCTGGTACTTTACAGATCACATCATTCAGATCCACTCTGATTTGATGATGCACTCAATGTAGATCAGGAAGATGTAATTTTGGCCCTTGCTTTTCCAGTGATAATGCATACTTCTTCACTTTCTGCAGCAAAAGGATGTTGTAGGATTCTTGCATAGATGAGAACCTCTATGTTTGTGTTGGACCTTTGCTCTTCCTGGTTTGTTAAAAAGGCAAGAATGAGGCTGTCTCAGTGAGCAGAGGGTGTGATCAGCATACACAGCAGCATTTCACTGAGAAAAACGTAGACACATGTGGCCAAATATCAGAGTGTGCTCAAGATGGCAACACACAACCTAGGAGAGGCTGCAGCAGTTTGCTTTTGCCTGAGTTTGCTTGGAAGGGCAAGACTCCTCCCACTCCTGTCCTCTGCCCCTGCTGAATTAAATGAGTGCACACTGTTTTTGCTCTTTGAGCTTTGTTTGCAGCAATTGAAGTAAACCAAGAACGAAAGGGAAAAGTGGAGAAGAGAGAAACTGAGGTATAAAAAGCATCTGAAAAAGCAAGATGACAAAGGCCCTTTTCGCACGGGCTTTCCCGGGCGAAATAGCCCCGTGAGCCGTGCGGGAGTGGGAGCGTCGCTCCACACGACGCACTCCCACTTCCGGCGCTCTCACGGGGCTGCAGCGGCGCGAGCGCGGGGTTTTTGATTTTCGCTTTCAAGCGAAAATCACCCCGCGCTCGCGCTACGCTCCCGGCGCCCACACGCACTCACCTGTAGTGCGGTGCGTCGGGGAGGCGGCTGGGTCGCGCCTCCTTCCCTCTGCCCGTGCGGAAGGAAGGGGCGGGGCGGGGAGCTAGCGCGGCGGATGCGAGAGCATCCTGCTTTGCACGGGCGGGGGGCTGCTCGCGACAGCCTCCCGCTTTGCGTGCGCGCGCGCAGGGGGCGAGCGCGACTGCCTTTGCTTCTCTCGCGCGCACGGGGGGCGGCGCAACGGGCTCCTTTCTCGTGCGCGCGCGGGGGGGTGACGCGACTCCCGCTTCTCGCGCGCACGGGGGGGCGCGAGAGCGGGAGTCGTGTCGCCCCCCACGCGCGCGCGCGAGAAAGGAGCCCGCGCCGCCGCCTCCCCGCGCGACTGTCTGTCGCTCCTGGCGCGCGCGGGGGGGCGGGCGCGACTGTCTGTCGCTTCGCGCGCGTGCGGGGGCGCGGCGCGAGCGGCTCCTGCGTCTCGCACGAGCGGGGGGTGCGGAAGGGACAGGCTCCTTTCTTGCGCGCGCGGGGGGGATGGATGCGCGAGCCGCCGCCGCCGCCTCCGGGAGGCTGCCGCTTCCCCGCTGGTTCCTTGGCGTGCGGAACGAAGGGGGGGAAGCGACAGCCTCCCGGAGAAGGCTTCTTGCGCGAGCCGCCCGCTCCCGCTCGCGCAAGAAGCCTAAATGCGAAAAGGGCCAAAGTATTAATTGGGGCTGTCCTTGCTAAATCAGGGCAAGTGGGGGGTATGGATCAGTGCTTCATCAAAACAAGACAGAGTTCCAATTAGCCTAAAAAAGACTGTTATAAAGACTGTTGAAAAAGATCCCCATGGTTTCCACTGTATATAACAATTACTGGCCAGTTTCCAACATTCCGTCTTTGGGCAAAGTACTGGAATATGTAGTAGCCTCCCAACTCCAGATGGTCTTTAATGAAACAGATGACTTAGATCCATTTCAATCTGTTTTCTAACCTGACAACCGAACAGAGACAGTGCTGATTGCCTTGGTAGATGTCCAGTGATGGGAACTGGGTGGAGTCCTTGTTGATTTCGCATAATCTCTCAGTAACTTGTCATAGTATCATATCTTTCTGGGATGCCTCACTGGATGGGAGTCTGTCCTACAATAGGCACATTGCCATCTGGAGGGGCAAACCCAGAAGCTGATGCTGGGGAATTCCTGTTCTACCCCTTATCTGTTGGCCCTTGAAGTGTCTCGGGGTTTGGTTTTGTCCCTCATGCTGTTTAACATATACATGGAACCTCTGTGAGAAGTTGTCTGCAATTTGGGGTCCAGTGCCATCACTATGCAAGTGGTAACCAGTTCTATCATTCCTTTCCACCTAATTCCATGGAAACTTTCAATTTTAAAGTAGTGCTTATCACCAGTAATGGACTGGATGAGTACAAGCAAAATGAAGCTTAATCCAGAACAACAGAGGTGCTCCTGGTCAACCAAAAGGCAGAGCAAGGCAGAGGGATTCATTCTATTCTGGATGTGGTTACACTTTTTCTGAAGACTCACAGCTTGGGTGTATTCCTGGAACCAAGGCCCATTGTGGAAGTTCAGGTTTCTGCAGTGGCTAGGAGTACATTTATACAGCTAAAGCTTGTGAACCAACTGTATCAGTTCATAGAGACATTTGAACTTGCCATGGTAACACATGCCTGAGTTACATCTCATTTGGCCATTTCCGCACGGGGCAAGGGAACTGCCCCGTGCCACTACTTACCAGATCTTCTGGCTCCCCAGTCTCATCCAGGCTGCTCCGGAGCAGTGTGTGGTCGTAGATCCGCACTGCTCTGATGTCCAAAATGGCGGCTTCCGGTTGGTCATGGGTCCCGACCAACTGCTGAAGCTTGCCAGTCTAAAGCCCACCCTCCGCAGATCGCAGGCCCGCATTGGTGCAAGCCTGCAAATCTGCACCGGAGAGCAGGCACGCAGTGGCGCACTCTGGGCTTTTGAAAGACCGGAAAAATCAGGTCTTTCAAAAGCACGCTGGAGGACCACTTGGGGTCATTCCGGAGCAGACTGAGGTGCAGATCTACAGTAAGAAGTCTGGACCCAGTATGCTCCAAGGTGCAGACATCCTCCGCGGAGGATGGACTGCACCGTTTTTATTACCCCGTGCGGAAATGGCTTTGGACTACTGCAATGTATTTTACACATGGCAAAAGAAAGGCCAAAAACTTCAACTGTTCCAAAGAGTTACAGCCATACTAGAGCTTGCTGTTTATAGTGTGCTATGCTGCATATCTTACATACATGGCAAATTTGAGGGTTGGGGTCAAAATGGAGCACTGGCAGACCCCATAACATGGTGGCTCACCTGCTCCTTCCTCCCAGAGGCCCATGCAGCTTGGTGTGGCCCTGGGGAGAAGCGAGAACCACCAGTCAAAGAATTTAAACCCTTGTTTTGAATTTATTGGCTGGCAGATCTGGCTGGAGTGAATTTCTTGCTGTTTTGTCTCAGGTCAGGTATATTTAATTGCCTGCTCCCATGTATGCTCATCAGATGCTTTCCAAGTGTCATCCCACCCACCCACACATGTCTTGCTTGTCTCAATTCTTATTGTGCTTATGTTGTATTTGGGTATGTTGCCAACTATGGTTCTGTCAATTTGTTAATTTCTCAATTTATCACAACTTTTGGGAGGAGTTGGCATGAATCTTGGTTCTGAGACATCTATCAACAATGTCTCCAAGGCTTTGGTAGTGTTGAAGGAGATCTTCTTAAGGGACTCTGGGAGGTGTGGGGCTGAGTTGCTTCTGCCTAGCTTGGGAGCAGATATCTTTCCTGCACCTCTTGGTGGCATGAGGGGCCACATGAGTCATCCACCCATCATTTCCTGTCATCCCAAGGGTTCCAGCATCAGGCCAAAAGGTTGCAGTCATCAAAGCAACAGGAAGTTTAATTGATGCCTAGATTGGGACTCGTGCATATTACCAAGCCTACCTACAGCTGTAACAAATAAAAGTTATGTATCCTTACAATTCACCTGGGTTTGTGTTAGTGAATTATTTTGGTGATGTTGGACTTGCCCCAGAACTTGCCAAAGCCCTAAATGGCTCAGGTTCACATTACTTGAAGGACTGTATTCTCTCACATGAGTCTATCTGGGTCTTCAGATCTTCAGGAGCACTATGCTTTTTCTTTCACTACCCTGACAAGTATATCTGGCACATCCGGTGGGAATACTACAGAGGGCCTTTTTGGTATCTTCTCACAAGCACTGGAATTCCCTTCCTAGAGATATTAGGCCAGTTCTCTCCTTGTCCTTCTGCCAGCAAGAGAAGACTTTTATCATTACTGTTTTGACAAGCCTTTGGGAGCTGAGAGTTTATGGGAACAGGATTTTTAATAATGTGCTCTGTTGCCCATGGTTTTTTACTTTTTAATGGATATATTTTAATTCCATTGATAGTTTGATGAGATTTTAACTTTGGTTGTTTTTAGCAATGTAAGTGTTTATTTGCATTTGTTCTAATTTTTGTAAGCCAATTTTGCTGTCACAGTCACAAAAGGGTTGGGTTATAATAACAATAACTATGACTACTCCTACTAACAGTAGCAAAAAGCTTCTGCAATATTTTAAAAATTACAAGGATGGTGGGCAACGTCTTGCAGTGGAGCACTACATCCCCAAACCCTTGGCAGTTGTCCCACTGCTGCTTTATGCTATTTGGTCTTTTTTTCTTTCCTTTTCAACACATTTTCCACTGTCTTCTAAACTTCAAAAATGCCTATTAGAGTGATGAGGAGAAGGAACATACAAGGACAACAATGACTCTAGCCTCAATACTTTATTCTACCTGACCCCCTATTGTGTATCTGTCTGTCTGTCTATCTATCTATCTATCTATCTATCTATCTATCTATCTATCTATCTATCTATCTAAACCTATTCAGAAAACAACGATTGATACTGGATGTAATGGGATCAAGAGAAAACTAACATGAGCCTAAATCCAAATGTCCCAACTAGAGTGGATTGATTGCATCAATGTAATTTACATATGTTTTGACTTTCCATTTAGACATTGATTCAATGGGTGTACTTTCGTTGGGACAAGCAATTATAAGCCTTAGTTTGCTTATCCCCAGAGTGTGGAAAAGTTACTTTTTTTGATAACTCCCAGAACACTCCATGCCACTCTGTCAGCATGGTAATTGGCCATACCAGTTGGGGGATTCTGAGAGTTGTCATTAAAAAGTTACTTTTCCAAGTTCTGGAGATACCCAATCTAAGGTCTATATCTAATTGTTTGTCCCATCTTCCAAGCAGACCCATCTTCCAAGACATAGAATGTCACTGCCACAAAATATTGTGGTGATTAGTATCCAAAGGAGCTTCTCCACCAAAGGAAAGGACATTGCTGATAGATTCCATTTCTCTTCTCCTTGGAAGCCCCTATGTATCTGGAAAACTGACATGCCAGAGGTGCGCAGGAGGCCTGGGTGGGGTGGGGTCAGGCGAATTCTGTTATGCCTGTAAAACCCCAATCACCTATAAATATGGGCAGGGAGAATCTAAGTCTAGCCATCTGTAGTTTGTGATGAGAGCTGTGGGACACTGCCTAAAATTGGGGGTGTCTCCAACAGTTCAAGTAGTTAAAGCTGCTACAGAATTTCAGTGTATCTGTTCCACTAACTTCCAAATGATATGGGTTAAACTTTCAAATCAAGAAACAATACATTCAGTTCAGGAGGAGAAGAGGAGAAAGCCAGCTGTAATCCAATTATTCATCAGAAAAATACGTTTAGGAAAATACTTAGGCCCTTTCCGCACAAGGCAAGTGAATCGCTCCGTGCCATTACTTACCGGCTCTTCTTGGGTTCAAAGTAACTCACACTGTCCCCTGAGCCCTTCTGCAGGGCTCCTCCATTGGTGCAGTGTGAACTGGAGCAGTGCGAGGTCTGTAGATCTGCATTGCTCTGGCTCAAAATAGCAGCTTCTGGTGTCTTCGTGGGAGTGGACCACCCACTGACGCTGGCCATGCCCACAGCCCACCCTCCGCTGATCGCAGGCTCACATTGGTGCGAGCCTGCGCATCTGCACAGGTAAGTAGGAATGCAGTGGTGTGTTCCAGAAAATGTAAAGACTGGAATTTTCCGGTCTTTACTTAGCATGATGGAGGACCACTTGGGGGCGGGTTGGATCATACTAAGGTGCGGAACTAAGTTAAATAGTCCGCACCTAGTCCGATCCAAGGTGCGGACGACCTCCGTGCCAGGATGCCTTGGACCGTTTTAACTGTCTTGTGCGGAAAGGGCCTTAAGAACAGATTTGTAATGAAAGTTTTAGGAAAAGTGGCAAACTTTTTGACGAAGCTTATTTTTAATCTGTATATTTTGAATTTGTTTTGTTGGACATTTAAATTTTTCAGTAGGGTCTGGGAATTTTATTGAAGGCCAGGGATAAAGTTAATATGTGTATGTGTGTGTATCTTTTTTCTCTTGGTTACTAAGTTGTCTCCTGTTTTTTGGGATTCCCCCCCTCCGCTAGGCCTTTTAAGAATGCAAGATAACACAGACTTTGAGATTAGTCTCAACTCTGTAACATCTTTTGGTAAACCAAGGATATCCATCTTTAGACAGCACGTTTAGTAATATCATAGGAATACCTGGGCTTTCTCTAAGTTTGAAAAGCTATGATAATTGCTCAACTTTACCATCACAAATTGTACGTTTAGATCACAATGCAGTTACATTAAACAGTTTTAGGTCTTGTTGACTTCAATGGAAGAAGTACAAGCTTGTGCATTTCATTTTCCCATTTTAATCAGTGTGTAGTGCTAAATGCTGGCTGGTTTGTGCCCTATTGTATAACAACTGCAGTCCAAATTGCTTTCTATCCTCTGAATAGCTTGTCTTTGCTACTTATCATCAGCCTGATCATACTTGTGCTACAAACTTTGACGTTCTGAAATAATTTTATTACTTTTACAATTTAGTAAGCATTTAAAGCTCCAGCACAGCATGTCTGTTTCTACTTAGGAATATAGATTTCCCCCCCTTTAACCAGAACTTTTCAACCTTCTGTGATCTCTTTATAATTCCCTTTGGGATACATAATTGTGCTCGATCAATTTGTTAAAGGCTTTTGAAGTGTTAAAAAAGCTGCATTAAAATTATTTTCTTTCAGGTTTTATGTTAATGAATATAAGGTGCTATTCAAAGCAAAGTCAGTGTGTCAAGGGAACTTTAACTAAAGTTATTCATACATAAACTAAAAAAGGAAACATCTTTAGTGGAGGAAAATACATTTAATGAGTAAGTGCAGCACACAATTCCCCCTTTCAAAAATGTCAGTTCATATTGAATCTCCATTCTAGATATCTTACAATTACTTTGTCAACAGAAGGTAAAGTAGTGATGGATGATGCATTGGTTCTTGAAACCAAACTTTCTGTGAGTTACTTAGGCTGAAACTAAGTGCTTTTACATTCCAGTCTTATTGATGATAGTGGTTTTATATTTATCACCCTGTCATTTCAGTTGACTGTATCAGCCTCTTCAGTGCGGCAATATGGACACTAATGGAGGTGTGTCCTTAGTGCTCTACAGGGTCACAGATTCATTCCACTAACACATTCACAGTACTGTTATAAACTCAGAGGGGAAAAATGCTTCCCCTTGTTCCCTGGCCCCAATTTTAAACAGACGTCTGAAGTTAATAAGGCATATTAGAAAAGACTTTTGAACTCCTTTCTTACTGCTCTCTCCTGGAATACAAAATGGAACCTATAGAATGATGCGAATGGTTAGTAGCCTTTGACAGTGTAGTGGAAGCAGGACTGACAGGATCAAGGTGCTGAGACATTTTGGTCAGCAAGGATACTGATGTCATCTGCCACCACCTTCAAGTTTCCCTTCCTGCTCTGAGTTTACCTGAACTCCTCAAGATAGCCAGGGGACAATGGATCTGCCCGAGGAGCTGGGGGAGGCGGGGAACTTAACCAAGGTGGACCTCAGGGATAGGTCTGAGGGGTCCATGACACACTGAAGAATAAGAATAATTGCTTCTGCTGCTTTGGTTTGCTTCCTAGCATTGTGGGAAGAAAAACAATGCAAAATTATATTATAGCTCTGATTTCATTTTGCTATTAGATACTTTTAGGAGTCAGGTTTTTAAGTGTTCATTGCCATCAGAATGAAGAGTTAAAGATGCTGTGCACCTTGCCATATAAAAGACTACTCCACAATTTCCATTTTGCATTCAAACAACAGCAACTTCCCCACTGCTATTTATTACAGAACAGAATTATCATTTACTTCTTGTTATATTTACACAAGTTGGATTTATTTGATTTTCTCTTTTCCAGGAACTGCCCCTTTTGTGTGTGTGTTTGTGGGAGGGTACGATGAAGACATTTTTTTTAAAAAAAATTAAATGTTTGCATTAAGATTCATCAGGCCATTAAAACCTAAATCCAATTGTTAATCCTATCCAGAGCAAACCCATAGAATAATTGTGGAATGTTAATACTTATATAAATTGCATTAATTCAATGAGTCTATTCCACCTGAGAGTAGCATTTAGATTTAGACGCAGGTTGTCACAACAACCTACAAATTTCTTATAGCCAGTGGCAACATTAGCCAAAAGAAGCAGGAAGGAAGGGGGTGGGGGAAGGAAGAAGAGAAATGCAGCAGCACCTTTAAGACTAACTGGTTTTTATTTTCACATGAGCTTTCATGGGTATAATCCCACTTCTTTGAATACAGTATGGAGTGCTACTAAGGGCTCAGGTATAAAGCATATTTACACAGTTGTGGGAGTGGGCTAGAGTATCACAGGATCCAGAAAGATGAAAATCATGACCCTCGCCCTAACTTTTCAGAGACCTATGTGCTCTATGTCCTCATTCAGATCTTTGCAGTGTCACTTAGTGCTGATGAGTAAGAGCAATAAATCTGCTTACCAAAAGTCAGTTTGCCAGGGTTCAAAACTCCCTCGGAGAAGATTCCTTTTGTTATATGTGCAGTAGTGAGAACTCTTGTATCAATATACGTAGTGTGCCATGAGGCCATTGTCTTTTTTTTATACCTCTGCTAATAGATTGAAATTTGTGAATATAATTCAATTCGGCAGTTTTTGCATTCAAAGAAGTGAGTTTATATCCACAAAAACTGATGTAAAAATAAAAACCAGTTGATCTTAAAAGTGCTGCCACATATTTTTTTTTCCTCTCTCCTTTCCTTCCTCCTTTCTATGCTGCAAGAGACTAAGATAGCTACTTCTTTGAGAATTAGCCAACAGAGTGTTTGTCTTTTAGCAGTTCATTCTGCAGCAGAAATGCCAAGTATTTTCCAGTGTATTTGTAAAATGTGAGCATTTGATGAGTTTGGACTGGGACTGGCAGGGCTGCTGATGTAAGAATGATTGCATTGTGAGCAATAGGTCTTGTGTGTGTAAAGAAACTTGCTTATGATTTCCATTTGTAGCTAAGTTTTCCTACCTAAAATTGAGTAACAGTTCCCTTCCCATTCTGTCTGATAGAGGTTTCTGTGAAGCTCAAAAGCTTGCATACTACTTTGCCTCCCAGGAGCTGGGTGAATAAATGCAATCACTTTGCCGCTTCCTTATCTCCTGCTCAGGGGCCCTCACAACACTCGTAACTATCTCTAGCCTCCTTTCGGCATTGCTACCTGTCTCTGCTGCCAAATTTGCTCCTTTCATCTTTCAGTAATATAATGGCACTGTTTTGCAACCTACCCTGTAAATAGGTGGAATTCTACTAGGACCTCAGCTAGCCCAGGATCAGATTGCAACACTTATTTATAAGAAATTCTGTCAAGAATCAATAATAGTCTTGGGTCTCAAGTTCCTTCTTTAATAATACTTTGATATGATTTGTCACAAGCTAGCCCAGAGTCTCCACCAGATTTTATTACTTAGCTTGCAGCACAGTGTCTCATCTTTGAGTCATGAGATCAGCCATGGGGAGACCTTTAAAAAGCTATATTCTTTACTCTTTGGTTATTATAGAAAGTCTATATTACTCAATAATACCTTTTATAAGGTGTGCTGTCACATCTTCACATAGATGTTTAACCTCAATGTAGATATAGTGAATGCCCGAGGGCCATTCAGGTGACACGGACATTGTCTTTCATGATTGGATGCCAGGTGTATCAACAACAACAACAACAACAAAAAGTTAGGCCTTATTTTGCAGCTTGGTATTTCTGACTAGGATTTCATACCAACTGTCAACAGCAACTAAGATTTTATTTAGAGTGCAAGGGTGTAACATTTTTATTACTTGGAAATATGTCAGGCTTCTCTACAGGTAATTTAGACTCATTTCCACTGCAATACTACTTCCTTAGGTTGCTAGTGTATATCTCAATAAACAGAATTCTCCTTAGCCACTAGCATACTTTGGCTATATATATATATATATATATATATATATTCACTCCAGATCTATAACTCAAGGAGTTACAGTTTGATGCCAAGCTGGGTTCCAGGTTTGGTTTTTTAGTGTCATAGGCTAGCAAATGTTGGCTTAAGGAACAATAATTCAGTTTTCTACTTAAATTTTCATGGTACAAATCTGTCATAGGAAAATATATAGATGCATATACTTAAGATTGTCTTAATTTCTTCTGTTCATGCATTCTAAATTCTTTAATAGTGTACTCCTTATAACTGCAATGATTGCAACTAGTACAATTAAAAAAATCATGAAATGAAGAAATTTTCTTGCATCTTAAACATGAAGCAAGAATGACACTCCCTCTGCCCTTGTTCCCCTGACACTCACCTTCTGTTTTACGCTAAATGTGTATTTTAAAGTATATTGTAACAGTTTTGGGGTAGCTACATTATATCATCTGGTGAATGGCAAAATCCAAAGGGTAATTAATATTGCAATCCTGTACAGTAATGAAAGAAAGGCAGATCAAGTCAAATTCACAAATGTATTTTCAAAACACAAATTCTCCAAACAAACATCCTTCATTTTTGAAGCGTAAGGCTGATGACCACATAACTATGCCCTAGGTATCTGCTAGGGAATCTTCATCTGACTGCCTTCTCTTCAGCCATTGTTACTCCAAAACATGGGTGACTCAGGAGTCCACTCGCAATGCCAGTATCTCCATGAAACAGAGCAGAATTAATTAGCTCAGAATTAGGAGGCCTGTGAAAGGAGGGTAACTTAACAAGATCTTTCCACCAATGTCTACAGGTTCATGCAGAAAAGAACCAGCCAGAGATTCAAAAATAAATTAAAAATATGTTTTATTGAGGGAAATTCACTTACACTTGCACACAAGATACAAACAGTCACATGTTCACGCAAGAGCTAACTGAAGGATAAAGGGAGGAAAAATTATGGATAGTGAGGCTGAGAGGTTTGGGTTATAATTATTAATTCAGAAGAACAGTGAAGAAGCAGTGGAGGTGACTTAGACTTGCATCCAAGGGCAGTATATAGCCAAGAATCAAAGTGGCAGAGAGACATTCAGCAACTGATGAACTGAAAAGTAGTTGCTCAAAATTCGGTTAATACTTTATTTCCCTTCATGAAGGGAATTGCTTTCTGGAAGAGTAAACAAAAGGGGTCTGGAATGGACTGATTTTTTCAATGTCTTGGTTCAGTAAGATGACTGGGCAAGGCTTTGGTAGGAAATGTACACAGCAGGGTTGCTTGTCTGCTGCATCTGGTTTAACTATTTTCTGTGCACAGTTGAGAGGATTAGCTTAGAGGCATTAAGTCAGACTTTCCCAGGTAATTCACAGTGAACCTATGACCTGGCCATGCTGAGGTCACTTCTGAGCTACTACCAACCAGCGTTCCTTCTTCACATGGCCTTTCAGCTGTAAGTGTATACAATTTAATTTCATGGCAATTAATATTTTCCAATTAGACCATATTAGAGCGTGGGGGTAGATGGCTGCTAATACCACAGTTAGGAGTAATAGAACTCTTTACCTTGGACAGTGTTATACCTAACTATCAACTTTTCGTAGAAAACCTTCCAGCACTGCACATGTATGAAATGGACATGTATGATGAAGCAACTACAGACTCTGGTCAAGATGGCAAAAGTTATTAATTAGGAAAAACACACAAGCAAGGAGAGCTGTTGCAGTTGCTTTTACCTGCTTCTCCTGGGAAGGGCAAGGTACTACCGTCTTCTCTATTCTCCTCTCCCCACCCCAAGCTGAGTTAATTAAATGCAAACTACTTTTGCACTTTGAACTTGGTTTGCAGCAATTGATTTAAGGTAAGAGGAAAAGTGGAGAGAGAAAATGGGACATTTTCAAAGCAACTGAAAAGCTTGAGAGGATCTAACTCGTGAGCTCCCAGATTGTCATATTGTAATGGGCAGGGGAAACTACCCCCATCCACCTTTATTTTACTTAAAACGAATGATGAAAGAAATCGACATTGGCCCTACCATTACACAAAATGAAGCTGCTGATTTGAGCAGCAAATTTCTCCTGTCGTGAAAAAGCAGCAAATGTATCAATTATTTAATTGATTAAGACTGTATTTTTACTGCCAGAGATCGGGAGAGGTACATGAAATACAATTTTTCCCACCTGAATGGGTTGATGGATTTTCCTCCTCTAAACTAAAATAATCTGAGACTTTAAGCTCAGGTCCAGGATATCTGAGTGACCATATTTTCTCATATCTCAGCTGATACGCCAGCTGTGCCTCTTCCTGGAGCTGGAACACCTAAAAACAGTGGTACATGTGCTGGTAACTTCACAACTTGACTTCTGCAATGCGCTCTACATAGGGCTACCCATGTGCTTAGTCCGGAAACTTCAATTAGTTCAGAATATGGCAGCCAGGTTGGTCACCGGAAGATCTAAAACTGACCACATAACACCAATTCTGAAGTCTTTACATTGGCTGTCTATTAGTTTCTGGGCACAGTACAAGGTGTTGGTTCTTACCTTTAAAGCCCTTCATGGCTTGGGGCCAGCCTACCTGCAGGATTGCCTTCTCCTATATAATCCGCCCCGCACATTAAGGTCCTCTGGGAGGAATTTTCTGCAGCCAGTCAGAACTAGGTTGGCTGCGGTTACCCAGAGGACCTTCTCTTCTATCACTCCCAAGTTATGAAATGGCCTGCCGGAGGAGACCCGGCATACTACCAGTCTTGACAGCTTTAAAAAAGCAGTCAAGACTGGTCTCTTCCAACAGGCCTTCCCAGACTAGTACTCCACAGCCTCCCACCAACTGTCCTCCTGTTTTTTATAGTTAATGTGTTTTAGGGGTTTTTAGAACGGTTGGTGGGTGGGGAGGATGGGTTATATTTTAATGTTTTTAATGTATTTGATATACTGTTGTAATACCGCCTCGATCCATTGGGAGAGGCGGGATATAAATATTATTATTATTATTATTATTATTATTATTATTATTATTTGAACCTTCAGATGAGGCACTTCTCTTTGTCTCACTGCCGTCACAGACATAGTTGGTAGGAATGCAGGAGAGGGCCTTCTGTGTGGCTGCTCCCAGACTTTGGAACTCCTTCCCTAGCAAGATTAGAATGGTTCCTGCTTTGTTGTCTTTCTGTTCCAGCAAACCTCTGGGAATTGAATGTTAACAAGAGAAGAGTTTTTTTTTTTTTTAATAGGGCTTTATTGTGTTTGAAACCTTTTCTTAAAGTAATATTTTAAATGGTTTTAATTCTATTTTAGTTTAATACTGTTTTAACTTTTGTGTATTTTTAACTATATACATTTTATTGTAATTTTTTGTCTTTTGTAAACTATCTGGGTCAAAGGTGAGACATAAATAAAGAGATGGATAGATGGACGGACAGAGGAATAGATAGATAGATGGATGAGAAAGTGGCTGATGCACTTGAAACTGCGAGGAATATTTTGCTTCCACCTCAGATAGCAAGATGTTGGATTGGACTCTTCGGAAATCACAGCAACCATACTTTCAGATCCATTTGAAGCTTCTTATTACTTGCAAAACTGAAACATCAAGACAAGAGAGATTTTTTTAAAAAAAGGAAGGCCAGGAGAATTAAGCTAGAAGTGAATTTGTCTCATGTTCAGAACAAGCTATCTTTTATAGCCTGAAAGCTTCTATTTTCTATTTCTTTTCCCCCTACCTAAGATGTACAAATCTCATGAAACACATGTAAAAAGTAGAACATATTAGAAAACAGAGTTTTCTGGGAAGTAGATTTTCATTCAGCCAGTGTCAAGGATGAACATATAAAGATGAAATCTTAAATATCCATTCTGATTATCATGAAGTTTCTGAAGCCTGTATAGCTTTTGTGTGCATTTCTAGCACACAGCCTTGATACAAAAGTTCCATTTCAGAATATGATGTGATAGAAAAGATCTTTGCAATCAAAGGTGGCAGAAGGTGAAGACTGAAACATTCTATGAATCTGAAAGGATTCCTTTGTTTGGACTGTTCAGAGGATTGGATTTTTGGCAAGCAATGGTGTAGTCCGGTTATCAGTGAGGTGAAACTGTAGGCTTTTAACGATGCATCTGCTGATTCAACTGAGGCTGTCTAATAAAAATCTTTAGAGGGTGAGGATCACAGTTGCATATTTCCCTTTCAAAAGGACTTTCTATGTCTGCAGTCCCCCCCCCACAGTACAAGGATGTATATACATATTAAACAATTGCTTGAATTTGTCAAGCTCAAAATCCATGGCCACACATCAAAAGTTATTAAAAAGTTCATTGTGGAAAAGAATGAATTTAGAATAGTGTATTTTGAAAAAAAAAATCCCCTGAAAAAACTAGGTATTTGAAAACATTCTACATTTTAAAACATATCTCTAGAGAGACGGACAGCAGATAGATGGGATGGAGAAGGATTAGGTGGAAGAGATTTGTAGTTGAACACTCAGAATGAAATGAATTCTGTGGATGTCAATGTTCATCCATTTCATCTTCACAAGTCTTCCCGCTGTAGCAAAAATGAATACTTCTGCACAATTCTCATCCACTATTAAAGCTTTCCAAAAGTGCTTCTGGAAATCATTTTGAACAGAAATACACAAGGCTTTTTTTTTTTTAAATTAAAATTTAAAAAATACAGTTTCTTTGTGTAAAATTTTTCCTGGGTTTTGAAAAGAAAACAGAAATGTTGCACAGGAAGAATCTTGCACAACAAAAAAAAATCTTACCTTCTCTCAAAGGAGCAATCTTGCACAATAAAATCATGTGGCTATTTTGTGTGCAATTTTTTTTTTTTTACATGTAAGATTTTTGTTGTGCAAGATTGCATTTTGTGTGTGTGTGTGTGCAGAATGGTGATGTTTGGAAACAATGTGGTTTTTTTGCACAAAACTATAAACTTCTCATGCAAAATATATATGTCTGCACAGAATAATTTCCTGACATTCTTCAGGATGTGTGAATATTGGGTGAAAACTGCACAAAATTTTCTACACTGTACTAATCTACATGACTGCCCAAAGTGTTAAGTAACTCATTTTTTAGACAAAAAACAAATAAAAGTGAATCTTATTTCCAGTGCTAACAAAACACACATTTTCTCATTCTCGGTGAGAAAAGGGTCCTCACAAACTGAAATAACTCATTTTAGAAATTGTCACTGACTGTGAAATGTGCTGCATTTTGGAATTTCTTTCTTTCTTTCTTTCTTTCTTTCTTTCTTTCTTTCTTTCTTTCTTTCTTGGTGAAAATTCTATTTCTGTAAAAAAAAAGGCCTTTTTACAGAAGCCAGTTTTTGCATAGAAAATCCTGTGTTTGTACAAACTACAATGTTTTTGTCAATTAGCAATGTATATTGTGCAAAAAAAAATTGGCAAAAAAAATTCAAAATGTGACAAATGATTACGAAGGTGTGAAAAATAATAATCTCACCACTAGGAGAAAACATTTTAAATTATTTATTCTTGTAGGAAATTATTCCTTTAATGCTCCCGATCCCAGACTGACCTATTTCCTGACCACCACCACCCCAAGCTGGAAGAGTGAGAAGGCAGCTCAGCAAAGCAGAATCATTTTAGTAGGCCATGTTTTGATTTCTAATGCAAGTCTGCAATTGTTGTGAATCAGCTAACTGCTAACAGAACACTGGTGTTGATGCCAGAGCCTCTTGATCCTTGCCTGCCTTCCCCCACTTCACCTCTTGATATTGCATGAGGTTGGTGGAGATGGAGCCAAGAGAGAATCCCAACACAAGAGAATCTTCTAGAACACCCACCCGAAATCTTCAATAGTTGCAAAAACTTCAGTTTTTCATGATGTCTGGCAGCAAGTGTTATCACGGTTATGATATGTCGGGTGAGAGCACTAGATATCCTTTTGATATCAAATAATTTGGCCTTTGCTTGACCTTTCTCTGCCACCCTACTCCACGTGTCTGCAGAGGCTTCTTGGACGAGCATGTATGGGTGTGGCCGTTAATGGTTGTACATTCCAAGACCCCATTCAGGCAAGCAACTTAAGCCTCTCCGTTGCTTTAGGGAAAAACCTCCCTGCAAACTGGCTTTGCTCGGCACATATACACACAAAGCTGCACAGCCAAGAGCCAAGCCACTCCTTTATGTCGGGCCATTAACGAACTGGCCACACTATTGTCTTAAGAGCTAAACCCATCATGCAAAGCTTGACCTTTTCCAACTCCTTTGTCCAACTCCAAATTTCCTTTATTCTCACCGAGCATGACATAACCTGTAGGTAAACTCCACCCTATAAAAGTTCCCCACTTTTGGGAGCACTTTGGACTACTTTAGACTTCCATCCCCCCTTGCTGCTGGTCGTCTAAGGAAACTCCCCTCAGTGAGCCCCGCTGAGCTTTCTTCCCTGGAACCCCGCTTCTCTCCAGGACTACGAGACCAGGTGTCGTATTGCCTTTCCCAAAAAACCTCTCCATTTCTATTTCTCAGTTAGTTAGTTTATGTCTTGTCTTGCGTGTTTCTTGTCTTTAATAAAACATTGTTTGTTACTCTGAAGACCTTGTCTAGCCACTCTCTGACCTGACGCTGTATACATAGGGCTAAAGATCTCAGCTAAAGTTACCCTGCCTCTCGTTTAGCTGAGAGAGTGCTCAAGCTAACTTCCTCCAACTTGTGTTTTTATTTGGTTATTTGGCTGCCCCTCCTGGGACCCTCAACATATAGGGTAACACAAGGAGGAAGCTGATTAAAACATTCTTTAACCCTTAAGGGAATGGATAATTTAAAGGAGTCCATCTCTAGTGGGTGAGTGTGTGCGCCTTGAAGTTGTCTGTCAACCTATGAAGACTCCATGAATTTCAGAGGGTTAAGGAATATGCTGAGTTGATTTTGCCAATTCTTTCCTCTGAAATATACCATACAGCACCTGGTATCCATTGGTGGTCTCCCATCCAAGTACTAGTATACAATACCATTTATTTATTTATTTTTTTATTTGATCTATATTTTCCCTTTCTCCCAAAACTGGGCCTCAAGATCTAAATCTAAAGCACATGTTTAAGGGTATGGTCCTGAATCATTGTAATTTTGGGGCATATTGGACCACTACTGAACATTAAAAAGCCTTGAACATAAGTAGTTAAACTAGAAGTATTGTTCCTGTTGTTGTGGTTGTGGTTGTTGTTAACAACTTATATTATCCCGTTACTCTGTTCAGTTTTTCTTCATGGCTTCTATTTCATACAAAGAGAATCCAATGCCATAGCTGTTGCTAATGTCCTAGACCAAAAAGTGGTTAGGAAAAGTGGTTTGTACAGATGATCATGTATAGTTCAGACCTCTATCTTAGAAATAAGCATGGACAAATGTTTCATATTTACAACTCCTGGCTGAAGAAACAGTTTGCCAGTGATAGTCATGCAATGGCAAACAATAAAATAAAATAAAATAATAAAAAATCTCTGCAGAACAACATGTAAAAAGAATACTTCAGCTTCTCAGGAATGTGTCACTTATACAGACAGTTATTCTCCATCATTATTTTGCATACATAAATTTTCATCATGCATGGAATAGCAAGTTGGGAGGAAAGCTAATTTGTATGGTTACTTTGACCTTCTCTTGGGGGTAGGTAAGATTTTGTGAATCCTTAATAACAGAGAAACATGCATGGAGTCTCTGTTTTTCCCTTCATTGTATATCTGCAAGGATAACTCAACATCTTGTGTGAACTGTGCCATACCTGTATCACTGACAACTGTTAACATGGCTCAATTTAGTGTTTGATAGGAGGGCAACATAAAGCATTGGCATAGGTTTTGATCTTATCAGTTTCAATCACACCCATAAATCTGTGTTCCAGAAAAGTATCTAACTTTCCTCTGACTTTCTGTGAAGCCCATATTTCCCTCTAGTCCCATCAAAGTTCACTATATTAACCCAGGAGTTATAGGTTTCTACAGAAATAAATTCTTCTAGCAGTAGCAAAATGTACTTGCTGGACTTACCACCGGTCTCTCAAAATCTCATTCACTTGTAGAAGAGGCTCTTTTTGAATGTTAACATCTGGAAGCAGAATAGCTCTTCCACTTTAGTTTCATATCCAGCAGAAGTTAAACATTGTAGAAATTCAATTATGGCCCATCTTCTTCACTTCTAGAAATTTTTGCAGCTTTCTTTGATCCAACAACTAACTTAAGTCACATTAATTTCAAGGGGGTTTGCTCTAGATAGGATTAGTATTTGGCTCTATATTTTAAAATTTAGTGCTATATGTTTAAATAAAGTAAATAAAATATTTAAAAGAACTTGGATATTTGTATTAAAAATGGAGATCAATGCAGATGTGGAACGGAATTGACATATGAATATGTGAAACTAGTATGATCCAGCATTAAATTGATCCATTCATCCTTCATTCCAATGAACAGTGCATTTTTGTTTGTCACAAGAAGAGGTGTAGAAACCAGTAAAAACAAGTTTTAGATTTCCTGTTTTAAAATAGTGTGAAGAGATAGGGCCAGGAAACAACAGGCTTTAAATGGACCAAATCTTTGGCCTTTCTTTTGCTTTGCAGAAACTTCTGGCTTCTAGAACCAGACAAATAAATGAGTATTTGATGACAAGGAACCAGGCATTTTGCAACTGCTATTATTCTTCTGATGAAATTCAATAGTGATTAAGTTTCATTAGACTGAAGTGCTGCATCTGGAGCTAGTTGGGAAAGGGAAAGATATCTATTGAACAGACACAGAAAAAGTACTTGAAAGAATGGTCCTCTGGGAAGCTTTCATTGGTCTACACTGTAAGAATTCTTCTATAAAGATCTCCAAAAGTCAGATGCATGAGTAGAACAGTGTTTGCCTTGTATTTGTGAAAATTCTATCTGTGGCTTGCATTGAGGTCCATAGGATATCATGAAAGGATGTGTTAAATCCATTGTCATTTTAGTTAGCTCTCAGAAGCCCCAATTCTTCAAGGTTTAGCAACAATTTAAAAATAAATAAATAAAGATTTTTAGCTGTCACATCTGCCAAGAAAAACAGTTGCTGGAATCCTATTGGTCCCTTATGGATGTGCATATTCCCTAAGGAAGTGGCTGGGTATTTGTGTTCAATGTTATATTCCTTTCAAGTTTGCTGAAATTGAATTCCATGTATAAAGGCACTGGGTATGCAGAGAGACAGAGAGATGTAGATCAGCATGCATATCTGGCTGTATATGTGCATTCAGTTGTGCATTTGGGTGTGCACAATACTGCCGTTCAACACAAGGATTGTGTGACATAACTACATGCAGACATTAATGCTATATGATCTGGAGATAAGTTGTCAGTGAGTTGGTCAGTTCTCTAGAATGGGATAGGGGGTGTTACAGTTCACTCAGAGAATGAGACAGGGGGTGGACAGTGACTATGAAAGGTAGTAGCAGCAGAAGAAAGAACCTGAGAGCTTGGGCCACCACTGGCCATGGCACATCTTTGGTATCTCACTATAACCTGTGATTCTTCTTTATGTGATTCCCTAGCTGTGATTCCCTAGCTGATCCAGAGACTAGGACAAGGAGCAATGGATTCAAATTACAGGAAAAGAGATTCCACCTAAACCTCAGGAAGAACTTCCTGATGATTGTGGCTGTCTGACAGTGGCATATGCTGCCTTGGAGTATAGTGGAGTCTCCTTCTTTGGAAGTTTTTAAGCAGAGGCTGGATGGCCATCTGTCAGGAGGACTTTGATGTGGGTTTCTACATGACAGGGGATTGGATTGGATGGCTCCTGTGGTCTCTTCCAGCTCTATGATTCTATGATTCTGCTGCTTGCCACTGTTTATAGGTGAGATCAGAAACATCACAGTACTGTAAAAATTTCTATAACATTGATGGCTTCAGGTGCAATGAGGACAAGTGAAAAGTATCCATGTTGAACAGTACAACTCATCCAGGCTTTTCTTTCCTCAGATAAACAATCTGTTGTTAATTTCTGTCATGTTGGTTTCAATTTATGGTGATCTCCAAGATGTACTAGCCCTTTCCCCTTACCGGCATTGGGACAGGAGAGCAGTAGGACTGTGATGATGGTCCTCCATGTTGTGGTCCCATTCTCCTCCCATCACCAGGCAGTGCGATTGTGGACTAAATCATGTCCATCGTGCTTCCTTTGATAGGGAACCAGCTGGCACAAAAGGGAGTGCTCCCATCGCACTCCCTTCCCAGCAGATCCGCTGCAGGGATCGCCACCAGAGAACAATGACATAAGGCAGGGCGCAGAAAGCACCACTGTGATTGAGAGCCCTGCTAAAGTCTTGCAGACTCAGGGTCATGGTTCCCTTGACTGAAGCAATCCATCTGTAATGCAGTCTTCTTTTTTTACCTACTGCCTTCTACCTTAACAAAAATTACCAAAATTCCAAAAATTGCTGTCTCATATTATGTCCAAAGTATGACAGCTTCAGTTGAGTCATTTTCTCTTTTAGGTTTGCTCTATTTTTATTTTTTTGGCAGTCCATGGTATCCATAGAACTCTTTTCCAGCACCACATTTCAAACGAGCAGTCTGAATTGTTAATCTCATTTATTAAAAAAAAGCACATTTCAGTAACTGTTTATGAATTGTAGATCATTTCTGGTCAGCAAGGGGATTAATTATGGGTTCTACCAATGAATCTTGTAGTGATTAGCTTCATTCTTGTATAACCACATGAATATAGTGTTATTGTGTGCCTCCAACTCATTTATGATTTATGGCAACCCTAACAGGTCTTTCTTGACAAAATTTGTTTAGAGGGGATTTGCTTTTGTCTTCTTCTGAGGCTGAGAATATGACTTGCCCAAGGTCACCCGGAGGCTTCAAGGGCTGAATATGGATTCAAACCCTGGTCTCCAGAGTCGTAGTCCAATGCTCAAACCACTACACAATGCTGGCTCTCGAATATAACCTACAGGTGCAGAATTGAATGTACATACTCAAAAACTTATAAACAATACACATGACTATTGATTTGTGACCAGAACAACTGGAGACACAGGTTGCAGAGCTGAGGCCATTACAAAATGTGGCAAGGGGCCCTTTGCTGAGTCGTTCATCTTGGCTATTGAATTAATACTAACATTTGTATGAAGACCATTTTGAAGAGAATTAGCTTCTAAATCCATTCCAAACTATAGACCTTGCTGTACGTTGAACATCGGTGCTCTATGTTTCCCCCCACCCTGCAATTTTTAATTCTATTGAAAGCTTATTGTGAGATACCATATGGGCTACTCCAGTAACCTGCATCCTGTACATTCAAGGGCACATTAATCCGCTTTATATTTCAAAAATAATGCAATGAAATCCAGCTGGATTGTAGTTCAATAAAAAAAAATCTGCATGCCCTTTTATCATTTTTATTATCTCTTGGCTGAGTCAATCATTATGTGGATCAATCGAGTCATTTCATTATGATTCAAATGCGCTCAACACATAATGAAAATATTGGTCTCTAAGGAGAATTTATTTGCAAAAATAAAAGTAACATTTTTCTATTTGGCGATAAAGTTAATAACTTCTGGGGAACTTATTTATTTATTTGTTTAATCCCTAGAAATATTTATATACTGCCTTTCAGCCCTCATAACAAAACAATCCAGATGCAGTAAAAAAAGGTGAACAATAAAATGACTATAAAGACAGATGAAATAAAAATAGTTATTTCTTGCAAAGTTAGCAACCAGGTAATAGCCTGACAAAATGAAAAATGGCTTGATTGAGCATCCAAAGAAAAACTTCAGAGAAAGGACCAGTTAAATCTCTCTTGAGAGAACATTCCATAACTGAGGTGCTACCACTGTGAAGGCCCAACCCATATTATCACCAGCTGTACTCCCTTGGCCATGGAACACAGTGAGGAGACACTGATGATAGCGTAGTTTACTTATAATCTATTTATTTACAATAATTGGTAATCAGGTTCAGGTGGGGGAGATGGTGCTTTAGGTGCTTTATATATCCTAGGTTCAAAGGCATTTCAGGCCTAGACGCTAATCAAGAAAAGGAAACAAATAAGAAAGTTTGCATCATAGCAGAATATGTGTTTATGATATAAATACATGAAGTACATTTTAATAAATGTAATCTTGAGGGAAATGGTTCATATTAGCCTCATTTTTAATGTTGTGTCCACTTGGTCATTTCTTCTATGGTCCAGCCTCACATCGCACTGCAAACAGCCAATATTCTAATAAATGTTTTTTGTGTTGTACCTCTGGAAGTTTTGGAAATACGCGATTAACATCATGTTCTTTTCTAACTCCCTGTACTTGTCCTCTTACCTATATTTTCAAACAAAAGGTCCAAAAGCACAGCTTGTAAAAATTACCTTTTCAGCTTGCAACTCCCAGGCTCCCTCAATCAGCATGGCCACAGGGAGTTGTAGATCAGAAAAGTAACTTTCCCAAATCTCTGTTCAAAAAGCATTAAGAAACCGAGTAATCTGCCACTACTGCAGATAAGCTTATTTTAGTACATTGTTGCCATCCTCTACAGCAGGGGAAGGAATTATGTAGCCCTCTAGATGTCATTGGGATTCAAGTCGCAATATCCATAGCCAGTGTAGCCACTAGGAAAGGATGCTGGGAATTATTGTTCAGCAATATCTGGAGAGCCACATGATTTTCATCTCTGCTCTGCAACGGACTCCTGTGTTATTTAGTTGCCACAAACTGAGTCCAAATTATGGCCTCAATTGCTCTCCCCTTGCTCAAGCTAGGACAAAAACTTTTAAGAAGTTGTGATCACCAGCCCCATCCTGCATCTTGTTCTCCTCATAATGCCTCCTGAGGCAAGTAACTTCACTGTGTTTAAGGATAGGGCTTGCCTTGAGTTCTCTCCATGCAAGTAGCCAGTTGTGGACTCTGTATCTGCCACTCAGACAAACAGAAACATCTTTTCTTCATCTGGTTTAATTCTCAAATCCCTATTTGCCTAATTTTCTGTGATTTGGTAATGATCAGTAAGGGTGGTTGGGATTTTGGTTCATTTTTAATAACAACTTTTCAAATTGCCAAATTTTTTCAAAAAATTTGAGAGAAGACTTTAAACTATTTGAATGTGGGAGAAAGTGTCACTGACCAATTTACCTGTTGAGCCAAGAGGACTTTGCATGCTCAGCTCTTAAAAGTCTACTTTTCTCTCCCTGGGTGTTATTCAAACATGTTTGTGGTATTGAATTGGGGTTACCTTTTTTTTTTCCCCTGAGAGGCTGCTCAATAGGCAGCAACTACATTATCCTCTTATCCAATAAGAATAGCAATACTGAGAAACATACTGCATTTGGCCAGTGCAAATGGATGAGAATTTCATCCACTTTGCAGATTTTTTCATAAATTCAGTGGAAATAACCTGCAGTTAAAAAAAAAAAAAGAATGTGAAAGAAAGCAAAACCAGTGTCCATTTTTAGTTATTACTCCCTGTTGGAGGCAGGCTAAGACACCTTCTCTTCTAATCCTGAAAATAACAATTATGAAATCATCCAAGGGCAGGATCTTTGGCAGTCTAGATGCTGTTGGACTAAAAATCCTATCATTGCTCACCATTTGTCATGGAAACTAATGCTACCGTGTACTGGAGTTCAACAACATATGCAGGGCAACGGGTTCCTTATCCATCATATAATATTTCAAATAAGGGGAAACCTGGGGCCCTTTAACACTACACAGTTAAGACCACTTTAACTGCTATGGTTATATCCCCAAGATTCCTGGCGTTTGCAGTTTGGGGACACTCTGTGTCTGAGAATTCTAAACACTTCCCACTATGCTTCAAATCTCAGGGTTCCATAAGATGGAAACATGGCCATTAAGTGGAATCATAATTCTATAATTGTGAAGTGTAAAATGGCCTCTGCAAGATCCAAAAAGTCTGTTTTTGCAGGTCCAACAGAGAGACTGTATTTTCAAAATTTTCTTTTTGATTCCTCTTTGTCCCCTTAACCACGCTGCACATGGGTAATGGGAGCAGCCAGAGTTCAGTTAACATGTGGCTAGATCTATTTAAAAACACTTTAAAATGACTTGAAAACAAAGGAACTCTCTACCCTTTTTGTGGACCCTGGCAGACATCACACACTCAAGCAGCTGGTGTAAAAAGGCATTTCCCTGAGCAACCTGGTATTTGTCTCACTTTGATAACTTTTTTTTAAAAAAATGTTTTGCCAGTTGGAGCAAGAATTTTTCTATTACTTCTAGATATAATGTAAACACTATTCTCCATAAATCAGTTTAATGTTATGTATTAATTGCAGTCCTGTGTCCTGGAATCCCCCTCCCCCACTCTGCTACTCACATCATCAGCATGGTTCACAATCTCATAATAATAATAATGAAGTTGTAGCCTAAGAGCCTCCAACTCTGCTGGAAGTAACAGCAAATCCCATTGATTCTCAACAAGGGCAGTAATTGATGCCAATGTATATAAGCTGACTTGATTCAGCTAAGCCTCTTGATGCATTCTGATTTTTTAAAAAAAGCAGATATGAACAGTTCCTCACAACTATTCTGTTTATACCAGTTTCAATTCAAACAATTGCAGCAGAAAGTTTATTAAATATGTTACAGGCGTTGAGTAATTTCCGCAAATCTCTTCAATCACTTATGTTTATATGATGGATTCAGCTGCTATAATTATTGTGCAGGCTCTGGACCAAGCCCATTATAAAGTTAAATCCTTCCATAAGACTGTAGAACATTCCAGGAAGTACATCAGAGAAAAGTGTATGCTTTTAAACTGTAAGCTGCCACTTTGACTTTAAGTCAATAGAAAAAGCAGCAATGCAAAAGAATGCTTAAAGGCTTGGATCCTCCTAAGCATACTGAGCAAGGAGTAAGTCCTACTGGAATCAGTGGAACATTGTCTTCAACAACATAAGTGGTGTGGGGTTGCAAAAATGTCATTTGATACACACACACACACACACACACACACACACTAATTAGCTGATATTTGCAATGCATCCAATTGTCTGTCTGGTGATTCCATGAATTTCGTAGTGTTTTCTTAGGCAAAGAATACTCAGAGGTGGTTTGCCATTTCTTTCCTCTAAAATATAGCCCAGAGCATCTGAAATTTCTTGGCAGTCCCCTGTCCACACACCAACCAGGTCAGACCCTGCTTAGCTTCCAAGATCAGGTGGGATCTAGTACCTTCAAAGATTTTTTTAAACATAGATGCTTCGTGTCAGTGCAACGGACTATCTGCCATTGCTCTTTTTAGTCTTCATTCGGCAGTCTGTGTGCCCTGCATCTTTAGCCTTGCCTTGTGGAGCCTCCTTGGCTCCTGACTTTGGCTGTTTCCATCTCTGCCTCTCCCTAATTCTGTTTACTCTGAATGAATATATTACGAGTTCAGAAAGCACTTCTGACCTAAACTCTGTTTTTTTCAGCCTTGAAGAGACATCTTACCAAGTAACAGATCAGGACACAGTCTGTAAAAGCTCTGGGTTGGATCCAGGCTGTATTCTGTGAAAGGCCTATTGAAGTCACTGGGACTCAACTTTGTCATGATCCACTTGACTCGAGTAGATTTCAGTGCTTTAAACATGAACAAGTGTGGCTCCAACCCTCTGTTTTGCCTCTCCAGTAGACAAGCCCAATGCTCCATTAAACTTTGATTCTTTTTTCTTCTCATTTATCTTTGTTTGTCTACTTATCTAATATATACAAGTCAAAGTTTGTCTGTTTGTCTGTGTCAGGTGAAGACTCATATGATTGGCTGTGTCAGGGGAAGACCTTATATGATTGGCTGTCTAAGGAGATTCTATGAAATCCTGGGGTTTGCAGTTTAGGGAGGGGCCTTTAGAATTCTCAGCCAGGGAGCTCTTGGGCCTCAGTCAACTATGTCTGTCAGGAATGGGCTGGTTGCTATGGCGACAAGGCCTAGCAGCAAGGAGAAGGGCAGTGTAGTCTCTCAAGAAGCTAATCTCTATGTGTTAATAATACAGATTGAATTGGGGAATATAGGGAATAGTTATACGTACTGGACAAGACAGTTTGGGGATTTAGAGACACAGGATCTCAAATCTTTCTAAAAAGTATTACCTATGAGAAAATAAAATCCCGGGCAACGCCAGGTATATTTTATAAACCTACTCTGCCAAGATTTGCGCTTAATCTCTATAAACTTGCTTTTCAATAATCCACCCACACTTACAAAGGTATTAAGAAGAAGATGAACTCCCAGACATGTGCCATATTGGTTGGTACAAGACCAGCCTTCCTTCATACTTTATTTGTTACAAATGTCTGTAAACAACACAGTGTGCCCTGGTCTCGCAGTCTGATTCTCCCCATTGGCCTTTACCACATGATTCAACATCAGTGGATTAAAAACTGCAGCAGTTAGCAGGAAAAGGTCCTCTAAGGCTGCTGATTAGTTAATTTGAAGTTCCCTCCCAGGAACCTGATCCTCCCCCAGTCCACAAAATATCACTTTGAACTTTCTCTGAAAGAAAAGAATGAAGGGGTAAGACTAGCCTAAAGCAATGTAACAGAGGCTCCAGTATCTCCTTCAGCCTTCTCTCAGATAATTTAATCAATTTTATTAACCAATGAAATAATGGCTCAGTTGTTTTCATCTTGAAAACACCTGTTCCGGAACTTCCCCCTGTTTGGTTTTAATAAATATATTGAATTGGAAACCAGGGTTGATTTGATTTGCCTACCTAATCTGAAGATTGGCTTCATCCATGCAATGGACCACACAAAAGAAACAATATAATCTGGTTTCAAGGTTAGGAGCATTGTACACCTCTGAATAAATGCACAAGCCTGGGTTTTTATGTATCCAGGATGTACATATTATTGCACACATGATTAGTGGTGCTGCTATCTTTGAGGAATCTATAGGAATAATGCTTTGCTGTTTGTACTTCCAGTGCTGTGAGGTAGAACAGACACACCAGTCCTTCATACAGACTTGGCATGAGACTTATGAAAGAAGCATGTCAGAGGAAATGCCATAGCTTGGTGGCAGGAAACATGCTTTGCAGGCAGAAGGTTGCAGGTCCAACTCCTAGTATTTCCAGGCAGGTTATGGGAAATCCCCTGTGTGAAATGCCAGAGAATCACTGTGAGACAATCTAGCCAATACAGAGCTAGATGGACCATTGGACTACCTTAGTGTTAAGAAGCTTTCTATGAATAATATATGGACACTGCAGCTCCTAAAGGTAACTTTTTGCAAGTATCCTGTCAACCTTCATCCAAAACTTCTGGTATACTGCTTTCAGGTACACTGATTGTCTGGATTCTTTCGACTAATGCTCTCTTGCATTATTCATCTTTTTCAATAATAAATTGAGGTGCTATTTGAAGACAGTCATGTAGTTGGCTTCTTGGACAGACCACACAATTAAGGGCACCCCAGAACTGCTCTCACAAGGTTTTCAGAATATTTCTCAGAGTTAACAAATTAAAAAATCATTGTAATATTCTGTCTTTTCATATTGTTCCTTTTAACATTGTCCCTTGTAACTGGCAGGCAGTGTGAAGCTTTGGATCAGTCATATCGCTCAACAGAGGTGTAAGTTCTCCCTTCAGGCTACCAATCCCAACCTAAACAGATGATCACAGGGACTCTAGGTATAGATATGGGTATGATAGCCCAAGGTCATAGCCTGACTCTATCAATTATAGGCAAAGTATCAGGGCCCTGTTTAATTGTTAATCATGCATCCATCTTAAACCTTTTGATGACTGTATGCTCTCCCTCCCTTTCTTGACTCAAAAAATAATAATGTAGCTTTCTTGTACTGGGTCTATGAAGCACTTCAGATATCTCATCTCAAGATGTACTTATTATTGACTAAAATATTTATATCCTACCCTCTCTCTAGAGTTCTCAGGATGACATGCAAAAAAGCCAATCTGAGCATTTTAAAACAGAGCCTCCATCTTATCAGGATTCTGCTTCAGCTTATTGGCTCCCTTCCCACCCATTACAGCAACCATGAACTGGTTCTACATCTGCACAGTCCCTTACAATTTCAATAAGAAGTACAGTACTGCTGAGTTTCATCAGCTGAGATGTCAATATTACCTTTAGAAAGTCCGAGGAAGCTCAAACAATTCATGTGGTTTGGACATACCTGTCACCCCTTTTGATGAATGGGAAAATCTGGAGATTTATATCGTGTGTCCAAAAACGCCACGTAGGATATCCCAATTAACACTGCTTGCACTTACTTTTGCTCATTCATTGAGAAGGAAGAGGAGGATCATGATGGTTTCATTCATGTATATCTTGGGAACTGGGAACCAATTACTTACAAAGTAAATACAAATGTTGAGGATGAGACATTATTTGAGGGCAATAGTGATGTTTCTGGAATTTCCTTGCATCTGTCACTACAGTATAAGCTGCATCAAGGAATTCGGTTCCTGAGACCTTCATGTGTTCTAGAACTTAACTATGGTCCTTTACTTCAGCAACTCTCCTATCACACTGTATATTAACAGAACTTCATTTACAATCCCAACATTCAAACAGAACCTTAGTAAGAGTAAGCAGAGTTTTCCATTCTCAGTCAAGTGAATACTAAATATCATTAATTATTATTGCAGTTAATTGACATCAAGCAGTGAGAAGTGAGAAGACCAACAATCTGCATTATCTTTTATATTTTATAGTCAAGAAAATGTTCATAGAAATCCATAATATGCTTAGCTATACATCTACCTTCTCCATTGTTATATATTTTAAGACCCAGTATGGACTTGGTTGAAAATATTCTTCCAAGGAGAAGGAGGATGAGGTTGATAGATCAACATTTATTGTTCTTGCCAAAAAGACTCCAGTTTTGTGGAACCTATGGAATATTTCATTTTCTTTGATACTGAAGTAATTTATGGATCATAGTTTAGTAATATAGGGCAGCACTGTTAAATGTTTCCTTCTTGCTGTTATCACTACCAAAGATCTGTGGCAGTTCATTACTGGTTTTGCCTTTGGCCTGAACTATGTAACTCTCAGATATTTGAACCCCATATCAAGCACATACTGTCTGAAAGGTGATCTCTCCATGCCTCTTGTTTGCCCTGCAGACATTATAAATGTGGGGGGGAGTACAATAAATGTGAATGCTTTGTGCTAGCAAAGAGATAAGCAAGTGACATGGTCTTGAAATTATAGTAAATCTGAATTGATGGCCTCATTAGTATTATCTCTTTTTGTCTTCATTGTAAAAAAGAAAAGAAAAAACATCCAGGAGGAACTCATTTTGCATTCATGTGGATAGAAAGTATAATTTCTTAGAGTTTTCATTCTAATTTAGATTTAATTAAAGTGTTAATTAAAGCGTTCCAGAAAGGGACATCTGTGGCAAGAAGTGGGAGATACACATATTATACAAATCACTGGTATTGCAAAGGTTTGCAGTCCTGTAGATGCATTTCAGGATTACTTGCTGTGATCTTGACTATGAGCACAGTGACTATGATCAAGGAAAGAACACCTGTGTGAGGTTCTTGAAACTCTTGTAGGATGAGATTGCTCTCATGATGAAACATGAAAAATGCTACCTAATAAAAAAATGCTACCTCAATGCTACCTCATATTCCACTCAAAAATGGACAACAATATAATCATAACAGTGTGGTGTTATAATCCGATTGTTTGTCTAGAATTCAGAAGGCCCAAGTTAAAATTCCATTCAGACACAATGTTCTTAAGTGAAATTAGACCATTTGTTACCTCTCAGTGTAAATCTACTACACAGATTTGTTGTAAGGATCAAATGGAACTATACAGCCTGACCTGAATGTATTGGAGAAAAGATAGGACATAAGTGTAGATCATACTCCATATTTTAAGAGGACAGTGACAAATGAGAACATGAAGAATGGTTGAAAGATGTATGCATCTTTAGGATGGAGATTAATGGGAACATAGGATAGATCTGCCCATCTCTATTGTCAAGATATGAGACAGAATTAGTGATGGCTCCAAGGTTTAAATGGAAGAGGGTTCATAGTGGCAAACCTGAGAGTTTGGAATCCTCCACGCTATTGTAAACCAAGCCCAAATTTAGGGGAGAAAATAGTTATTTTATTCCTGCATAGGAGAATAAAAAAATTCAAAAATATTCTTACCACTTGGTGAGATTGTGAGAGTTTCTACATATTTTCCAATGATTTCTTTTGAATTTCAGGACTTATTGCAAAAAAAAAAAAAAAAGTCTGCCCCAAAATGAATTTTTTGACCTCCTCAAATGTCTTTTCGCTTTCACCAAAGGGCCAAAAAAAAAAAATCTTACAGAGATTGGCAGCTGATTTAGGGGTAGTTGCTTTGTTTTGTTTTTGTGATCTGGTGTCTCAACATGTTGTGACATCCATTCTCATCAAGGAAATGTTGAAATGTTTGCAATGCTTAAATATTCTTCAAAGCCCTACCTAAACTCCACTAAAGTTGAGGACCTCATATAACAATTTCAATGGGAGAGTATCATCATACTTGGTGTGATTTCCTTCCAGCCAGTACTGTGCCCATGATCTTGACACAGATCATTCAAAATTTAGATACAGCAGCCACATGCCTTGAAAGAACTCACCTCAATGTTTCAGTAAGAGCCATGTGGCATCTGAATAAATCCCAATACGGAATCGAGAGTCATCATCAATCTCCAGGGCAAATCCATGGACACAGGCCCAGAAAACCCCTTGGGTATATAGACATATGGTTATACAACATGTGAGTGCTGGCATATGGCAAGTCAACATATGCCAAGACAGCAGAACTGAGTTCTAAGACCTGTGTTGGGATTATTAGTTTCTGAAGTAAATTTGTACCAGGGGCTGATAGGTATTTCAGCCCATTTTCCTGTCTGAGTTGAATAATGAAATATGAAAACATGTTTCAGCTTTGTAAACAGCATATTACAGTGGAGAAAAACAATTCTGTTTTAGGTCATGCCCTAGTTAAGTGCTAAAATAAATAGGTATTGATTTTGTGATACAGCCTATTTCAGTGGAGACTAGCAGAGGCAGTGTGGACTGAGGCTGTATTATCCATTCAATTGCCAGTCTGCTTATGCCAAAGAACAGACAATTATTTCATTTCTTAGATACAAAAGAAGGCTACAATCCTACATTTATGTATCTGGGAGTAAACCATATTGAATCCAATGGGTCTTCTTTTCAGTGGAAAGGGAAAGACTTGTGCCACTAGCATTCATATCGAGACAACAGTTGTATGTGCTAAAACATACTGTTTATTTTCTTGTTACTGATAATAATTATTAATTGATTGGGCTTCCTATATATGTGTATTTGAGAGAGTGTGTTTATATGTGTGTACACATTCAAATATAAAGTACACTTCAACTGATTTCTAATTCTCATTCCTTACAAAATATTTATTTATTTGCCATGACTAATTTTACATTCTGAAGTAAATTAGGTTTATCTTAAAAAAAGTTTCCTAGTTTTATGTCATTGGTCCTTGGCAGGGTTTCCTGCAGCTTTTCATGGCCCCTTTGCCAAGCTCATGATATTATAACGATGGATGCTCTGAGTGCTGACATTTGACATGCTCCTCAGAGATAGCTTTTTATAGCAATTTGAGTTGTTGGTCTAAGACTCCAGAAGAACAGGGCTTGAATCTATACTCAGCTGTGGAAACACACCAGATGACTTTGGGCCAGTTACACACTACCACCCAAGAGGAACACAATGGAAAACCTCCTCTTGCAAATCTTGCAAACCCCTCGTCCTGAATAAATCAGAAGTGAATTGAATGCCCCAAAATATGTTTCTGATCAAAACTGGATCTGACCTGTATTCACTATTTGAAATGCATGGAAAACTCACACTGGTGCTAATGAGAACTGTCCAGTATTATATGTGCCTTCAAGTCTCCTGTTGACTTGATGGTGACACCATGAATTTCATAGGGTGCATTCATAAACACCATGAATTTCATAGGCAAGGAATACTCAGAGGTGATTTTTGCTAATTCCCTCCTCCGAAATATAGCCTACACCACCTGGTATTTGTTAGTGTTCTACTATCACAAATAGAAAGTAAGATGGGATGAAATTCCTGGGTTCCAGTTCTGATCAAGCCTGCAATGCAGAATGGGGAACATTTTGACTGGGTGCATTTCTAAGCAATGTGACCCAGTTTGTACTTCCCAGAACTGCTACAATGATTGAAATCCCATTGTCAAGGAAAGCTGTGTATGAAAATGAATGCAATTTTTATGCAGTTTAGGTTTTTTTAATCAGAGTGATATAGCAATTGGACAGAACAAACTTATGACTGTGAAATAGTAAGACATATTTGTCATCTCTTACATGTGGAGGAAGCCAGTGCAGTATAGTGGTTCTAGTGTTGGACCACAATTCTGGAGAGCAGGGTTCTTAGTTCTCACTTGGTCATGGAAACCCATTGGATGACCTTGAACAAATCACATTCTCTCAGCCTCAGAGGAAGGCAAAGGCAACCTGCCTCTGAACAGATCTTGGCAGAGAAAACTCCATGATAGATTTGCCTTAGATTGCCATAAGTCTAAATGACTTCAAGACAGACAACAACAGCAATAGCACTTCTCAGACTGACAAATCCATAGGAAGAGGGCATACAAAACAAACTTGACTGATCTTGTGATATACATTTAGTTTAGACCAGAGCTGGGTCATAAGGTTTCAACCTCCTGGCAGATGACCAAAGATGTCAGACATCCCTTGTGGCCCCATACTTCTGGTTTGAAACACTAAGGATGGAGTCAATTCTCACTACATCTTTGTACTTGTATGTCTATAGCTATATTTGGACTGTTTTTTCCTAGAAAACAAATAAACATTTTAGAGGCAGGATCCTTGTGGTCTCATTGACTCCTCCTACCGTTGTAATAATTTTCAAAGAAGTAACCATGTTAGTCTGTTGCAGCATAAAAAGAAACAAAGGATGGAGAGAAAAACAGAATCCAGGAGCACCTTTATATATTTATATTTTTGTATGGGCCTTTGAGGATATTGATCAATGAAAAGATTCACCTGGGAGAGTGGGGTGACATCCATGAGATGTCAAATGTCATGCCAAAATATAAATCAGTTAGTCTTAAAGTCTTTTCCCCTTTAATCCTTCTTCCACGTTCATCTCACTTGATGGCGTGAGAATATAAGTTTAGCGCAAGGACAGAAGTAGAGTGAGAATTGGCCTTTAGAATTCCAAAGCATTGACTAAGGTTAACTTAGTAGTGTGACTAGCTGGTAGAGAAGTAGTGTGATTGTAGCTGAGTCAAAAGGAATCCCAGTACTTTTTCTGGTTGGACTCATGTCTTGCTAGCCAAGGCTGGGCAGCTGAGGGGAGCATTGTGTGGAGTGGTATTGCTAGTAATTGGTTGGGATACCAGGATAGGCAGATGGCTCCATAGTACTGACACTAGGCATGCCAAAATGCACTTCCTTTGAGGCAGAGGTTACTTTACAACAATTTTTCTGCATGGTGGTGACTTCGTCTTATGTGGGCCACCATTGGAACTTGTAGAACTTGTAGAATACTTGTTTTAAAACACAGTTAGAAGTCTGATCAAAAATCAGATGCATAATTAGGTAAAATTATCATGGGAAATCCAGTCCCTCCCTCACTTTGTTTCTTGGCTTTTATCGTCTTCTTATGGTTGTTAGGTGACAATGACAGTGCAGTGACAATGGATCCCAGAAGTGGAAGAATCTTGCTTTCCAGTTATTTTTTTAAAAGTTAAGTACAGTCCTGTCATCTGCTTAGATTTTGACCTGGTTACCTGATGCTATCTTCTGTCTCTGTCTCATTTTCCTCAGCATTCTTTTCATTTCTGTCCACACATTTTCCTCAGCCTTTGTTTTACCTCCCCTCATTTTCTCTATATTTTCTCTTTCCCTTATCATTTTTTTTCTCACATTCCTGCTTTTCTGTCCATTGTCTGCAAATCAACTGGTCTCCCTAGCAATCTACCCTCAACAAGCAACCTCTATTATTTACTCTCCATAATTTTGGATTAGACATGATTTTAGACTACACCATTTCCTACAGCCTTCTTGTCTCTAGATTTTCTCTCAATTTTTCTGTCTTTTGAGACTACTTCCCAATATTCAGGCTGACCCCACAATGTTCCTGTCTCCAGGACATGTGAGATTTCAAACTCATCCAAAGTAGCAATTTTTCTTTCATGCACAGAACTATAAATGCCCTGACAGCTTTGCTTCCTGAGTAGTTGGAATGTTCTTGAACAAAATTCCCTGTCATCTTCCTGTTCCACAAATAGGAGGTTTCACTGCTTCAAATGCAATAACATATATTAATGGTCATACTATAGAATTGGTACACCTGCTTTAGTCAGTCATTGGCCTCTTTCTTTTGCACACATACAGATGGGAACTTAGCTTGATTATGGTATAGTGGCTGTAGCTCAGCTCAGTTTCCCCGTGATCTTCCTTGACAATCTTCCCCTTCTTAAAAAAAAAAAAAATATGAGGAAGGAAAAGAGTACCTTGCGACAGTTTAGGTATTTTTACCTCATTTCATTCTGAATTTAAAATCTGCTTTTTAAGAGAATTCTTCAGAAAGTTGTCAGTTACAAAGACACAGAGGTGATACTGCATCTGTCTAAACTCCAACAGTGAATACTTGTACAAGAATGGGACAGGGTCAGAGGCAAACCCCCCAAAAGAGGACATTTCCATGAAATATACAGGACTAAATGCTCAGGTGCCAGAATGAAGTGCAGGTATTTTTGTACCCACACATTTCTAGCTTTTAAAAAATGTTGCTGGCAGACTGCCAGCCTTAAATCAGACATCTAATACTTGTAAGGTGGCAGCTGATAGAGGGTTTCAGCAACTTTTCAATTTTAACTTTACTTTTAAGGCTTCTGCAGGAAGTCTGTCTTCTCTGACAGCACAAATGCACTGGCGACATTTTCCTCTTTACACTTGATCACACCTGTTGACACTTATGTGCATTAACAAATCAACTAATGGACTTCTTTCCCTTCCATTTTTTTTTTTCATTTGCATTAGTGCTGGGATTTCTATGCATAGAGAATGAAGATAACACAGTCTGTTCCTTGGATAGGTGGTTTTTATTATGTGACATATTAATTCCTGTTCTTACTGTTAGGCAGTGTGTACATCTGTCATGAGAAGCATTCTATAAAACCTTTGGGCAGCAGTTAATTTGTAAATTGAAAACCTTTAGATTGTTCCTTCCACATACAAAAGAACAATGCCTTTGCATACAAACTGCTTTAAAAAAATGATGCTAAAATTATCCTGAATTGTCTGACCATGCTGCCAATCAGACAAAAAATTCTGAAGCATACCTCCTTCCTGCATCAAGGAGGAGCTCTACCATTTGCTGGGGTGGAAGGTTCCTTTCTACTTTAATGAATCCATAAATTGGTTGTACATTGGTTGCTACCTACAGCCAATCTACACCTAATCTAGAGACAAGCACACCATTTGAAATATAGAGGGTGTACATAGCAGATTGCACAGATCTGGCTGCTGATTTTAGGCCTGCTTATGGGACAGAACCCACTTTGGTTGCCTTAGTGGATGCCCTTTGCCAGGAATTGACCTCTCAGCAGATCTTGATGCTATCAACCATGGTCGTTGAGGACACTGTTCTTCTCTGGAGGGCTGAGTCTAGGTCCGTTTCTGCACTAGCCTGTTATAGCACAATGATTCCACTTTTCAACATCCTGTGGAATCCTGAGGTTTGTAGTTTTGGGAGGGGCCGGCCAGCCTCTCCCAAAACTGCAAACCTCAGGATTCCACAGGATGTTGAAAGTGGAATTATCGCTCTATAACAGGCTAGTGCAGAAATGGCCTGGAAGGAGTTCTGTTTGAGAACTCCTATTGAACTCCTCACTGTCTGGGCTGTTTTGTTCCCTATGCTATTTAAAACAAATGCATTAACTGCTGGGAGAGGTTGTCTGGAGTTCAGCACCATCACCATATTGATTATGCCCAATTCTCTCTCTCCTTTCCACCTCATTTCAAGGACATTATTTTGGTACCTATCAGCAGTAACCAACTCAACAGAGGTAAGCAAATTGAAACTTGATCCAGAAATGCTCCTAGTCATTTGGAAGGCAGACCAGGAGTGGGGATTCAGCTTGTGCTAGATGAGGTCATGCTCCCTCTGAAGACAGAGATTCACAGTTTGGGTTTACTCTTAGACTCTGCACTGAATGTGAGTGCTCAGGTTTCTGTGTGGCCAGGGTACACAGTTAAAACTAGAGAGCCAACTGGGAATGTGGTGAGGGCCTTCTTTGTAGCTGTTTTGGAATTCCATTCCTAGGGAGGCCAAGCTGGCTCTTTCCTTTCTGCCATTTTGTCAGCAGGTAAAGACTTTCCTACTGCAGAAGATTTTGGGGAAGTGATTGTTTTACATGTAAAGGGCTTTTATGAAAGACTGTTCTACTCATATTTAGCTATATGGCAACCTTTCATAGATTTTGTAAAGAAAGAAAGGGGAGAAACTGCAATTATAGGTTTTGATTAGACTATTGAATTCTTATCCGGTGTGTTATGTTAAAGAAAAAAAGACAACTCTATACTGGAAAGAAAATTGGAAAAGGAGTAAGAATAATAATAACTATTGTTCTTATACATTTATTTTATGTAAGTGGGTGGTGCGGGAAGTCATATTTTAACTTTTTGTAAATATGTAAAACTTTAATAATTTTTTTTAAATAAAAGACTGTTGTACTAATTTTATCCTATGCTTTAAAATTCATGTCTTAAACAGTGTTCATTCTACTGGCAGTTTAATATTATTGTATTCTTAACTTTTTGTATGTTTTAGCAGCATTTAGTTTTGCTCGCTTTATCCTGTGATGCACCTTGAGTCTCAGTCTTGGTCTTGGTAAAAAGTTCAAGTATAAGCATAGTAAGAGGCAGATAAACACAGAGGTCCAATCTTTTGTATGAATATGGTGACCATTCACTCCCTTTTTGTAATTTAAACTGACAGATCACCATCAGCCTTGAGTTCAGTGTCCATTAATATAGTGTTCTGTCTTTCTCACCTTCTGTCCTCCCCTCTTGCCATCCACAAGGGACTCTGGAAGTGGGAAGTTCTTGAGAGAAGTACAAATCTCTCTAGAGAATTTTTCCCAAACATCTGACTACTTCTAACCCAGTTTTTAAGTATGGGGTGGATTTATCTTTCTTCCAAATTCAGGAGAGAGGAGTGACACCAGGATACTGTGCTGACATAGAACATCTCTGGGGCACATTGGTCATAGGCAGCCTATTTAAGGGAAGATTACCATTCCATGGGTTTCTTTCCACTCTGGAGGTTGCAGAATTTGGGCCAGTGCAGCACTTGGAGCCATCCTGGGCATGTGTCCTTGCACAGAAGAGAGATTTTTGGTGATGGGGGCCACAGTTTAGAGTATGCTAAGAAGAGCTGGGTAGCAGCATGGCCATTTTCCTTCCTCATTTTCTTGAGGCTGTGGATGTGACTCCTTCTCCAGTGAATGATTGGGGGTACAGGACAGGGAAGCCAAGGGTTCTCTTCTCCCTTTCTCCCTACCTTTCAACATGACATATGTGGCAACAGCAGTATGATAGTCAGAGCAAAAGCTTCACGCACATGTCTTTGCCTCACTAGTCCTTGCAAGCACTTACAGTTCCAGGGCAGCTATGGGTACAGCTTGCAGAACAGCTTCCTTGACTCTATCTGCATCTACATCCTTTGTCCTCTTAGTGGGTAGGGCAGTTGCATCTTTCAGTATCCTGCTCTCACAAAGTTTTGCATCTCTCCATTGTACAAAGTACTTTAAAAGGGCATGGAGAAGTACAGATTGATTTGCAAGGGGCTCCCATGAACTATGACATCCTGTACAACTTTTGCCCCATACTTTGTACCATTTTCAGTGAGGCCATGAATATGGTTCAGGCCCGTGGGGAGATTGCCTTCATGGGCAAATGTGACATCAGGTTTGCTTGATGGCTCCTCCCTGTTCATTCTGATGACTTTGATCTGCTGCACTTCTTGTTTAAGGGCAAGTGTTTCATTGGTAAGTCTTCACCCATGGAATTCAATTTCATTTTATCCTTAGAATAGGTTCCATGGCTCACTATCCTGATAATTTCCTATTCACGACGACAGGCAACACAAACTGTGGTGCTGAGCTCTCCTGACACTGCACAAGCTCTTGGGGGTGATTGTGCATGTGGTGGCAATAAGTTGACATTTCTGCTACTATGTCTGAGATGGCAAAAAAGTTAGGGTGCTGAGGAGTTGTTGGGAAGGGAAGTGGCAATGGGGAAGCTGATTTCTCTCTGTGATGCTATGTAGATGTTACCCTGATTTCTGGGGTCCTGTGAGGGACACCTCAATGTGCTCCAAATAATGGGGAATGGGAATTAGCAAGAGCACAAGCTGTAGCAATGCAAGAGGCAGGGCAACCTAGCGAGATCTTGGACCCAATGTTTACGGGGTCAGGCCAAGTCAATAATCAAGCAGAAGTAAATAATAATTGTTTTCTTTATTTTGAAATACAGTCAATATGTATGTATGCAATCACTCACACAGACCTAATGAAAGAAAGGTAGGAGATTTAATAGAGGGTTATGAGAGGATTTTTTCAGGGGAAATACTACACCTGATCCTGTAGCCCAGGTAGACGGAAGAAAAGTCAGTTGGAGCAGAGATTCTCAGCACGTGGAAGCTGAGGGGAAGGCTTGGCAAATGGAGTGGCAGCAAGGCGGGATAGAAGCCAGGAGCGGTCTGAAGAAGTGCTCAAAATCAGAGGGTCTTATAGGGGAAAATGTGCCTGCAGGGTAGTCCGTTCCCAGGGAAAACAATGGGTTTTGGGTTGGAGACAAAGCCTCCGAAAGGTCAGTACTTAGAAAGATTGGGTTTTGACAGAGTTGTCAATAGTGCAGACAGTATGCAAATGAGGAGTGCTTGACAGTTGGCTATTTGGCTCGTCAAGCTGCCTGCTCGGGGCAGGGAATCTTTTGTACGCTGCGTGCATACATAATGTGTTTTCAAAGTGTACTTGCCTGGAGGTCTCCTGAAGCTGCATGCTGGCAAATTACTGGCCTGCCTGGATTTATCTTGTATTGTTCAGCTATTTTGGCTGTGCCCGTGTGCGTGCTCATCTGGGGGCCTCACAAGCACGTGGAGAGGAGTGGTTTGTGATGGCCAATTTCTTGATATCAAATGATATCTAATAAGCCCTGGGCTCAGACTATAAACTACAGTAACATAGATCAGCATCACCCTATGCAGTCACTGTCACTTTTTGCCAGATAAGAGTAAATATATATATATACACACACACACACACACATACATAGATACATACACATATATATATGGATGGCCAGGCTTCCTGGAGTGCTTTAATAAAGTTGTGCCTATGAAGGCAGAACTTGTTCCTCAAAACTGAGTGCTGGTACAGGCTGATGTCACCATAAGTATGGGATTTGGGATCTTTTTAAAGGGCCATTATTAGGCTGAGCTGGAATCATTCAATAGGAGGCCAAAGCTACAGTATGTACATTTTTTGTATTCTACCTAACTGCATGTTCTCTGCCACTAAAAAGATGTTTGCCTTATTTATATTACATCATTTTTGGCATCATCCTTGTGCTATGTGGACAGTTAGTGTACACACATGTATTCAATATGAAGTATAAACATGTCAGTGTATGAAATGAGGCAAATTTACCACCTATTCAGCAAAAAGGGGAAAAAAGAGGACAAAATGCTTACATGTATTTATGAACAACTATTTATTTCTTTGGGACCCTAGAGTGTTAAACTCTGTGCAAAGTGAGAGAGAGGTTTTTCGGCCTACCAAAGTGCATAATAAACTCAGGAGAGTGAGAGTTTATGTCCCTGAACATATTGTAAGATCAGTAGGCAAGACAGGGTTTAAATATAGATTAAAAACCGCAGGATATTAAGTATCTAGAAGTATTTTTCCATGTGGATTGGATAGTTAGAACTAAATATACAGAAAGTGGTAATTTAAATAGAGGTGGGAGGAGAGAGTCAATTTCAAGGTGGTCTTGGCCACATATATAAAATGATGGGAAGAGCAGATATGATAGGAAGAGTATTGGGAAACTAAATGGACAAACATAAGAATATAGAATCTTGGTTGGTTAATAGAATTTACTAACCAGTTTTACAGCACATCACTGAGCCCTAGAACCTGGGACAAAATTAGCAGTCATAGCCAAGCCTCTGTGTGTGTGCGCGTGTGTGTTAAAGGTGGAACATATTTTCTGGTGCTACAAAAATATTGTGTTCGTCTGAAGCCAAGGAATGGAATGGATACTGCAGAAATGGATCTCAGCCCAGCTGAATAGTCTTAGAAAAAGAACAAGTTTCATTCTTTCATTTGTTCTCATTAATGAAGGAGAGCTGAACAGGCCACTTAGATCTAAATTCTTTGCTGAAAACACCTCTTAAGTGGATTTGAAATGTAAATAATATGGAAGGGAAATAATCAAGGGAAAGGCAATCTTAACTTTTCCTAAACCATATGCAAGAAAAGCCATTTTTCATTTTAAAAAATGAATTAAAAAAATCTTCAGGAGCTAAAAAAATACACTCACAAATATTTAATGTTTAACAAAATGTTCATTTTTACCATTGGAACTGAGATGAATTCTAGCATCAAGGAGAGCTTTCAGCCCCAGCAAGAGATGTGCGGTTCTTCCCTGGTTATTTTTCAAAGTCTGCTTCTAGTGTCTAGTGTCTGGGAGCAGATTCATAACATTATGGTGCAAAAGAGCCAATTTATGAAGCAGTATTCTATTTTCTTTTCATTGCAACAGAAACTTGTATCTAGTTATCCTGGGATGGTGAGATAATGGCCACATTCATTAAGATATGAGGAAATGACTCCAGTCCAAAGGTCCTGGACATACCCAAACACAGCTCATAATCTGATCAGCCATGGTGGCAAATGTCTTGGTTATATCCCATTTGGACTATTGTTAACACATTCTACATAAGTCTACCTTTGGAAACTTCAGCAGGTACAAAATGCTACAGCCAGACAGCTAACTGGGGCTGGTTACAAAAACTTCAGTGTTACAAGAGCTTCATTGGCTATCAATCCACTTTTGGGGACTATTCAAAGTGTTAATCATGACCTATAAAAACCTTTATGGATTGAACCCAGACTGACAGACTGCCTCTTCCTATATGGTCTTGCCTGAGTTTTGAGATCCTCAGAGAACAGCTTTTTCCCCCTGCCCTTCTACTTTCACAGCCACATTTGGTGGGGACATGGGAAAGGATCTTCCGGGCTATGGCATACCCTCACATGAGAGACTAGAATGGGCCCTTCTCTGCTCTCTTTTCATTGATCAGCAAAGACATTTTTTTAAAAAAAAATGGAAAGTGCTTTGGCTGTTAACCTGTTGTATCTGTAGCATCTTTTAATTTAGTGTGTGCTATTATTTTTAAAATGTTTTTAAGTTAATGCTTCTTAATAGGCTAATACATTGTTTTTGACATGTTATTTACTATTACTATTATTATTACTATTACTATACTATTACTATTATTACTGTTTTTAAACTGTAGTTTGTATTTCAATTTTTAGCTCTATTTTGTTTCAAGCTACATTGTGAGTAGCCTTGGACCTCATATTGGGAGAAAGGCAGGATACAGAAGGAATGCATGAGTACATAAATAAATAATACCATTATGTTCCATAATATCTTAAACACAGGAGATTAAGAGAGGAATTGTGAAATCTTTATTTCCAGTATGAATGTTGAGTTACACTGCTGGTGAATAGTTATAGTACAAGCTACCACACTTGCAGTTTTGCAGATTTTTTTAAAAAATATGTCTGTCAGAGACACCCCATCAGCACGGTTTGGTTAATTCAGCCATAGGAGATACCACCAATTTCACTGATATGAGTCATGTAGGGACGTGGGAGTGGGGGGGGGATTCACTCCTGATGGCAATGTTTCTGGGTTGTCCCGGTCTGTAGCCACCCCCCTTGCATCGTAGCCCCGCCCCCTCCCACCACCCCTCTACATACGCTAAGCTCTGCCACTGACTGATACCCATTTTTTGGTGAGCCATTCTAAATATATTAGCTTCATTTAGTCTGATATCACTGTGTTTTTGTGGATTTTGAACAAGTCACTCTTCTTTTGGCCTCCTCCTTTGTCAAAAGAGTCATTCTCCCAGAAAATTTGCTGGTTTTATGAACATTTTTGTGGCTTCCATCACAATTCACTGGATATTGTGCTGAAGCAGAAAGGACCTTCAAGTCAGTGACCTAAATTTTGCTTTAGGTGATATTTGATTGCAACACTTAAGCCATAGACAAAGATGGGCTTTTCAATGTGTGTTATTCATGTGAACCAAAGGCTGTAAACCCACACATAAATATGTATACCTGAGAGCAGCCCCATTGAGCTTGATGGCATATATCTCTGAACAGAAATGTATTGGTTTATACTGTAAGAAATATTTGTGCCAGGGATTTTCAGACAGTATCATTCTGTCTGAAAAGGCAGAAAGGCTTTTTTCTCTTCCTTTAAATTCTCATAGCTGTCAACCAGCACCTTCCTATTTATTTGGAGCTTGCTTTGCAGCTTATTTAGATTGTACTGCTAATAGGCCAAAAGAATGGACAGGGACACATATTTTCATCAATACTGCATTTGTAAGATGTACATTAATGCATGTTTTGTACATGGCTTGCTCTACAGATAGATGTTCCATTGAATCAGATGTAGTGTTGATACATTCTGTATTACTAACATGTACACTTACAAATGTGGATCTGCTTCTCCTGTTGATCTGACAAAACCTTTTTTTCTAAAAGCAATAGCATGGAGGCTAAGTTATACGTTTATGAGAGAAAGAGTATTGATGCCAAAAGCTGAATAGAAAACACTATTTCATTCATTACAGTTGCTAAAAGAGTAGATTGTATAACTGCTTTGTCTTGTGCTTTCTTCCATTTTTAAAAACATTTTCTTTTTTCTGATTAGGAAAACTATGCAGACTCCAGGAAGAAGAAATATTAGAAGGAGCTGTTGTGACCTGGACAAATGCTAGCCTTGTGATTCTTCAAAGGGTGCCAATTGGCATAATTTATTCAAATAATCTTGTTATTCCACAGTTTGGAATGAGTGTTGGTGGCTTTATTTTCTTTGTACTGGGCTATCCAATTACAGCTCAAATACTTGCTCTCCACAGCAGTTTTTGATTCAAGAGAAAAATGAAAAGTCAAGGAAAAAAAACTAGTGGATACTTTAAGAGCAATCTATCATAAGTTAATATTATTGAAGAACAAGTCCTGACCACGTAGGGTTATGAAAAGATCCCATGGCATTTTCCATATGATTATTCACAGTGTCCTTTCCAAAATCCAATTTAGATAATTGCCTTCTGCCTACATAAATTCCCCTTGCAATATCATTTGGGATATGATGTTTTTCCTATCACTAATTGTTGTAGTGTGAGCTGTTAAAAGCTGTCACCATTCTATCCCAGCGGTGGATGCAATTTACATCTAGGATCAAAATGGGTAGAAGGGATTTGGCATTATCTTCTGCATTGCCTACATGTCGCATAGAGCCTGAAAGCTTTTCACTTTGGGGATAACCAATGAACAGACAGAGACAGAAAAAAAATTTTTTTTTTCATAATATCTGCATAGGTCAACCCAACATTAGTCATACATAGGTGTGTTTCTCTACAATATGTGTGCGTGCTTGCGTGGGTGTGTATGTATATATATATATATATATATATATATATATATATGGTGTGTATGTATGTATTTTTGTCTATCAACCCTTACTAATGATAACAATGGAAAGCCTAGCATTCTGTTTCCAAGAACTGTCAGGTTTTCTGGTCTTCATAATTATGCAACAACTGAAAGGAAGTGAGCAGATATGAAGATGTGTTCACCCCCCTCCCCCATCTTCAATGTCCAATTATTTTATTTTATTTTTAATTGTTGTTTTTGATACACTGACCAGTGTTTCCAAAATGTCCACAGAATTTGTGCAACAATAGTAATGTGCATTAATAGCTACCCTCTGTGATAAATTTACCACTTCAACTCCATATATTAGTACTGACAGCCAAATAAATAAATAAATAAATATCAACGATCAAATACACACACACACACACACAAACATATGTATGTATGTGTATGTGTGTGTGTGTGTGTGTATGTGTGTGTGTGTGTGTGTGTGTGTGTGTGTATATAATAGCCACACCAATTATTTGTATACTTCTAGATTCAGATTGGGACCATAGAGTTGAAAGACATTTTGGAGATATGCTCTCTCTCTCTCTCTCTCTCTCTCTCACACACACACACACCTGTCAAAGGAGGAATCAGAAATCTATAGCATCCCATCTGGCCTAAAGTCCCAGCAAAAGAGAGTCCACCCCTTCCCAAGGCAGCTTCTTCCACTGGTGCCACTTCTTAGGAGGTTTGTCGTAATGCTTCCCTGCAATTTACATCCATTAGTTCTAGTTCTTTATTTGAAGTAACATAAAATTCTAACAACTCCTTCAAACTTTTTGAAGAAAAAAATGTTAGTTTTGACTCACAAAGCCTTAAATCATCTGAATTACTAATCAGCAGCACCCACAGGAATTCTCAAGAGAGAGAAATTCTTGTCTCAGTGAGAGTCAGTCTGGTTGGATTTCTTCACAAAGCCAAGTTTAAATAAGATCACCAAGACTACTGTCAGCTTCCCGGGTCATCTGAGTTCTCTAGGATGACTGAGATGATACAGATCCTCATTCTTCCATTGCAGAGCCATTCTTCCACTCAAGCTTCAGGACTTCCAAACTCTCCATACTGTCCATCTTCTGGCTAAAACAAAAGCAATGGCTGTTGCCACTACTCCATTAGTATAAGTATTAATATTATTTAGGTATTGTTTTGACCAATTGGTTACTTAGTTACCTGAGTTTCTTAGCTACATATGCACAACTATATAATATCTCCTGCCCCCTGCAGCTGCCTTAAAAGCCAGAAGCTGAATCAGGCTAAGGAGATCTTTTCACCCAAATGGACCGCTGAGGAGAATATTGTTTCTGGTGCCTTTCCACCGGTGAGCAAGGCTGCCACAATCAAAAGCAAGACCCCTTGCCCAAATTGCATGCTGTAGCCTCAGTCCTAGTGAGTGGGAAGGGACTGAAAATGTCATTAGCACCAATTCAGTTGGCAAAGTTATCTTAATTATAACAAAACTTCAGTAAACAGAGACTTCAATAATCATTGTATCTGAAATCCATTAATAAGAGTATGGAAGAAAGTTCACCATAAATTTTATATGAAATTACAAATATGGACCTCTCCTCAGTCTGACAAAAAATGACCAATTGCTTAAATATTCAGATTCCATAAAATGGGAAGGAAATATCCCTAAACTGAAAACAGCAGAGGAATTAAAACAACAGGGAGATTAAATGAATTGGTTTCCATACAGACAAATCAGAGAAACATTCAACATGGACAAAAATTTATTAGGTTTCAAAACTAGTAAAAACAAGCTGGACAAGATCTTAACTGACAATCAATCTAAAGCAATTTCAAAAATTTATACATTACTTCTTGAACGAGATTGAGAACAAGAAACAATCAAAGAGACAACACTAAAATGGGCGTAGAATATAGGACACCAGATAGAAATCGAGAAATGGACTAAAGCATGGAAGGAAGATATAAAATTCACTCCCAGTATGAACCTGAGAGAAAATTATTTCAAAATGCTTTAAAGGTGGTATATAACACCATTGAAAGTGAAAAAGATTCTACATACGGGAAGTGGAAAGTGCTGGAGGTGTAATAGTGAAACAGGAACATACTACCACATGTGGTGGACATGTAAGCAAGCAAACATGTTCTGGCGAAAGATACATAATCACATTCAAGATATATTAGAGATAAGATTTGAAATGACACCTGAGCTATATTTGCTGAATATGATTGGAGATCTTAAGGAATTAAAGAAACATAAAAAGATTCTGTTATATCTGATCACGGCAGCTAAATTGTGTTTTGCACAACATTGGAAGGGAGGAATAACCCCATCCATCAAGGAATGTAAAGTTAAGATTATTAATATGATGGAAACAGATAAATTATCATGCCTGTTAAAAGATAAGATGATTCAGCAAACTGAAAGAGAATGGAAACCGATGCTAGATTGGATAAAGAAAAGATAGAAAAAGGGATAAGATAGATAAAGCGATAATGATACAGATCAAAGACGATGTAAGAAATTAAAATATTGATATATAGTAAAACAAAATTATTTTCAGCAATGATAACTAATAAGAATATAGATTAGAAAAGAATATTTCTGGGAAATGGATAGGGAAAATACTAAGATTAAGGTGTGATTTTGGGGAAACACATTTAAAATGGAATGTTGGGGGGAAGAGCAAAGAAAGAATGGAAATAGGTATATAAAAATGGAAGAAATTGTAATTTTAATCAATGTAAATTTTATTGAAAATATATATATAAAAAGAAAATGTCATTAGCAGCTGAACAGGGCTCCATTCGGGAGTTGAGCATATCTCCTTTGCTCACTCCAGATGTTAGCAGGGAGCATTGATATAGCCTTACAGTAAGATTTTGTAGCCTTTCTGAATACACAGCAATCACAGATCTGTAGCTCCAGGGGATGAATCTGTAACTGCAACAGTGAATGCCAACTATCACCACCACCATCATCACTATTACCATCATCATCTCACTTTTGCAGTCTGCTAGTGGTTGGTGGCAGTTCCGAATAGTATCATATCTGTGCTATTGTGATCCTGTCTGTGGCAATTTCATGTAGACGTTGTTTTCAGTCCATTTGGTATTGACCCCAAAGTATATATCAGTACTAGAACCACAGTTATTTTTTTCCCTCCACCAGAGATGTGGAATCATCTTTTCATTTCTTTTATATCCTGCCTGCGCAATAAAACTGGGACTCCAAATAGTTCACAAAAATTAAAACACATTTTAATTTTTACACATTTTAGACCATTGGAGCAAAAGAATTTTTTTTTTTTCAAAATCAGAAGTGCGATTAGAGACCTTTCCATGTATTTTTTCTTGAAATGGCAGTCCTTATGGCTCTCAGAGGGTCCAGGGCAGAAAATTACCCCAGGCCCACCACAGTTCCCCATCTTTCTTCTAGAGAGGTAGGGAAAGCAAATTGTTTCCCCATCAGAAAGGATGGTAAATCCTGACTGATTCTTCATATTCACAAACTCTATGACTTAAGCCTAATCACAGACCCTGTGGCTTCAGTATCTAGCCAGGAACATTTTTGGACCTTTGTATTCACATGCCCAACCTGAAGAAACTGAAGCTTAAAATTATATGTTAGTGGTCCAACAAAAGTATCATCCAACACTCTTTTTGGATTCTGCTCATGGACCACACAGCTAGCTAGCAAGCAAGCAAGCTAGCTTCCTTCCTTCCTTCCTTCCTTCCTTCCTTCCTTCCTTCTCCTTTTCTTTTCCCTTTCCCTTTCCCTTTCCCAATATTTGGACTCAGAGTTTTGCCAGAGCTTGGGAAAAAAATAAGTTTTCCAAATTGTGGTTTTGACTAGGGTTAGATTTTGTATCTGGATGTGGACACTGCATCAACATTCTGCATCAACATTCTCAACACTCAACACTGTATTATCATTCTCCAGCTAGGGGACTGAAACCAGCTTTAACAAAATGTGTAGCATTTAGCAAGTTGGACCAATTTGCTGAAGGTGAGGAGGAGGAGGAGGTGGAGGAGGGAGGCAAGGGCAGAGGAGGGAGAGGAGAAGAGGAGCTCTGTGACAAGAAAGCAGTATGTGTGTATGTTTAAAGAAAAATGTTTCTGCAGTTTGCCAGCCTCATAAGCCTAGGGCAAGTTTAATTAAAGTCAATGAAGCAGTTTAAAGTGAAGAAAAAATTAGGACAGTAAGAAAAACACAGTGATTGTTTCCTAATTATGCTGAGGTCTTTTTTTTGTCAGAACAGATCCCCTTACAAAATAAAAGAAAGGCACTAATAGAGCAACTAGGAGGAGATACTTCCAGAGCATCAAAGATAATTTGCATTAAAAAAACAGTTCTCGTGAAAGCATATTGTCATTTTTGAATGTCTGTAGTCAAGACTTGAACAAGAAGAATGATGGCAATATCTACATTATATCCTTTCACTTGAAAGGGACTAGTGTTTAGTACTTATGTATGGTGATTATCACCCTCTACAGTCATTTGGAAATATAAGCATGAATAAGCCAATGCGAAGTAGGGTTAGAGTGCTAGGCTTAGATCAGGGAGGCCTATGTTCTAATCCTTGACATCATTATTAAGTGATAACTGGGCCAGCCACTTGTTCATAGTATAACCTACCATTAGGATTCTCATGAAAGTGTGGAGAAATGTTTTATAGCACCCTGACTTTCTTTGACAGATAAAAAATCTAAGAAACAGATGCTCTGAAAGTTTCCTTTATGATTGTAGGTATTCCCCTACCTCAAGACAGACATAGTATTCTATGCCAGGGGAGGGCACAAAAGACAGCTTTGCTGTAAATCTTGATTATGTGATCTGTGTGTGTGTGTGTGTGTGTCTTCAAGCTTCCTATCAATTTATGGTGATCCAATGAATTTCATAGGGTTTTCTTAAGCAAGGAACACTTGTGTTACCAGGTCATACACCCCCACACTTTAATATGGCTTAATTGGCGAAATATGATTTAATTGGCAAAATATATTAATTGGCACAAGTAGAAAATACACCCTGCTATGGCTGAATGGCCATGCCAGATAACAGGAAAAGGCTGGTTGAATGCATGCATTGTGAATTAGGTCAGAAGAAACCTCCAGGAGGAGCCAGGTCAGGAAATCACCAGGAAACTCCAGTGATAATAAGTTTGTAGTTAGCCTTAATGACTAAGTCTTTTAGATAATAGCATCTAGAAGATTTCCATATGACAACTGATTGTCTTAACTCCTTTGCCTCTGTCCAAGCAAGCTTCCCTTTTGTCTTCCCACCTGTCCAACAGGTACCGAGCTGTCAGGAGAGGTCATCTAATGCTTAAGACCATTCGCCGGTTCTGGACCTCATTGTCCACTCTGCAAATTCCATTGTTTACTCTGTTAGAGAGTCATTAACACTTTTGCCCTCCAGGCAAAAACAAGGTACTTAATGCCCAGTTTTTGGCCAGTAAACTCACAGTATGCCAATTGCTGGTCGCCACTCTGCTGCTCCAATTTCTGTCTAAACGACGTCACTGCTTCTTTGCTGCTTTTTTGAATTGGGAAATATCACCCACTTCACCTGGAAATCTCGCTATCCAAAACTTTCCTTTCTTTTCCTTCAGTCTTGTGTGATTGTGTGACTGTTGGATCTTGTGTGTGTTTGATTGCAATTCCCCCGATAAAACATAATTAAGCTTATTTTTGGATCTCTGCCTGGTTCTTCCCTGCAGAAGTACTGGTAAATATAGGTGTAAAAGATCTTGTTAGTTTACCGCCCCTCGCAGGCCTCCTATTTTGAGCTCATAATTCCACACCATTTCACAGAGATGCTGGCATTGCAGGTAGACCCCTGAGTCTCCCTCATTTAGGGGGTAACACTCAGAGGGTGATTTTGTCAGTTTCTTCCTCTGAAATGTACCCTACAGCACCTGATATTTATTGCCAGTCTCCCATCCAAGTACTAACCAGGGCTGACCCTGCTTAGCTTCCAAGATCAGGCATAATCTAGTGCCTTCTGCTCATGCATGCTAGTTAGGTAAAAGGGCCTAAACTCCTTTTTGAGTTGTCTCACTCATGGGTAACTTATCCACTCTTTTCACATGGAATTGCCAACCTATGCATTTTTCAAGCATATATTTGCACTCATAGAGCCCTTATGAAAGCCACAATTCCAAGGAATTCATTTTCTCCATGAAATGCCACACTTCCACATAGAATGTGGAACATACACACAATCCAAAAATGCCCTGTAACTGGCTGTACTTGCCTTTAAGTCAAAGCCAACAGCTAGGTCTGCCGAGACAGAAGCTCTAACAATGTCACAAAAGAAATTTACAGTCAAATATTTGCAGGCAAGTGTTCTAAAAACATTTGTTTTCAGGCTGTGGTCCATTGACAATTATGCAAACAGGAATGAAGAACTGGCAGAGAACCTGAGAAAGATTCAGAAAAATTGTGCAAAGTAAGACACTTACTATAGGACTAATTACCCTAATTGGGTAACCCCAGAAGCGATTGAGAAAGTCCCATATTATGCTTATTCCATCTCTCATTACCAGCAGGAGTTGCTAAACTGCAAGTTTGCCTAAATCCCAGAACTGCAGTTAAAGCAATGCCTCTAGGCAAGTACAGCATCATGATCCCACCCTATGACAATCTTTCAGGTTCTGAGAGAATTAAAGTAGTGGAAGTGGAAAGACAATCAGGAAGCTGCAGTTCTGCTTCATGTGTGTCCCTTTTCTACCAGAGTGGAAGTTTAGTCCTCCTCCTGAGACAGCCCATTTCACTGAAGAGCACATCAATATGGGAATTTCTTCATGCTTCGGTGCACAACTAGATCTTTGGGAAAGCCGTCTGGTAGAAACAGCTATAGAGTGGCAGTAGATTTATGATGGCAACATAATAACTTCTCTTTGTATTGTAGAAATTTTACACAGCCTAGGATTTGCCTTACTTACAGGGTCAAGGTAAATTGTGCCAGGGACACTTTGCAGGATGGCAAATGTCTAATTTAATTTAGTTTAATTTAATTTAATTTAACTTAATTTAGTCTTCTGGTCAAAAACTCTATGTCTGAAATACCAAAGTATTTCCTGAAAATACTTTTGTTGAGAGGATGTTTTGTTCATCTTTAAAATGATATTATTTTATTGTACGCTGCAATGCATTTTTTCAAATAGCTAGTGCTTCTATTTCTTTTCCCCAAAATGATTCCAGTAAATTGGGGTCATGTAGTAGATATAGCCATCTGTATCTATGATGATAAGGAGATATAGTCAAACAGACAGAATTACATGGTGACATAATGGGGTAGGAGGAATCATTTCAGACTGAAAGGGATTGGTTGCACAGCTGATCCTGGCCAATCAGGGACTGCATAAGGAGTATTCACTTATAAAATTGGACATATGCACATATCGTACATTTATATGTTTACATCAAACGTAGAATTCCTGTTAGGGACCCCACCCATTACACGTCACACCAACACTGTTATCACCAAACAAAGATGCCTGCTGCTGAGATTCTCTGTGGCACTGCAGCTGCTGTTGGAATTCAGCTGAAACATCCTCATGGTGGCAGGAGGATGCAAGAGCAGAGACATGTTTGCATCCTATTAGTTATAATCTTACCACCTAATACTACTGTCCTTCCTGTGTTGAAGGTCAAATATTGGCAGGAAGCAACCTACTCTCCTGTTCGGGCAAGGACCACGCCTGCAGAATTCTCCAGAAGAACAATTGTGACCTTTAAAACAGTATTCAGGAAAATCTTTCTCTTTCAACTCAGTACTAAGGCCCTTTTCGCACACCATTTCACATGCGAAAGGGCCTCCGGAGCATCGCATGACTGCAAGGACTGTTTCACATGACGTCCTCACAATTGCACTATGGTGCTGGGGCCAGTAGGCAGTGATTGCGGAATATATCATTTTTGGCTTCTTGCCAAAAATGATGCACGATTGTGCATTACTCCTGGGCCCCACACGCACTTACCTTGCATGCGGAGCCTCTGGAGATGAGGCCCTCACGCTTCCTTCCCCAGCACAGCCTGGGAAAGTACCTGGCTGTGCTGTGGAATGAAGGGGCAGAGCCCTCACGCTTCCTTCCAGCCAGCAAGGAGCTGCTGTGGAGAAGAAGCGGAGGGGATGTGAATGCCTCTCGGAAGAGGCTTTTCACAGGATCCCTGCACATTCATGCCGGAATCAGGTAAGGTGCGAAAAGGGCCTAAGGCTCTTTGTCTCCAGGCTCACCCTGGTCTTGAAGGAGAGAAGGAGGTTAATGGTCTATTGGGATTCCATCTCCCTCAGTTGCCCCATTCCACAATCCAAGAGGTTTGAGTATGTGTATTTAAAGATGGGCAGCCAGAACACAATGGGAATTTTGTTGGTGTATAACCCACCTTGCTGCTCAACAATCTGCCTCTTGGAACTGTTTGAAATGATTTCAGCAGTGCTGTTGGAATCCCAGCACATTGTTGTGCTAGGGGATTTCAGTATTCATGCTGAGGTTGCTCTGTCAAGAACTTCATGTTCTTCATGGGTCTGTCCCAAGTAATATTTGGTGCCACTTTTTGCTGCAGGACAAACCCTGGGTTTAGTTTTCTGTACGTGGGGAGGGGGGTGTTGGTGATCTGGCTGTGGAGGAACAGTCTGTAACTCGATTGTCATGAACAATTCTTCAACCTGGTGGGACTTGGAGCCTCTACAAGGATGAGTGCTAATTAAGATGGTCTGTACCAGGAGGCTTATGGAACCAAGTGCCCTCCTGATGGCTCCTGGGGAATCTCCTGTTGCTGTGGCAGATGAAGCTGTCAAAGTTCTGGCTGATCTCTGCATTGGAAAAAAAAGCTAGGGTGGTGGACACAGTGGTTCCCTGAATAATCTTTTTGATTGAGTGGAACTAGTGGTGTTATTAGGGTTCAGGCAGTGATTAAATGAGTGCAATAAAAATGGAAAATGGTGGAAAATTGGAGCAGTTATGTACAAACACAGGCTACAGTCCCTTGGAAGGCCCACTCTGTGGTGATTATGTAGAGTCAGGGAGTGGTTCCACACTGCGTGAAAGACAGTGGTGAGGCTTTTACTGGGGGTGAGGGGAACCCTCTTTGAATCTCACTGTATTAGACAATTACCAACCAGTCTCCATTACCCCTTTTTTGAGCAGGGTTCTGGAGTGTGCTTTTACCTCTCAGCTCCAAGGGTTCTTGGATGAAACAGATTATCTAGATCCATTACAGTCTGGCTTTCCAGCTTGATAATTGAACAGAGAGTATTTGGTCACCTTGGTGAATGTTCTATACTGGGAACTTTATGGGGAGGAAAAGGGTGAGAATGTGGAAGAGAGCCTTTTCAATGGCTGTTTCTATGTCATGGATCTTCCTCCAGTGGGAGGCTTGGTTAGACCCCTCACTGCTCTTTTTCTCTGGTAGGCAAATGCCTTCCTATTTAAACAGACCTGCAACACTTAACTGGTTGGGGTAGAATGATACGGAATGGGTGTGATGTTTTAAATATGCAACATGTGTTTTAGGTGGTTTAGTTGTTTTAAATGAATGTCTTAAAAGTAACGTGTTAATTGGATTGATTGCTTTTTAAACTTATTACCACATACTATTTTAGCTATTTCATTTTAACCTGTATGATAATTCACTCTGAATCCTATTTTTGGAAAAAGTGCAGGAGATAAATCAAATAAATACATTTTAAAAAGTAAAATAAAATACTCTCTAGAGTCCTTTTCACACATACCCAACCATGCAGAACAGACTCATGGCAAAATGTGTCCCATGTGGGTGGGTGACAGTGGGTTGGGTCTCCACACAAAGATATGGAACTCGTCCTAACACATCAGCCTTGTAAAATTCTACATCTTAAAATTTATATTTTATTTTAGCATTCATTCTTTTTCTCTCTCTCTCCTGTTGCCCCTTTTATGCCCATCATGCACTTCACTTGAAGGAGCATACATTGAGCAATACCAGTTGTCTTTCTAATAAAATCTGTGCTTTGTAGCCACCCGTACGTCCCTTTTGTTGAGTGCTGCACATTAAATAAAGCATGTAATATAACTTTTAGTATACTTACCCTTTCTTTTTCTTTTGGAAGATTTATTTAGTCTTCAAAATCCTTCTATCAAGGTTGTGAGCTTATGACCACCCAGGGGCCATGTTAAATTATGGCAGGTACATTAGGTCCTGTGCTTGTGAAACTCTGAATTGTCCCATCATTCTTCATTGCGGATATAATGGGCATATTCCTGGTTGTGTGAAACAAGAGCCTGCCTTGGTGAGCAGCAGTAAACTAAGCATGAGCTTTGAGGGACTTCTTGTTGGAGTTCACAGCAGCAATGAACCATTTACTGAGGTACTGAAATGTGCTTGCAGAAAGTTACCTTAAAAATAAATGAATGCACCTGAGTAACTGACTAAATGCTCATAGCACTCAGGGCTAGAAATTAAAGATCGTTGCCAGAGTTCGGAGAAACAATGGGATTGTTTCAGATATTTCAGATATTGCTCTGGAAGAACGGTGCGGTACTTGATCGTGTCACTTTATTTGTGATGTATGTGCTATTATTATACGGTTTTCAAATGCACTATCTCATGCTTCCCCTCCTTTCCCCTCCTCTGTGACTGCAGGCACAGGACAAATTACAGTCATTTAATGAACCAGCCGAACTGTGTATTTATGATTCTCATCTTAATCAATGTCTGCTCCTGTTTCTTATTTGCTCTCTCCTATTCAAATCTAGCCCCAAATCAAAGATTATTCATTCTCCAATTACAATTGAAAGTAGGAGGTGCAAACCCCAGGACTACTGGTTGAACATATACCACATTCCACTCCATGTACCTCTCTGTATCCTGACCCATCCAATGCTGCTGCTGCTATCTCTGCCTTGGGAGAAGGGTTGTCAAACAACTAGAATAATAGTCTGGTCATTCATACATTCATTCATTCTGCTTTATTTTAATTATTCAGTTGAAATTACAACCTAAATCTCAGTTATATATGTTTAGTTATATTAAAAATTTATCACAAGCAACACTGCATGATAACCCCCCACCATATCTTTTAACAGCAGTTAGATTAATATAATCAAAGAAATGGGAAAATGAGCACTCATAGATCTGATGAAATGAAATGAAATTTCTCTGTAAAAACCTCATATATAATTACTTTGGGGTGGGAGTTAGGAAAGTGAAGCACATGGACTGCAAGTGGCCTCTGAGCCTTTCTTCAGTGTCCCCCCAAGTCCTTCCCCAAACATTCCCCAAAACAAGCAAACAAAAAAATCTGGGGCTGATTTTTAGACACTTTTCTCTAAAACTGTCTGAAAACACTTTTCAGAGGTCTCTTTCTCTCTTTTTAAAGATAGGTTAAAATAGGTGGGAAAATGTGGGAAATGGAACTAGATATAATGGTGCATTGCTTCTAGTGTGCCCAGGAGATATGGGTGTAGACCATGGGGTTGGACTGGATAGCCCCTGGGGTCTCTTCCAACTCTATGATTCTATGGCCTTTTCCACAACGGGCGAGGGAATCACCCCGCGCCGCTACTCACTGGACCTTTCAGCTCCTCGGTCTGGTCCATGGCGCTCCAGAGCAGTGTGTGCTCGTCAATACGCACTGCTCCAGCGTCCCAAATGGCGGCTTCCGGTTGGTCGACGGTCTCGACCAACCGTTGAAGCTCGCCAGCCTAAAGCCCACCCCCGGGCAGATTGCAGGCTCGCATTGGTGCGAGTCTGTGAATCTGCATAAGGGGAGCAGGCTCGCACTGGCATGCTGCGTGCTTTTGAAAAGCATGCTGGAGGACCACTTGGGGTCGTTCTGGGATGGACTGAGGTGCGGATCTACCTTAAATAGGTCCGACCCAGTCAGGTCTGAGGTGCAGACCTCCTCCTTGGAGGACGGACTGCGCTGTTTCAAAAACCCTGTGTGGAAAAGGCCTATGATTCATTGTGGGGTTTAGTCACTAGGTGGCACTAGATCTAAGGGGAGATTCAGGAATTTTGTGTTAGTTTATTTATGTGTTAGAAATATTTGTCAATCACTTTTCAGTCCCTAATGCTCCCAAAGTGTGTATAATAAAATAAACAATTGCTTAACAACAGATTAAAAACAATTCGAAAGACCACAAGCTGTTGCTGTACTCTGTTTGGGTAAGATGTTGTTTTTGTTGTTGTTGTTTTGCAGTTATTGTTGAGTTTCCTGACTGCTGTGTTCCCTAAACCTTCCATGATAGTAGGAATGCTAATGACTAAATATATAGGCCTGATGCTAGAAGAGGAAATTCCCCACTAGTATATTTGCACTGGATTACATTTTGGGGACAAGTTATCATGCCAAATGCTTAGATAAGAGCTTGTGTAACTCTTTGTATAAACATGTGGAATTACTTGAACAACATTTGCACATCCAGTTACTCAGAATCTTCTGAAACCTGTTGGATAACCACTTGTCACAATTTGCTACACAGTAAGAACATTGCACTGAAAAGCTCTTGCATAGCCCTTGAGCTCGCTAGGAAAATGTGCCATTGGCACATTGACCTTGCTGTCTATATAATCAGCTCACTGAGCAGATTCCGTATGACCAGGTGCCTCAAAACATCCAAAAGTCCATCTGATTTAGGGCTTCAGACACTGCTGGGCATAGGTTATGGTGCTTACAGGACTAGGCATTACTTCTAAGGAAAGAATTTGAGACAATCTGGCTCCAAAGTTCTGACAGCTTCCATGTCTTAGTCCCCACGTTTTTTAAATCCATTAAATTTTTATGTTTTATTATATTGGGAACAACTTGAACTTATTAATGTCAATTTCACCAAAAGGTGTTTCATAATAAGTAGCTTGGGGTGTAGAATTGAGAATATAAAGGGGGAATTCCTCATTCTAACTCTATGTTACATTTACATGTGCCAACCCCATTGCTAATAGCCTGATTCCCCATCCTACCCTTCCTCCAATATTTTTCAGACCTAGGAAACAAGAGCCACTATGGCTTTGAATTAGCTTGATGGGTACTGCTCCTCATTGAATAAATACATAAAGTCATAAGGTTGGTAGAAAGAAGCCACTGAATTTGGGTACAGAATATATTGAGATCTGAACTCCTGAACTGGTTGCATGATTAGATAGATAACTAAATTTGATGATGAGAGAACAGTGGGATAATGATGTTGAAGAGGAAGAGTTGAAATTGTTGTTCATTGCCTTTGGAAATATTCTTGGCATTCTTGACCACCTCTTCACTTCCTCTTCTTGGAGAATTTTTCAGCAATCTTATGATAACATCTGCACATTCAGTTCTATTTCCCTCTCATACATTCCAATTCAATTCTCTTTGCTTACTCTTACTTGTGTTAACATGGAACCATAGTGCATGGGCTCAGTGTGTAACAGTGACGCTAGCCCCATTCTTTATGTCTCATCCAAGTCTACTTCAGACAGCTGAATCAGTCACCTTTCTGTTTCTTTGATGGTGCTTTGTCTTTAAAACCCTTGATTGGTTTCCTATCTACTCCTGGAGCCAATTAAGTCTTCTGTACTTCAGTGAAGAACTATTGCTCTCTGGCTGAGAATTCTAATACCCCTCCCTAAACTGTAAATGGGACCATGGCAGTTAACGCAGAATCACAGTGCAACAATTGTGCAGATTCAAAGTCTCCTTTCTTGCTGTCCTGTGTATTTGAAATGAACACCTCACACAAAGGCAATCTCTCCTATTTTTTCCACACCCTTCCTCAAAAATCTGTCTTTGCCCAATAATAAATAAATAAGGCAATTTCCTCACTACACTGTTACAGTGCTATTATTCCACTTTGAACATCCTATGGAATCCTGGGGTTTGTGGTCTAGGAAGAGACATTCAGAATCCTCAGCCAGAGAGCTCTTTGGCCTCAGTAAACTACAAACTCCAGAATTCCACAGGATGTTGAAAGTGGAATAATAGCTCTATAACAGTCTAGGGTGGAAATGGCTTTAATTTATTCATTTTTGGCTCAACACTCTGCTTCCATGCTCTACAGTAACTCAGGCTGTAATCAAACTTCATGCTTAACTAAAAGAAATATACATTATTTGTCTGATTGCTTGTGCAAACCCTTCCCTTCCCTCCTGAGGAGGAGGAAGAGGAGGAATGATAGTGACATCATTTGATGTTTGAACTGGGCCATTGATTCAAAACAGGAAATGTCTTCCTATAAAGCCTTAACAATCCTCAGAAAACCAATAACCACCCTTGTGCTCAAACCCTGATGGAAAATAAGGTGTTTTTTTTCCCCTAAGCAAACTTTGCTTAGCAAACAGGATCCAATTTCAGTGAAAAATAAAAAAGATGCTTTTTGTAACTCCTTCTCTTGACAACAGGTACTCTTGTTTTATTTGAGAATGACTCTCTGAGTAGGTAGCAGGTGAATCCCCAATGGGAACAAAAACTTGATTCTGTCTGAGCATAGGTTACTGAATGCTCTGCCATATAATAATTGATTTTGTGATACATCAAGTGGGAGTTCACTTGGAGCTTATTGAACTTTTCACTGAGGGCCTCTGGCTGATCATGAATTGGGATCCCAAAGGTGAAGAGCCAGTGCGTGACACACGCAGCCTTTAGCCCTCAGAACAGTCTTTTAACTTGCATTTTCTTCTATTAATCTAATATGATAGATCTACCTCCACTAAGGTCTAAATGTGTGCAGAGTCTCATTATGATGGCTAAGTTGTCTTCGGAGATAATCACCAAAGGAATGTTTTATAAAAAATGAGAGTGGGGGGAGAGAATATGCCTAGAAAGCCTGGATTTTTTTTAATTCTGTTGTTTTAGCGAAGAGGTTTTGGATGCTGATAGGAAAGTCACTATAGCTATAGGGCACATTTAATTGCCTTTTAGAAACTTCTTTTAATCCTATAATAGCAAAAAATTAAATCAGTGCTGACAATTTTTTTTTGTTGCCAGAAGAAGGTAGTAAAAGGGTAAAGAAATAATTGTTAGTTCTGAGAATATAATTAGCAACTCTAATGCTTTAATCTAAAAAAAAAAAATGCATATTTTGAGCCAGAGTGAATGATTAAAGAAAAGATATTGGAAGCCTTTGAAAAAAAAGTTCAGTGTTTGTTTTCTAATTGTAAATTATGATCATTATAATTAGCTCATTTAGTGCATTTATTATATAAACAAAATATGGATATACAGAAGTTGTGTGATATATTTTGGAGAAAATATATTGATATATTTGGGGAAAAACTTTCAATGCTGAGTGGGATGAAGAGGTTTAAAAAATGGGAATGACACCCCCTCCCCCCACACACATCCATGCTTTTTGTTTAAAATTAATGTAAACGTAAAGGAATTGCCATGAGGTGCATGAGAAGGCAGTGGGTTGAGCTCTAACTTCCATTAGTCGACTTTTGTTCCAAAACTGGGCTTTCCCTCCTTCTTGCTGCAGCATTTCTGCCCCACCACTCCAAAACAATTCCTTCAGATTGACATGGAAAGATCACAGAGAGGCTCAAATAGAAGGTCTCAAAAGACAAAACAGGATTCCCACAAAAGTGTTTTCAGCTCATACAAGAATATCTTTGGGTCTCTCTCTCTCTCTGTGTGTGTGTTAGAGAGGAGGGGAGGTAAGGAAAATATTCTGGAAATATAGATGTAGTAGGTTTCTGTTCTTTGGAATCTGAAGATGGGGCAGCCATTTAGGGAGAGTGGCAGATCTTCTCTTACCCAGCAACCTCCACTGTTCTGAGAAAATAGGCTGACTGCTTACAGCAATGGGGGACTTCATATTTGTTGTTATGTTGCTACATCAGTTCTTTATATCTCTAGACTCAGTAAGTCCCTTGTACCGTCAGCTGAAAATGTTTTATTTTGCTCCTTGTCTTCTTCCCTGGGCAAGGTAAGGGAGCTAGGAGACAACAGAGAGGTATCAGCTAGTGCCTCCAAGTTGTTTCCAACTTATGGAGACCCTAAAGTGACCTTATCATGGTGTTTTCTTGGCAAGATTTTTTTCAGATGGGGTTTTCTCATGCCTTCCTCTGAGGATGAGAGATTGTGACTTTCCATGATCAAACAGGGATTTGAATCCTGGTCTTCAGGGTTGTAGTCCAGTGCTCAAGCCACTACACCAAGCTAGCTCTCACCTTAGGGGAACCCACCCAAAAATGAATGGCTAAGGCCATCTTGTCTCCACCCTAACCTAAAAGGGGAGGAGGATGGAGAAGTGAAGCCTTGTTCTCTGCTGAAACATTAGGTAGAAAAAGCTCCACCTGGTGCATTGGCCAGGAAACCTCCAACTGTAGGAGGGCATGGCCACTGAAAATAGTCAACGTGTTGGCTTTAGCTAGAGAGAATCCAGAGCTCCCCATTCCAGGTTTTAATCCCTACTCTAGAAAGTGATCCTCCTTCTCCCAAGCTGTTAGACAGCATTCGTTAATATAAGGAACCTGCCCAGTGTGTGAGGGGCATGTCAAGTGCTTGGATTGTTTGCATCGGCATTGTATATGTTGTCATTGAGCTCACACTGGTATGTGTGGCTAGTTGATGCTGTGTTGTGAGTAGCAGGGGGCAGCCTAGTTTTTTCTTTTTCTATTTCGCCCTTGACTATGGGTGTAACTCACACTCTGGTTGATCTGCTCTCCTGCTCACTCAAGGGCATACTCATACACAGGGATCCTAATATAGTCCCTTTAGTCCCTTGCATTTTTATTGTTACTTGGTTGGGTGATTTATGTTTGAAGGAATAGAGAAAGCCAGCATCACAGATACAGCAGCTCCCAGTATGACATCTGTTGTTTCCATGTCAGTTACTGCCACAGCCACTGCCTGACCTCGAATATGGCCATGACTTGCTGCCCACTAGTAAAGTATGAAAGGTCTTGTCCTCTCAGGTGTTAGTTCAGGCTTGAAATGCCCAAGCTGCTGTCATACTCTCAGTTGCTGTCTTGATTCTTAAAAAAGGAAGATAACTCTTTAAAGGGAGATGGATAGTCAGTATTAGCAGGGCTATTTTAGTATCCCTTTAGGGAATATATATTTATCATTTTTTAAAAAGGGAAATATTTAACAGGCATTGAAGAGGAATACAATGATAGACTTGTATATTTTGCAGCTCACAACAAGATTAAAAAGGACTGCAAAAGGTTTTAATAAAACTGCAAAAGGTTTTAATAAAAGAAAAAAAAAACCAGGTAAACAATTATAATATGAGAACTCATCCAACCAGATGAGATATTTTAGTACTTTCAGAATCATGTTTTGTTGCAGAATTCAAGCAGAAAGCAGATCTACAATCTAGGCATTTTATGACATTGTCACCTGAAGAGTTATAAACAATCTCTCCATGTTTCAGCTATGCCATATACTGGTTTATTTTTTTCTACAGATGAAAGTAGTTTTTAAAGGCATAGAAATTGTGCTGTTGTTTGGTATACACAAAAAAGGAAGGCTGACAGATATTTAAATACGCCATTGCATATGAACTCAGAGTGTTTGGGTATTGTGGAAGTTTTGGATATTTGGGTATTTGTGTCTCCACGGTATCATTCAGCAGAGTTGTCCTGAGTGGTCAGGGGCCTTTTACACTCTGGTGCACAAGAAGAAAACAAAGACCACTCATCATCCTGCTGTGAAGAATTTACAAGGCACTTTGCAGACAAAATTGCTCCAATCTGCTGTAACTTGGATTCTGTAGTGGAGACAGGTCCAATGGATGCAATTCTGGTGCCTATTTGTCCTGTATTGCATATTTTTCAATTTGTGCACCCTGAGGATGTGGACAGGATCCTTGGAAAAGTGAGAGCCATCACATGTATGCTAGACCCTTTCCCTTCTTGGCTTCTGAAAGCAGCTAGAGGGGGATTGGCTGAGTGGGTAAGGGGAATGGTGAATGTCTCATTGCAGCAACAGAAATTTCCTTGCTGCCTAAAAAAGGATGACATGAGACCATTAGTAAAAAAAAAAAGCCTCCCTGGATCCCACCATTATGAATAATTATTGACCAGTCTGTAACATTGTATTTTTGGTCAAGGTTCTGGAAGATGTGGTGGCCTCTCAGTTTAAGGGGTTTCTGGATGAGATGGATTGTCTAGATCCATTACAGTCTGGCTTCAGGCCTTGTTATGGGATGGGGACAGCTTTGGTCACCTTGGCGGGAACTGGACTGAAGGAATGTATCCCTATTTGTTCTGCTGGACCTTTCAGAGGCTTTTGATAGTGTTAACCGTGATATCTTTCTGGGCCATCTTTGTGGGATGTGACTGGGGGACACCAACACGCAGTGGTTTTGGTCCCTGTTGATGGGGCAAACTCAGGCCTTTTCCGCATTTTATTTTTAAAATGGGGCAGCGTGTCCTCCAGCGAGGATGTTTGCACTTGGGGGCAAACTGGGTCCGGACTACTTAATGTATGTCCGGACTTTAGCCCACTCCGGAACGACCAGAACTGGTGGTTCCCCGTGCTATTGAAAGACCGATTAAAAGAGGACTTTCAATAGCCCGGCACGCCCCAGTCCGTTGTTGCACTAATGTGTAGATGTGCAGGCTCGCACCAGCGTGAGGCTGCAGATCTTCCAGGGGCGGGCTTCTGGCTGGCGAGTTCCTCCGGTTGGTGGAGAGCCTCCACCAACCGGAAGCCTCCATTTTCATCCCCAGAGAGTGTGTAGCATGGGCGCACGCTGCTCCGGATCAGCATGGATCGTTGGGGTGTGTGTGTGCCAGTCCGGTGAGTAACGGACTGCCCCGTTTTCCCCCCAAAGTGCAGAAAAGCCCTCAGAAGATGGTGCTGGAGGATTTACTGTTTGTTGCTCTAGCTGTTGGCCTGTGGCATCTCTCAGGGTTCTGTCTCTCATGCTAATATGTACATGAAACCTGTGAGAGTAGTCATCCAGAATTTTAGGGTTTGATGTCAGCAATATGCTGATGACAACAGACTAGATTACCTCTCCTTCCTATCTGATTCCAAAGAAACTGTCTTAGTACTGAATTATCTGCTTCCAGTAATGGACTGGATGAGGGCAAGCAAATTGAAGCTTAATGTAGACAAGATAGAGGTGCTCCTGTTTAGTTGAAAGATCTGGCTGCAGTGAAACATGCCTTGATTACATCCCATTGGACTATTGTGAGACACTCTAGATGAGGTTTCCTTTGGAAACTGGAAACTTCAGTGGTCCAAAATGCTGCAGCTAGAATGCTGACTGGGGCCAGTTACAGGGAGCATATAACTCCCTTGTAAAAAAGTTTCACTTGCTACCAGTTCATTTCCAGGAACAATTCAAAGTGTTGGTCATGACCCATAACTCTACAGTTGGCCCTCTGTATCCATGGATCCTGTATCCTGGTCCACTGTATCCATGGATCCATGGCTCAAAAACCTTTTGAAAAAATCTGGTAAGCAAACCTTTGAGCTGTTCACCATTTTATATAAGGCACACCATTGAATGTAATGGGACTTGAGCATCCACAGATGTTGGTATTCATGGGAGATCCTGGAACCAAACTCCAGCTTATATTGAGGGCCCACTGTATATGGCTTTTGTCCAGACTATCTGAAAGACTGTTACCTTTCCATATGAACCTGCTGGAATTTCAAGATGTACAGAGGAAGGCTTTTTGTTTGTCCCATCACCATCACAGGGTGGCTTGGTGAGCCAGCCTTCTCAGTGGCTACTCCCACCCTCTAGAACTTCCTTCCATAGGAGGCTATGCTAGATTCCCTCCTTGCTTTCTTTTTGCCAGCAGGCAAAGATCTTTTTGTTTAAGCAGGCTTTTAATATGTAAGCAGGGAAGCTTCTTATTGGGATGTGTGTGTGTGTGTGTGTGTGTTTAATTGTATGTCTTTTAAATGACTTCAAACAGTTTAATGTGGTGACTTTTTAAAAAAATATTCTTAAGGCTTTTTAATTGATTTCCTTTGGAAGCTGCCTTGGGTCCTATTCTGGGAAAAAGGTGGCACACAGTTAGATAGATAGATAGATAGATAGATAGATAGATAGATAGATAGATAGATAGATAGATAGGAGAATTTTGTGATGTTGAGAGACAATGCAATGGAATAACTTTAAAGTTCCTCTGCTGGAGAAGGAGATGGCCATCCATCAGAAATGCTATAGCTATGGGTTCCTGCATTAGGTACGTAGTTGCAATAAATAAACCTCAAGGGCCTTTCACTCAAGAGCAGAGCCCTAGAAAGCCTGTATAATATATGCATTTGTTATCACGGTTATGATATGTCAGGTGAGAGCACTAGATATCCTTTTGATATCAAATAATTTGGCCTTTGCTTGACCTTTCTCTGCCACCCTACTCCACGTGTTTGCAAGGGTCCTCCGGACAAGCACGTATTTGGCGTGGCCTTTAATGGTTTTACATTCCAAAACCCCATTCAGGCAGGCAACTCAAGCCTCCTCGTTGCTTCAGGGAACACCTCATTGCAAACCGGCTTTGCTCGGCGCATATCTTCACAATAGACACACGGCTCTGAGCCGAGCCATTCCTTTATGTCAGGCCATCAGCGTACTGGCTATACTATTGTCATCCAGCGTTAAGCTCATCATGCAAAACCTGACCTTTTCCAACTCCTTTGTCCTGCTCTAAAATTCCTTTGTTCTCACCGAGCATAGCATAGCCTGTAGGTAAACTCCACCCTATAAAAGGTCCCCACTTTTGGGACTATCTTGGACTACTTTGAACTTCCGTCCCGCCTTGCTGCCGATTGTCTAAGGAAACTCCCCTCAGTGAGTCCCGCTGAGCTTTCTCTCCCGGAACCCCATCTTTCTCTCCAGGACTACGAGACCAGGTGTCGTATTACCCATCCCTTGAAACTCTCCATTTCTATTTCTAAGTTAGTTAGTGTTTGTTGTGTCTTTCATGTTGCTTGTTCTTAATAAAAATATTATTTGTTACTTTAAAGCTTGTCTAACTGCTCTCTGACCCGACGCTGTATACATTGGGTAAAAGATCCTAGCTGAAGTTACCGTGCCTCTCGTTAGCTTAAGAGAGTGCTCGAGCTTAATTCCCCCAACTAGTGCTTTTATTTGGTTATTTGGGCGCCTCTCCCGGGACCCCCAACATACAGGGTAACACATTGTCTGAAGGACTGCAAAGATGACTGGTTAATCTACTGCTCCTCTTGCCTTTGCTGTGAGCTGAGCAAGAGCTCTGCAGGTGCTGCACCTTTGAAGGGATAGGATTCTACACTGTCAGAGCTCCTCTTCAACATGGAGCAGCTGTAGGAGGAATAGTGATAGCAGCAAAAGTGGATTCACTGCCCCTATGGCACTAGATCCACCAGCTGTCCCTGTGAAAGTCTTTCCTTGTGTTACTACAGTTATGATATGTCTGGTGAGAGCACTAGATATCGTTTGATATCAAATAATTTGGCCTTTATTTGACCTTTCTCTGCCACCCTGCTCCACGTGTTTGCAGAGGTCCACCGGACAAGCACATATTAGGCGCGGCCATTAATGGTTGTAAATTCCAAACCTCATTTAGGCAGGCAACTTAAGCCTCTTCGATGCTTCAGGGAACACCTTCTTGCAAACCAGCCTTGCTCAGCGCAAATCTACACAAAGACGCATGGCCGAGTGCCAAGCCATTCCTTTATGTTGGGCCATTTGCATACTGGCCATACTATTGTCATCGAGTGCTAAGCCCATCATGTGAAATCTGACCTTTTCTAGTGCCTTTGTCCAGCAACAAATTTCCTTTGTTCTCACCGAGCATGGCATGGCCTGTAGGTAAAATCCACCCTATAAAACCCCCCTGATTCTGAGCCCTCCTCGGATCACCCTGGACTTCCATCCAGCCTTGCTGCCGCTCTGTCCAGTGAAGTTGTCGTCTCAGCAAACCACGCTGAGCTTTCTTCCCTGCAACCTCCATTTCTCTCTCCAGGACTACGAGACCAGGTGTCATATTACCCACTCCCCCCGAAAACTCTCCACTTCTATTTCCAGTTAGCTAGTGTATGTCGTGTCTTTTGCGTTGTTTGTCTTCAATAAAATATTATTTGTTGCTTTAAACTTGTCTAGCTGCTCTCTGACCTGACGCTGTATACGTAGGGTTAAAGATCCCAGCTAAAAGTTACCCTGCCTCTCGTTAGCTTAAGAAAGTGATCGAGTCTAATTTCCCCCATCTTGTGTTTTTCCGTGGTTGTTTGGGCATCCCTCCCAGGACCTCCACAATACAGGGTAACACTTGCTTGGTGCCACTTCAAGCAAAAATGAAGTTAATGTCCCTTGCTGCCATATTGTGTCCCTGAATTGTCCCAAGTTCACTATCTAAGGCAAAGATCATCTGGTCCATGATGCTATGAATGACTCTTGAGTTACTGAGCCCACATAGAAAACAGCACACAAATTATGGTTAAGCTGCTGAAAGAGTTTCGCAGGGTTGCACATGGGGAAGACTACTGATGCCAGCATCAGCACATCTTTGAAAGAAACTAGGTCTGGGTAATATCATTTTCTTTTCTAAATGCTCTGGAGTGGTGTTCTGTTGGAAAAAATTAAATAGTGCAATTTCAGAACATTACTACTGCCTACTATGGCTACTAGATAAAAATGCCAGAACCAACCAAAGTAAGAGGGAGGCCAGTGGTAGACATTTGACCAAGCTTTTCCTCAAGCCTGGAGCTTGACCTACAAATAGGTCAGGAACCCTTGTTAGATTTGGCAGGTCTCAGAGTTTGAAGTTTCTGTGTTTTAGCTTCCTTCTCAGGGGGCTGGGAGACAGAGTTTCATCCCAGGATGAGGAGGCCAAAAGAGGTATTTTCTCCATGTCCCATTCTCAACCTTTCCCAAAAATGCCTCCTAAATAGCACCATGAATGAATCATAATTTTTTGGTTCTTTTCTGTACACTGCAAATTTCTCCTGGAAAACACTGATGCACATATTTAACCCTCTGCTTGAAACTAACGCCTTTTCCGCATTTTATTTTTAAAACGGGGCAGCGTGTCCTCCAGCGAGGATGTTTGCACCTGGGGGCGAACTGGGTCTGGACTACGTAATGTATGTCCGGACTTCAGCCCACTCCGGAACGACCAGAACTGTTGGTTCCCCGTGCTATTGAAAGACCGATTAAAAGAGAACTTTCAATAGCCTGGCGCACCCCAGTCCATCGCTGCGCTAATGTGTAGATGTGCAAGCTCGCGCCAGCGCGAGGCTGCAGATTTTCCGGGGGTGGGCTTCCAGCTGGTGAGCTTCTCCGGTTGGTGGAGAGTCTCCACCAACCGGAAACCTCCATTTTCATCCCTGGAGAGTGTGTAGCGCGGGCACGCGCTGCTCCGGATCAGCGTGGATCGTCGTGGGGGAGCGTGCCAGTCCGGTGAGTAATGGACTGCCCCGTTTTCCCCCAAAGTGCGGAAAAGCCCTAAGGATCCAGGCTACAGCAGGAGCAAGCAGGTGATGATCAGATGCCACCAAGGCCCACAATCTGGCCATTCAAGCAGCACCAAGAATTTGATCCACCATTTGCCATCATGCTGTGGCCATGATCTAAAAACGCTACTCTTAACACCTAACTTCTTGCTTTGTAGAGCAGGGCTTTCCAAACTGTGTGCTGAGACATGTTAGTGTGTCGCCTAAAGTGTGTAGATGTGTCGCCTGAAATCTTGGAAATGCATGTTATTATTTATAAATCATATATTTTTAAAAAATATATGAACGGTTTTCATGAGATATGTTGTGTCCCCATACATTTTGTTATTACAAGTTAGGTATGTGTCTGTATCTCTTATAAGGATTAGTTTAATCTCCGGTTTGCTAGTAAAACTGAATTACTGTGTTACAAAATGATGCATGTCTAAAAAGTGTGTCACTAAGATGAAAAGTTGGGAAAGCTCTGCTGTAGAGTCTCAAGGTCTAGTGTTTAGAAGACAACAGCACCCAATGTATCTTTCTTTGCAAAGGCTTTCCTTGAAAGGAAAGTATCTTGTCATGTGCAAATGAACAAATGCCCATACTTGCTTCCCCATTGAGTCCAATGGAGCAGTTTCATGCATGTAGAGATATACGAGTGGATTTTTGGATCAAAAGCACTTTATACATTTTCCTTTTGGTGATGTTATCAAACAAAAAAACTGGGTAGAAACAGTAATTTGCATATAGTAATTGCAATTGCCTGGCATTGTCATTTTCTTTACAAAAATTAAGTATTGTTAAAATGTTTATTAGAATGTAGTTTGGAGGACTGAAGAGAAGTAGTAATAATATGGGCAAGATCCAGCCAAATAAGCAATCCCAAATTTCATTAAGTTCAAATGGGAGAGATTTAAGCACATCTGTAGATCTCTCATGAAATTAACAATGCTTAATTTTGGTTGAAATGTACTCTGTACATTAAGCACTATTCTACAAGATTTCCACTCAAAAAGAACTGCATTCCTTGCCATTTCTTTCAATTTTCTTTCTCATTTGGAACTGGGAGGAGGGGCTCAAAATCTCCATTATCTTTCCAGAACATTAGATTGCTAGCAAATGCCAAACATCAAATAGCTTATAATAAATGGTACTCAATGGTATCGACAAGTAATGAGGTTGCAAAGTGTGTGAATTAGATGTCGCAACAAATGAAATGAATGTGTTAATTCCACAAATAACTTTATTTTAGCTCAAGGGAAAAGCAGCTGCCTTTTGAACTTATGAACCTGCAGTTAGAGAAGCAAGATGTATCATGAAATGAACATGTGCTCTTAATGTTCTTGTTGTGATAGAAAGAAAGAAACAAAGAAAGGAAGAGGAAGAGGGAGGAAGGGATATGTGGATTGTCCAGAAATGTGCACAGATTGTTATAGTGTCATAAAATCTAGACTATGTATCATGATTAACACTGTTGCAATGTTGTTGTTTGTTATTGTGTGCCTTCACATAATTTATGACTTCTGGAATCCCTAAGGCAAACCTATCATTGGGTTTTCTTGGCAGAATTTGTTCAGAAGGGGTTTGCCCTTGACTTCCTCTGACGCTGAGAGCATGTGACTTGACCAAGGTCACACAGTAGGTTTCCATCACTGACAGGGCATTTGAACCCTGGTCTCCTGTTGCCCTAGTCCAAAAGTCAAACCGCTATGCCATGCAGACTTTCTCTCCTACACTGTGGATACCAATCCAGAGCAGTCATAGGGTCTTTCTGCACTACACTGTTAATAGTGCTATTATTCCACTTTCAACATCCTGTGGAATTCTGGGGTTTGTAGTTTACTGAGGCCAAAGAGCTCTCTGGCTGAGAATTTAAAATGTCCCTCCCTAAACTGCAAACCCCAGGATTCCATAGGATGTTGAAAGTGGAATCATAGTGCTCTAACAGTCTAGTGCGGAAATGGCTACACTCTTTGGCACATTGCGTAGAAAAGCAAAATAAAGAGCAAACTTTCTTTGGTGTTCTCTCCAACATGCAGAACTACCTCCATTGCTCACTGTTTCTAGTACTGCTGACCCTCTGTAAGCAACTTTCCCAGAACTGTAGCTGGGTCTGGAATACTACAGAGGATTAAGTGAAATTAATTTCTGATTGGCTGAAGGAAAACATAGTATAGAACCCTGCTGTCTGAACCTTTTCTTCAATAAAAGAGTTTTTTTTTTGTCACTATTGAGCTTTATGTATTAGCAGTAACAGCAAAAAAGGAAATTAGAAACACAACTGAAGCCGCCCATCATAGTTCATAACAGACAACCTCTCTGCCAGTATATGAAAACTAAGAGCCCTTGTCAGGATGATAAACAACAAGGCTTGATAGTGTCCCTTCCTTTGATCTTTCATTTACAGGCCTGTGAAATATTCTGTTGTGTTCATGTGGTCTTATGTCTAAAATGCTGAAATGCAAAATTGGTAACAATATAACTTAGGTTGTCTTCTAGCCAGCAGCTTCATCACTGGATGAAATTGCCTGTTTCTAAGAAAAGGCACTTGTGGTGTGATGTCAAGCAAAGATGAGCCAAAAGTACCCAGCAGCTTAGATTCTTGAAATCACCTGCCCTAACTATGGCGCCTTTGTGTTTCTAGGCACTGTCTGTTAGCCTGCAAAGCACAATGAGTTTCTTGTATATACACTTACCTTTTGTTTCTGCAATGCGCTGGCCCCAGCATATGCAAAAGTCTGAATTTCCTGTTGGCTCAGAGGTGAGATTTATAACTTTTATTAAGGTTGCTTTTCATTGTGAGTTTACTGGGCAGAGAGCCTACAGGGTTTCTTTTATTTTTATTTTTTTCATCAATGTGCATGAGATTCTTTTTTTTTTTTTTTTGGAAAGGACTTAATTGCTTGAATATACCAGAGGGGGTTTAGGCTGCAGTCTGTTGCAATGCAATTGGTCCCTAAAACTGCCAGGTGCTAGGCTTCCCTTGGGGAAAAAGTCAGATAGATTTTGACCTGCTGAGCTGCCCCAACATTTCTGGGGTTGGGGTGTTTTTGTTTGGTTTTTTTAAAAAAAATCTAAACCAAGAGAGTGGAATAGAGAGTCAACAAGCATAATATATTGGTTGGTGTTCTGGAGGGACTCTACTTCTTTTCCCAGGGCATTGTCATTTCCTGACAGTGTGCTGCTGATATTTGAATTGCAACTGAATTTCACTAAAAACAAAACACTCAGGTGAATTTAGAGGATCTGCTTGGGTAAAATGTTTGAGAAATTTTATCAGATAGAGTTTCAATAAGGGCAAGTACTCAAGAAATTTCCTAGAGTCCAAATATTCTCTTCACTGTGCTGAATGCAAACTAAATTAGTCCAGCTGTAGTCTAAATTAAATCAGCAAGACAAGTTTGTTACAATTTCAGGAGCACTAAAATGTAACTAACTCCTGAATCTAACCTACTAAGAATGATGAAAATTCACATGAAATTCTACACCCATACTTACATTAAATCAAAATTTCTCTTTTCTTTTGACAGAATCTAATAATTTCTATACCCTGATGACACTTTAATTTTTAATAAAAAGAACTGAGGGCAGTGTGATGGGTGGGCAATGAATGAAGGAAGAACATTATTGAAAAAAGGAATGAAGTGACTAAGCAAGAAAGGGGCTACTATTGTGATATGAAACATTTATCCAACTCAGGAGAGCAGCAAGGAACATCCTAAGATTCCTGTTCTTCACAAGTGATAGAAATTTGCAACTCCTTAAGACACCCAGTAGAACTTATAGAAAAGAAACAAAATAGAAGAAACCAACTACTTCAGTAGTACTCGGTATATTTGACATTCAGTACAGATCATTTTTAACACTTCTCTTCTCTCTAAAACAAAATTATTTTCAGTAATAATCATGATATGAAATGAATAATAATAATGGCCAGAAAAGAAATGCAGACAGTGAAAATTCTTTTATTGAATTTTGTATATATAATCAGGCCAGTAAAAATAAACCGTAACCTGGCCTTTCTGCTTTCTTTCTTGTCTTTTTTGCAGTAGTCATTCCAAGTATGGTGTCATCTATATCCTGATGTTCCTTCCTCGAGGTTTCATGTCTTCTACTTCTAAGTTTAATCCAGCTTTCTGTATGGTATGTTTTGAATATAAATTAGATAGGGCGATAAAATGCAGCCATGCCTGACTGTCTTGCCAAACTATTGTCTTTGATGAGTTCCATTGTATGTCTGTAATATGATCCCCAGTGCATCGTCCTTTTCTCAGCCCAGCTTGGATATCTGGCATTTCTCATCCCTCTATCTTCTTATTCTACTAAGCCTCACTTTGCTTGCATTGGAGATTAATGCAATGGCCTGGTAGTTACTGCAATCCTTGGTGTACTGCAACCCTTTATTGAACATTTCCAATCTGGGGAGCATTCCTTTCTTTCCATATTTGTTGGCTAATTTTAGAATCTGAGTGAATTCTACCCCTATTCAGCTTGAAAAAGCTCTATTGGTATGCCATCTCTTCCTAGTGATTATTTTTTCCCTAGTGCCTTGAGTGCAGCTTCTTCTTCACTTTCTAAAAGTGTGGGTTCATCTTCGATTAGTTCTTCCTAGAATGAATCTGTCATCCTTTCATCTCTTTTACATAGTTCTCTGTGTATTGTTTCCATCATTTTTTTCCCCATTTCTTCTTGATTATAGAGGGTGCTCTCTTGCTGGTGTTAATATCATCCCTGCTCTTCATTTAAAATTTCCTTTGATTTCTCAGATCTTGAAGAAGTGACCTTTTGCTATATCTTTTTGTTGTGCTCTATTTCTCTGCATTGATTGTTACACAAATTAGAACTAGTTGTCAGGGATGGGCAAAGTGTGGCCAATGCCCACTTGTGATCATGGGGCCCCTTTCTGCAACACCAGGGGCCCCTTCCCTCTCACACAAAAGAAAATTGCCTGAAGATCAGATAACAACTGCCAAACCACCCTAAAATGCAATGCTTTTGGACTTGTATTTTCCCCTCAAAATTCCACAAACAAGACTGGAAAAACACACACATACACAATGTCCTCACATCAGATGAAAATAAAATAAAACCAGAAGTCACTTCTGGTAATATCCAGTTTGTTCAGCTGGTGTTGCTGGGGCCTGCCAGGGCAGACACAGTGGCAAAACATTTCCCCTCTCTGGACAGTTGTCAGCCTGTTATATACCATTCCATGCCTCTTACCCCCCAAGTTTTCACACACACTCCAACATTCTGTGGCATCTGAGCATAATAAGCACAGCTCCCCGCTTTATGTCATCTTGTGGCTCCCCTTTTGGGGGTGGCACTACTGCAAAACATTGGACTTGCATTTTTGTTGTTGCTGTTGATACTTGCCCTCAAGTTGGCTTTAGCTTATAGCAATCTTCTGAATGAGAAACATCCAACAGCCCTGGTCATCCAGAGTCCCGCTGAGGTCTGGCAAACTCAGGGCCATAGTTTCCTTGATTGAGTCAATGCATCCATGATGCAGTCTTCCTCTTTTTTTTACTGCTTTTAATTTTACCAGGCATTATCTAATTTCTGTTTCTCGAAAGACAACATGACTATTTGGGCTACAATCTGTCAGCACTCACCAAAGGAAATCGCTATTCAGGGTCATATGTTAAGTGTTAGTCTTTACACAAGAATTGTAGAAGCCTATGGAACAAAGGCCCTTTCCTCACCCTACCTTTCCCTGTAGTCTTCTGGTCACAATCCCAGCAGCACCTCTGCTGGGAAGGGAGCATGACAGGAATGCTCCCTTCTGCGCTAGACTGGCTCCCTGCAGAAGGGATTGTGAGGGACATGCCTTTTGCTTCTACAGTGCAACCGGGCTCTTTCCCGTGCTGCACAGGGGCGGGAAGCACCTCCATTGTGATTCCAGGCCTTCTGCAGGGCAGGTAAGTGTTGGACCATCACATGATTGAGGGTCATTGACGAAGAAAATCCATCAACGATTTACCTTGTTATTGTGCCAGCTCGAGATAGGAGAAGGATGGGACCATAATAACTTCTTGTGGAAGCATTGTTGCAGTCCCGCTCCCCTCCCATCTGCATGCTGAGACCCAGTCCTCCTGTGGAAAGGGCCAAAGGCACAAACTTACATTAGAATTGGTTGAGACTTGTTTCTAAGATCCTACTGAAGAGAATGCATGAAATAAAATGGAGTTTGGAATCTTTCATTGAACTATTTTGAGAAAAACTCTCGGAGTTTCTTGCTGTACTAAAAACTGGAAAACAATGGAGTTTCTTGTTTGGGGAGTCTGTGAGCCGTAGTTAAACAACAACAACAGCAAAAACACTGTTCAAGGTTCTGGCCATATGACATCTAAACATGTATATCAATGTATTATTTAATGAACAAATACATCTGTGAAAAAAGCAGGATTTAGCTTACAAATATTGCCTTCCTTTACCCTTCATTCTTAGTGGCTAGTCAGGAACTTCTACATACTAAGAAAGTATCAAACATGTGCTTTATTTCCTCAGTTAAATCAATGAAGTGCAGAAACATTTAATGTTGGTTCATTATTTATCAGATGCACCCAAACCTATGTTAATAGTTGAAACAAAAAAATAAAAAATAAAATAAAAATTATATTGCTGATAATACTAAAATGATAAAAAGATATTCAGCCTTTTTTTTTGAAAAAAGAAATCATGATTAGAATTTCTAATAGATGGCAATTTTATAGTCATGGACATTAAAAATTGTCCTCAATTAACTGTAAATGTATTAAGGGAATTTTATCATGTATTGATGCAGCCATCATTGCAATTGAATAATAAATTGAAATATTTTTGCTGTTTTTTTAATAAAATCCTCCACTTTTAAGTCCATTTGTTAAAGTCATAGTTGGGGGTGTCTTTTTCCTAAACAAAAGATATGTAAATACTGTATCATGCTTTAAATTATGATAAAATCTCAACCACAAAAGGCATTAACATGCAAAAAAGAGGTAAAAGTACATTGCTTTACAAGTCTTTAATGGTAATGTGATGTTGATGTAGTTAAAGATGTCAAAAGGGAGACAATGACCTTAAAAGTTTAACCCAGCAGACACATTAATATTGATTGATTTTAAGACATTGAATAGCAAGATTATATCTATATATATCCTGAATATTGAACTGATGGAAAATTTGAGGGGTAGCACAGAGTATTTTCATCTTATAATGGTTTAAACCTAATAAGAGGCACATGTTTTAAACACAGGTCTATGTATGGCATGAAATTGAATTAAGGTTTACTGTAAATTTATCAGACTGTAAACCTATTTCTCCCATAAACTAGTGAATTTTGACAAAGCTGGGAAATCATTTATGGCTAAGCCACAAGTATACAATTTTTCTATGAAATGTCATAAGTGTAAACTTGCTTGGTTGAATTAAAAAAAAAATCAGTTAATTCAAATGGCTGCTTGACCTTGTACGTACCAAAATAAACAAACAAAGCCCAGAATGAAACAAAGGAATAGAGGGAGGGAAGTACTTTTGGAATGCCTTGATGAGCAATATGTAAAATAATGCTGCTAAATAAATGACTCCTTTGATAGTTAGAAATCATTTTGAATAACATTTGTGTTGGGAAGTAGTTTAGGTAAAGGAGCCCGCTTCTTTTGTGGGACTAATGTTCAATTGCTCTGGATAAGACTTTACCCTCTGAGACCTGCTCAAAGATTAGAAGTAAAATGGCAGTACAGACATTTTAGGATGAGGAGATGGATGGGTGAGTAGAGAGTAGGGAGTACTACTTCAACCCCATCCCCACTGCCACTTGGAGGAAGCTTGCAAACATTACTTGTTAAGTTTGGTTCAGGCTGGCTAGGGAAGTCTGAGAGTTCAATTTTTAAAAAATCTCCCCAAGAAGCAGAAATAGCAAGCATCCAGTGGACAATGCTTTATCTTGTGACAGGCAAAGAGCCAAAGAAAATATTACTTTGAAGATATAACCAGCAGGTATGTTTTTGGCCCTCCACGTTTTAATTTATAGCAACTCCACCCCTCCCCATTTGAACTGGGATGCATGATGTATAGAGCAATTGGAATGGTTCCTATTCATAGCAGGAGAAAGGGAACTTTAACCTTTTCTGCTTCCATGGTTCCAATCCTGCTCTTTTTCTAGAGATAAATGGAAGGGGGTATAGGTTCTGACAATAGGTTTCCCCACCTATCTGATAGATTAGGGCCTGCAGCACTGTAAGAAAATGGAATTAGTAGAAAAGTGGAACTGATGTTCTGTACTGTAGGGGGCATGAAGGACTTATGGAGGCTCACTTGGGACCAACCATGCATGTGCTGCTTGCAAAGTCTCTCAGCTGGCTTGGAGCCTATTTCCTTCACTCAGCTTACTTTGTAAGCAGTGCATGCACACAAGTGGGCTTAAGTGAGCCTCCATGCACAAGACAAACTGCCATCAAATGGAGCTTGTCCTTAATTTGGAAGTGTCAAAAGAGTGAGTTGTCAGAGTAATGGGGTGCTGAAAGGTGTATTTCAGCAGGAATACATTTTCTGAGACCTGTTTGTGACCACAGATTGATGAGATGAAAGAAGTTTTGCAGTTTCAAAGAATTCTGGGGCAGGGAAGATCTTACATATCCTTTGTCCCTCCAAAGCCTTTTCCCCCCTATTTTATTGTATTTTAAGTACATTGTAAGCCACCATAGAGATCTGGTTAGTGGGCAGCATATAAATAAATAAGTAATGGACATAATAGAAGTCAGTGTTTGAAGTTATAAAGGTTGTCTAATACTGATATTTTAAAGTGATTTTTTAAAAAAAAACACATGAAAGCAGTTGGTTAGTAATGTGAATAATGAGTAATGAGCAAATGAGCATAACGAGTAATGTGCATAATGAGTAATGACCAATAGGAATGGCAATGCATGTGCTTTTTCAGTAACATTTCCAGGATCCAGTAAATGGCTTCCTGTTTGTGACAAAATGTAGCATGTCACAGGAAAGCATGTGTAGCTTGAGTGGCAGTCAATGTGGCAGCTTTTTTTCCATACTTAAAGTTAAATGCCAGTGCAGGGTGCAGTTGTTATGCTAGATTCAAATGCTAATTGTACAATTAAGCCATGTCACTTTGGAAGCCAGACATCAATCCCAGAACAATTACTTGAATTTTTATGGGGCTAGTACAATCCTAAATATTTAATTTTCACTATGAGCCCTCAAATTAAGCATTCTACCTATAAATTTTAAGTGCAAAATATAAGCTATATTTTATTCTGGGGAACAATGTAAAGGAATAATGACATGTTATGTGAAATGTGTGGATATGTTTCACATCTGGCACTCTTGCAGAGGTTAAACAAAAGCCATTAAAGCCAGTCCAAGATATTTTGCTGCCTGACATAAAGGACAAGATGGTCCTGATTCCTCATAGAGAAGTCAACTATCTGGGCAATTGAAACTAATTTCAAGTCTAATGTTGGATCAATGTTTTTTGTCATGCTTGAGGGCAGCAAGATACCTTAGGAATAGAGGACAGTATGTGTGTACATGTAGCTTTGCTCAGAAAGATGGCTGGGGGGCTCAGAAGAAATGGCCAAGAGGGTATCCCTCCCGGCTGCCAATGTGTGCCATCCAAGGTAGCCTAGTCAAAGGGCCAGTCCTGCCCTTGTGTGTGTGTGTATGCAGTGAACAACATTTTGACCATGCTACATAGGAAAAAGGGTTTCCACACAAGAAACTATTTACTGTCAGTAATTAAAAAAAATAGATTCCGGTTCATGGCAAACAGGAGTAATTTCTGCCAGGATGGGGAAAAAGGTGTGACTTTTGTTGGGAGTGGCAACCTTTGCATGCTTGATTAACTGGCTAGTTTGTTTGCATGTCTATTGTAAGCATAGAGAGATAGCCTAGAGAGATCTTCCTGTTTGTTGGTTAACACCTCTTCCTCAATCACGTACACATTCTTTGTTTTTAAAATGTTCTCTTGCCATTTACTCCTCCCTTTTTTGCCTTCACCTTTTGACCTGAAAGCATGCTCTGAGATCTCCCAACAGGGATCATTGGCAGCAAGCATGTGAGTGCTTAATTTTCTTCCTACCTTCTTCAAGAATTGAACCTGTATAGACTATGTACAAGATTTTGTGAGTAAACTCTTTTATATTTTTAACCAAACTGTTTTTGTGTTTATTTTGAGCTAGATTAAGTGTGTTTGGGGTGGTGTTAAAGAAGTGGGACTGGTAATCTGTTCAACTTCCGTTTTTGTGCAATTACTAAAATACTCTGCTGATTGACAGTCTCATTACCAAAGTCTCTCAATATCAAATATTTTTCAATTTCCCCAACAACTTTTTATCTGAATGTTGTAGTCCAAATCTTGAACCCTCCTCATTGGAGCTGTTACTAATCAACAAGAACAAGGACAACACAATACTATCTAGATTGACTCTAAATTCAGTCAAGCCAGTATTACTGTAGTTTATAGTCCGAGTCCAGGGCTTATTAAATTCAATTTGATATCAAGAGATTGGCCATCCCAAACCGTTCCTCTCCATGTACTTGCGAGGCCCCTGGACAAGCACACACACGGACACAACCGAACTAGCTGAAGAATACAAGATAAATCCAGGCAGGACAGTAATTTGCCAGCATGCAGCTTCAGGAGACCTCCAGGCAAGTACACTTTGAAAATACATTATGTATGCATGAAGCATACAAAAGATTCTCTGCCCTGAGCAAGCAGCTTGACGAGATTAGTGCTTCCAAATAGCCAACTGTCAAGCACTCCCTATTTGCATACTGTCTGCTCTATTGACAACTCTGTCAAAACCCAATCATTCTAAGTACTGACCTTTCGAAGGCTTTGTCTCCAACCTGAAACCCATTGTTTCCCCCAGGAATGGACTACTGTACAGGCACATTTTCCCCCTATAAGAACCCCTGATTTTGAGCGCTTCTTCGGATCGCTCCTGGCTTCCATCCCGCCTTGCTGCCATTCCATTTGCCAAGCCTTCCCCTCAGCTTCCACGTGCTGAGAATCTCCACTCCAGCTGACTTTCTTCTGACTACCCGGGCTACAGGATTGGGTGTAGTATTTTCCCTGAAAAATCCTTCTCAAAATCCTCTATCGAATCTCCTACCTTTATCTTCTTAGGTCTGTGTGAGTGAGTGCATATGTGTGCATTGACTGTCTTTTAAAATAAAGAAAACAATTATTATTTACTTCTGCTTGGTTTGTGACTCAGCCTGACCCCATAAACACTGGGTTCAAGATCTCGCCACATTGCCCTGACTCTTGCATTGCTTAGCTTGTGCTCTAGCTAATTCCCATTCCCCATTATTTTGAGCACGTTAAGGTGTCCCCCCTCAGGACCCCAGAAATCAGGGTAACACCAGGACACACAGCACATGAATTTAAGACAACATGTGGTGTTGGTGGTGAGAAAGAATGCCCTCTCTTATTTATAGAAGAAACAATGTTCCAAAGAGATGGACCTATAGTTTCTTACTCATATTTTACTAATCAGAGTAAACTTTGTAAAGTAACCAAATATTTTAATACCGGGACAATGAAAACTGCTCAGTGCTGGGAGATCAAACTAGGACCACTTACTAGGAACATGTTTCTGAAAAGCCCAGTCTCCACTGGACAGGTAAGTTCTTAGGAATGCTACCAGTGTGGAGGTAGTCAAGATTGATTTATTTCCTTTTTACTCTAAATCTCATTTCAGAGGATGATTAACAGAGGGAGATATGTAAATGGTAAAGTCTCGATCAAGGGAGCTGCTGTCAGGATATCATCTAGATAAATTAGAAAATGAATGCTCAGGTTTCTGCAAAAGAAGACTAATGACATTAAGTCTAGATGAAATAGAAAGGCAACAGTGCACAGGCTGAAAACCATAAAACTACCAGATTGGTGTGCTAGTAAATCCAAAGAAACATGTTGTTTAAGAAACTTAGTAGGAAAGTTCCAGAACAGAACTTTTTCACTTCCTGATCTTCTTTTTTTTTAAAAAAAAATTGGGAATATTTTAACTGATGAGAAATAGAATGCTCCAATGGTGAGCATTTCGGTGAAGATATTAAAACACTCCCTGACACATAACACACATAAAACAACAGGCATGTTAAGCAATGAGAAGAGCCTTCTCTTCTAGCTGAGAACTTTTCCCACTCTTTTCTCTAAAACTACTAAAACAGAAGTAATGCTGTCCTCTTCAGAGAAATGCTTCTCCTCAGTGCAAGAGTTTTTGGGTATGCTAAACATTGGCAATCTGCAAACCTAAGATGTGTCATGTAAAACCTTGGCAGTCTACAAGTCTAAGCTTATGTGCCATGCAAAACCTTACTAGTCTGCAAATGAAGGCTCCAGCTTCATGTTAAATCTTGCCAATGAGGAAACCTGAATTTCTTCTTCATGCCACTATGCAAGCAAGAGCTTCTTCTTCTTGCAGAACCGCCCAAGGCCACAGACCAGGGCTCATTTAGCTGCTAAACCTTTCTGGGCTTTAAGAAGCTCCTTATCTCCTATTACAAGAGAAAAGAAGAGGGAGGCAGAGCTACATCATGACTAGGCCCAGAAACAGATGAAATACCCTCCCTCCATCCCAGTTGACACTGCCCTGACTGCAGAGGGAGAGAAAGGTTTAGCCAGCATCTGCTGGACTTAATCCCCTCCCCTACTGGCATCCCCTTTTCATTGTGTGTCATGTCTTCTTATCGTGTCTTGTAAGCCTGTGGGCAGGAACTTTCAAATTAACAAAGGCCCTTTCCGCACCAGGCAATTAGAATGGGGCAGTGCGTCCTCTCACGGAGGTCATCTGCACCTTGGAGCGGACTACTTACTGGAGATTTGCACCTCAGTCCGCTCCAAAATGACCCCAAGTGGTCCTCCAGCGTGTTTTCTAAAGACCGCAAAAAACAGGTCTTTATTTTCCTGGAATGCGCCGTTGCGTTCCTGCTCCCTTGTGCAGATTTGCAGGCTTGCACCAATGCAAGCCTGCGATCTGTGGAGGGTGGGTTTTAGGTGTGGTGAGCTTCAGCGGTTGGTTGGGACCCACAACCAACTGGAAGCCGCCATTTTGGAAGCCGGAAGCCACCATTTTGGAAGCTGGAAGCCGCCATTTTGGAAGCCGGAGCAGTGCAGATCTACAGACCTCGCACTGCTCCGATTTGCCCTGGACCAAGGAGGAGCCCTGCAGAAGGGCTTCAGGAACAGTCCACATTGCTTTGGACCCCAGAAGAAGCGGTAGGTAATGGCACGGAGTGATTCCCTTGCCTCGTGCGGAAAGGGCCAAACTGTAAGCTATTCTATGAGCCTTTGTGGCTGAAGGGTAGGGTATAAATATTAAAAATAAAATAAAATATAATAAAATAAGGGCAGAATTGCTCGGGGCAGATGATAAACCGACCTTGACAAAATTAGATCTGTGGTCCAGAGATTATCCACTCATGCCTTAACTTTTAGGGGAAATTAACTGACTGTGAGGCATATTATGAAAATCACAGACCTTGTATCAGAGCCTTGTTATAATACCTGGCAATCTGGTACCATCCAAATATGCTTAGTCTCTAGAGGAAGAAGGAAAAAAACAAGTCCAGATGAAATTATAAATATTCTCAACATTCCAAAGCATTTCTGCAGACCACCTGGATGGAGGTTGTGATCCAGAGAACACAGTTTGACAACAGCTTGAAAATGGTAAAGTTGGTCAGGGTGTTGCTTCCATAGATGATTTGAAAATAAAGGTTAACACAGGTCTGACCCAGCAATCTCAAGATTTATCTTGGAGAACTTCCAAGATAACCAAAACCATGCCAGGACAGATGAGTGAGAAGAAATCTTATGAAATTCTTCAAGCACCATTTCCTTTTCATGGCAGCAAGAGACCAGAGGACCACCTGCTGTGAAAGTAGTTTGCCTCTCTCCTCAGTAGTCCTTAAATTTCAGCAGGAAGGGAAGAAGGATTTAACCCTCCCTATCTCTATTCCCTGAGAGGGGCGGAGGAGGAAAGGGTGTGTGTCCATGTGTGTTGAAACAGTTTTGACGTATGTGTGTGTCCATGTGTGTTGAAACAGTTTTGATGGTTTACAGCGCGGGGGGGGCAGCTATATAATAACCTGCAGAGCCCCAATTTTTGGTGGGTTCTCTACCAGAATCTGAGGGAGGAAAAGCATATATGTGCACACAAACACATGGTTGTCCCTTGGTCCTCAAACAAGCTCTTTGGCCAAAAAGGTTTTGGTACCTCACTGTAAAACATCACATTAAAAACCACCAACAGGTAATCAAACAGCAAAATCTTTTCAAGAGAATCTTCTGAAGAATATCGAGGTAATTCAGCTGCGTGACATTTCTCAAAGGAATTTCACCTGTCTTGATGTGACAAAAAGAAAGTGCCCCCTTCCTAAACAATTTGTTCCTGACCAAGACTACACCATTTCAAGACATTTCTGCACTTTTCTACACTTTTCCACTTTTCTTAGTGTCAGAGTACTTACTCTTAAATACCAAGCAGGAATGGAAGAATGCCATCCACAGGTAGAATTAAGAAGATTCAGCCTCTTTGTGAAGTGAGTCATTGGAAAGAAGAAAGCATGGAGGGGGAAGAAACTAAAAAGCAAAGTTCAATCAGGTAAACTGTATGCAACAACAAAAAAGTCAGTCACTTGTATTACAACTTGGCCTTACGACTATAAATAATATTTGTCAAGCAGCTGTTCTATATTTTAGCTGTCGTGTGCCCAGCAGGTGTGCTGCACTTTAGATAAATAGAGGCCCTCTGTCTAGAGGGCTGTCATTTTGTAAGTTGTGCAAGCTCTGTACTCAATTTTTAAAAGAAAAAAAAATCAGAAATGGGTATGTTAATAGCATTTAGCACATGGGTAGCTTTGTACATCTTCAAAGAGCTTTGCAAATACTAGCTAGGCAGTTTGTCTGTGGCTGCTTTCAGAGCAGATATTTCAGGTAGACATGCCTTCATTCACTCATGCTTTATAGAGGGTCCACATGACATCAGTATCTTTTTCTGTTCCTCCTGAGTTTGTCAAGGCGGTTCTAACTTCTTTTTCTTACTGTAGAGTGACAGACTTTGTTAAGAATGGTGGCAGAGCAGACAATCTCCATAGGCAACATTAAGGTCACCCATAGGTGAGTATGAGTGTGGGATTATGGGAGCTGTATTCCAACACAACCCGAGGGCACCAGATTTGGGAAGGTTACCAGGATGCTGCTGTTCTGCTGTTTTTAAGAGATGTGATCCTAATTAGGGCAGGAAGATTTTAGGTTGTTGAATTTGTCACACCTCACCAGACATTCATTACATCCTTTCAGGAGGGCATCATTTTATAACCTTCCTAATATTTTTAGGTGGGGGGTCAGTCACTTAGTTAACGATAAAACACTTCTATGATTTTATACACACACACACACACCACACACACAATTCAAGTATTTCTGAAATACTGCATAAATGAAGATGTGTTACAGTGTTATAACACCCATTTTAAAATGAAAAGGAAAAAAGCCGTTTCTGATTACCACCATTTTGGAAATGTGTTTTTTTCCTAATTAAACACTTCCAATCCAAAACAAACATTAAACGCTTTGAGGTTTTTAGCATTTCACAGGTAATAATGCGTATTTATATGTAAATTAATAAACAGCGCTAAATAAATAATGAAAAAAATGGAAAGCTCATTTGGACATTTTTTGCTTCTTCAAATGACCACTCAGGTGAAATGAGTCTTCTCTTTTCTTACACAAGCCATGCCCATTTATTGATGTAGACAAAATATAGCAGGTTGAAAACAGAGAAGAAGGTGAATATCCTCAACAGCACAGAAAGTCAACTGCAGTTCTACTTGCAGTTTACAGAGAAATAGCAATGATTTATTAGTGCTGGGAACACCCATCTTGAAGCAGCCTATAAGTGGAGTCACTGATAAACTGTCTTTATCCAGAAAGGAGATGGTCATCAAAGGCTAGTCGTTTTTGCCATTTCTGCGATAGAGAATTGCATCCCTAGGAAGGAAGGTTGTGTGTGTGTGTGTTCCTGAGAAGTTATCCTGGTCAGTTGTTGTTTTAGGTATTTAAACTTCTCTTAGTGAGAGTCATTTCACAGAACACATTGGTTAGGATTTATACAATGTTTTTCTTCACTTTTTCCTCAGTTCAGTTTCTAATGAGTCCACTTGATGTACTTGTACAAGTATTCTGCCAAAAGAATAAAGCATGGCGTACTACAGTATTGGTTTCTTCATTTCTCCTCGCAACAAACCTACCTCCTGTGAGGCAGAACATTTTGAGATATTGTGATTGGTCACCTAAGGCCAACCCAATATGCTTTGTTCTCTGAGTGAGAATTTGAGTATAAATTTCCTGGTCCAGCATGCTATCCACTGTGTGGCATGAGCTTTAAGATTATATGCCTCTAAAGGCCTGTAGCTACTCAGTTTTGGACTTCTATACATCAAGAAAAAACACTAAGTTTTTTTTAAAAAAAATTACAGTAACATTGATAGGGCTTTCAATGATAGGGAAAAAAAAATAAAATCTAACGCTGGCATCCTGTTAGTGATTTATGGAAATGTGTATCCACCTGTGTAACTCATTTTTGTAGTGGGTTCTCTACCAGAATTCTCTTCTGACCATGATGTGGGGGAGCAATTATATCATCCCCTGTGTTATGGCACCACGGACCCCCTACGATTGACATGGTTGAATTAGCAAAGTATTATTTGATTGGCACTATTAATTGACATTGATATAAATAATACTTGAGGTGACTAGGAGATCACACTGGAAGAGGCATATTACTGACTGTAAACATGAGATTGCAAGGCAGGTCAACCACACCTACCTTTTAGGCAGAAACCAAGTCATTTTCAGGCTAATAGCATGGACCTTCTTGAGACAATAAGCTTCAAGATAACAAGTTGGATATCTCAGAACTGAAAGAGGAAATCCTCACCAAATTGTGATTGTCTTAACTCTGACTCGAACACGTGGTGTTTGTTTTCCCCACCTCTCCACAATACTGGGCTATTATGATAGCCATTATGCTTTTGTCACCTAAACACTAAAACCATTAGCTCTGTCTGGACTTCATTGTTTGTGTTGCAACTCCCATTGTCCGCTTGGCTGGGAGAGTGATTCACACTCATACCCACAGGATATTTTTCAGGTATAAGAACCCTGATTTCAGGCTGTCCAGTGCAGCCTCTCATCTTTCTGAATGCCACGCTGTCCATTTGATTCCTGAATGAGAACTGTCCTTAGGTGCTTACCTAAGCCACATCACTGCTTTCTTCACTGCTCTCTGGACAGGTAATTATCACCTCACAGGCCTCCTAACCTTGGGCTAATTATTTCCCACTTTTCAATGGAGGTACTGGCATCATTGGTGGGCCCTTGTGGCATCCACATTTTGAGGTAACACCTGGAATCTCTAGAGAATCACTGGGAGGACCTGGAGTGATGCCTATCACTGTGCAGAAATCTATAGCGACAAAGCTGGATATTCCTCCACCATCTCATATTGTCCATTGACCAGTAAATGGCCATGTTGAAGGCCACAGTAGGTGGTAGGGGGAGGAGTAAGCAAACCTCAAACTTCTCTGTTTCCAGATTCCATTGTCTCATAAGTTCAATTGACATCAAGAGACCTTGCTTGCACCATGTCTGACAACCAAATAGCTGCGTTACTTTTTATAACACAGATGGTATAAATTATAGTCTGTGTGTACCTTATGGTCCCATGATGTCACATTTACCAATATATTTAAAAACAAGTACAGTCATTATTACAAGCATTGGGGGATATTCACTCATAGTTTTCTTAATATGACCCTTGTCCTACATGATGAATAGCCTGCTCTTGTTCTAGCAAAATAGTCAGAGAATCCTTTAGAATGAGCATGTTGTTGTGAATAGTAGGTGATAACATTAATACAATTAATGGGCAAAGTCATTCCTTCTTAGTATGATATTTTTGTCATCCTGGAAGAAAGAGGCCACTTATGTCATGGTTTCTATCATAGCTATACTTTGGAGAAAAAAAATATCTTTACTAATCTGTACCTTTGAGCCATTTACATGAGTTGTGAGGTGCCAGAACTTTTCACCATAAAGATGCCTCTCTGCACTCATGAAAATATTGTTTACTTTGACCTCATACTTCCCTATCACTGTGACCATTCAACAGAGCACTCCTGAAAGACAAAGTTTCTATTTCTCTCAAGTGACTCAGGCCATTTCTGCACAATGTTACTGTCCCATGATTGGGATGCGTTGTTGGCAGTTCACAAGTCATGCTTTCACATCATTGCAGTCCTGCTGCTGAAACATCCACACCCATCGCAATTGCAGGATAGTTCATTAATGGGAAAAAAATCTGTTAATGGCCCATGATCACGTGGCGCTTCTGTCACTAGTGGCCATGCAGAACAGGTGGAAGCACAATCTAGATGCTTCCTTCCCCAGTGCAGAATGGGAAAGAGGTCAACTGCACTGTGCAAGGAAGGCACATGTCATTCTCATCTGCAGGCAAGCCAGCCGGGTGCAGAGGGAAGTGTTGGGGACACACTCCCATCCCAGCAAAAGCACTGTCGGGATGACACTAGGACAACAATGGAAAAGGTTAAGGTGCAGAAATGGCCTCAGTGTAGACTATACAAAAGAAACCAAAAGCACACCATCCAAACAGAAGGAATGACACACAAAAATTCCAACCCAGTTCTGAAGCAACCAGCTAAAGACTGTACCGATCACTAAGGAGATTGAGAAAAATGGGATGCGCCCAGACTAAATACTCTGAAATTTCACTCAGCATCATGTTGTCAGCATTTCTGCCAGCCTTTTGACAAGAAGTGGAAAGCATGCCCAAAGCAACATTGAAATATTGTGATCAAATTGTATGAAGTAGCCAGCTTCTCCACACATATGTCCCAAATGCAGTGGCAGAGCTTGGAGTGTGTGCAGGTGGGGCAGGGCCACAGTGTGTGAGGGCATGGCCGCAGTGCATGGGGGCATGGCCAGGGCATGCAGGGGCATGACTATGAGCTAGGATGCCCCAAAAACATTGCCACCCAGTGCGAAGCGCCCTCCCTGCCCCCTGTGTGACTGCTCAAATGGGACTTTGGTTAATGATTTTCAGAAGCTTATGTGAAAAGAATAATACAGTCAGCCCTCCATATACATGGATTCTGTATCCACAGATTCAACCAACCACAACTTGAAAACATTTCAGAAAAACCCCCCAAAAAGGAAACTTTGATTTTGTCATTTTATATAAGGGATGCTGTTTTACCACACCATTGTACATAATGGGGCTTGAGCATCCACAAATTTTGGCATCCACAAGGGGTCCTGGAACTAAACTCTAGCAGATATTGAGGGCCCACTGTATTTTCGCAGACACAGACATACACATAACACATACGCAAATACCCAGGCATTTTCATAGAAATGGGGCTGCATATAACACAGTAAACAACCAGGAAAGGAAACTTCTTTAATCAGAAGTAGTTTTAACATTATAATTGTACATGTCATATGAACACATACTTGTATGACTTGATTTATATAGCTAGATTTGCTTCTAGATATCTTTTTTTTTACATGATTTTTCTCCCCTGTGCTATATGGTTAAGTTCTCCTGCACATCTTCCCATCACAATGGCTAGCAAGCGACCTGCTTCAGAAAATTACCCATTAAAATTTTATCCATTTTGAGACAGCATGAGGAAATGCCATCAGAAAATTAGATTTTTTCTTTGACATCAGGCGCCCACTCAGCAATCCAATCCCATGTGTTTCTACTGATACATTAGGATTTGATATAATTTTGGGCAGAAACATTTTAAAATGAAACAATTGAATTTTCTAGATGGTCTCGGGGACCACTTAGCTTAAGAGAATACACTTCAAAATCAAAAGCCTTTCAATCATTTGAAATATTATTTAGATGGTATTTGCTTTATTGTGCAGTAGCAGTTTGAATTTGTATTGAATGTTTGACTGGTTCATGTACACACAGATGATGTATGAAATTATTATTTCATATTTTTCTGCTGTTTGCATTGCAGGTGACATGTAGCTGACAGGAATCTGGAGATATGGGCTACACGATGAACGTTCTTGATGCCAGAGCATCCTATTTTATTAAAAGGTTTAAGGTTCGTTGGGATTTGTTTAACGTGTATAACATGCAATAGAAAAATAGGAATGCTTTAGAAAAGGAACATGTGGGGAAAGGTAGACAGTGGAACCAATCCACCAAGCATAACTATTTTTTGGTTTATGATTTCCCCCCAAGTAGCTTCACACATATATGTTGAGTCTTCTCACTTTAGTTTATACATGCATGTTCATTCCTTAATGGCTGAATGATTTTCACGTGTAGATTCAACTGAATTTCCCTGTTTTTCACTCACACCTTCCCCCATAATCTGAGCCACAGAAGTCCCACCATATCATCTCCTTCAACCATTACATCTTCTGATTCCTTGACTCTTCTGGCTTCTTTCTTTTAAACAAACTGGTTGGCTTGGCAATGAAGGCACCAGTAATAATGGCTTTGATAAGAGGAAAGAATGGAGACCTTTCCCTCCTCTTTTTACTGATGCTGCTGCTGGACTTGCATAGGTCTTTGTGATCCTGTTTAGACACAACACACTAGGGTCAGATACTAGAAAGAAAGGTGGAGGAGAGAAATATTTCTGGCCTTCTCTCTCACCACAGCTAGTGTACTGCTAATTGTGCCTCTGCTGGCCTGGCCATTTTAAGGGAAGGCAGAAGAGCTTGAAGCAGGGGTGGACAAATCAGTCTATTTCTGTTCATTGCTTAGAAAAGTGACTTTGTTAGATTACAGATTACAGAATCTCAGAAATTGGCTACCTGAAGGATTCTGGGAATTATGATAAAAAAGGAAGGCTTTCCATACTCTATTTCTCTTCCATGTTACTCCCATATATCTTTGTGCATATACCGTTCCATTTCTACAAGATCTGTGATTTAAAAAAAAAACATACAAGAAAATACACATTTAAATACATACATATTTTGGGCATAAAATTATCTTCCCCAAATATTCATTTCTTAACATACTTCTGTCAAAATAAATGTTTCTAAATGCATATGTGTGTGTACACATATTTCCTTTCAAAGCATGCATTTTAAAACATAGCTTGGCTCTTGCTTTTGGAACTTTCTGGAAGTCTGAAATCAGATAGACAACTATGTTCTGATACATACTTCAGAAAGTCCTCATCTGGTCTGTTCATTTCAGAATTCACAGACACCAAAGACTTCTAAAATCCTTAGGTTGGGGGATCAGGATATGTGTATGTGTATGTCTTTAATGAACAGCCAAAGAAAAAAGAAAAAAGAAAAAAAAAGGAAAAGAAAAAGAAAAAGAAAGAAAAGAAAAAGGGAAAAGGCCTCATTTCCACAAGAAGACAGAGTGTTGCCTGAGCTTTGCATATATGCCTAATGTAGAGGTTTAAATGGAAATTTAAACTACAATTGAAATACTAGTAGAAATACAGTACATCTCAACACTGAGGGAGCTAATGTCGTGTAGTAGTTGAGAATTAGACTAAGGCCATTTCCACACAGGGTAATAAAAATGGTGCAGTGTGTCCTCCACGAAGGACGTCTGCACCTTGGAGCAGACTGGGTCCAGACTACTTACTGTAGATATGCACCTCAGTCCGCTCTGGAACAACCCCAAGTGGACCTCCAGCATGCTTCGAAAGACCTGATTTTTCTGGTCTTTCAAAAGCCCGGAGCGTGCCACTGCGTTCCTGCTCTCCGGTGCAGATTCGCAGGCTCACACCAATGCAAGCCTGCAATCTGCAGAGGGCGGGCTTTAGGCTGGCGAGCTTCAGCAGTTGGTCGGGACCCATGACCAACTGGAAGCTGCCATTTTGGATGCCAGAGCAGTGCGGATCTACAACCACGCACTGCTGCGGAGCAGCCGGGACCGGAACGGGAAGCCAGAAGATCTGGTAAGTAGTGGCAAGGGGCGATTCCCTCGCCTGTGCAGAAATGGCCTAAGACTCTGGAAAACCAGGGTTCAAACCCAAGCTTAGCCATGAAAACCCACTAGGTGACTTTGAGCTAGCCGCACAGTCTCAGCATTAGAGAAAATAAGTGACAAACCCTCTTCAGATAAGCCTTGCCAAGAAATCCCTCTGATAGGGTCATCATAAATCAGAGTCAACTTGAAGCCACCTGACAACACCAACAAGACTCTCATCATTGTGAGGAAGACTGTGATGATGTAATGTATATATTTCTGCAGGCCCAGTCAGTGGTGGCCATAGATTGTTGTGGGCCCTTGTACAAAGTATATTTTGCCCCAACTTTTCCCATCCTTGGTAAAGTTAGTTTCAGTGATCTAGTTCTCACAATCAACTCTTACTATGTTGGTTAGAAAGAAATCTGTGGCTTTTGGCAGTTTGGCAATCTTCTGCTTGGTCTCTGCATTCTTTTTGCTATTTGCAGCATGACTAGTATGAACATTTCTTATTTTCTCAGCAGAGGTAAAGCTACAATAATTTGCTGGAAAAAATACTATGCCTTTACCAGATCCTACCAGAAATTTCTCTTAATCTCTCGAACTATCTTTTAGCTTTCTCTCTCAAACTACCTGGCATCTTGAAGTGATCTGAAGACCTCAAAAGCGTGCTCTCTTTTGTATTCTTTTGGTTTGCCAATTAACAATATACACTAATAGGAAATATGGAAGGAAAAAATGAATATTTCTTTACTACAGCCTGCCAGAAATTTCACAGCTTTTTCTCAGACCAGGAATCATCTCATGAGCTTCCTCAAACACATAGGGCAACCTGGAAGGACACTTATTGACGGGTGAGTTGGAGAGAGACCTGACAAACATGATTGTTCTTACCCAGGCCAGTTAAAAACATGGGGAGGGAAGAGCAAAAACAGGGTTTCTTGCTCTGAGAAGCTTGTGGAAGAGGTTTTGAGAGCTCCCCTCAGTCTTGTAAAATCTGCAGTGAAAGGGCAAAGTAAGCATGTGTGTTTGCATGTGGCTTTTCCTTTCCAACTGGAATGTGACATTTTAAACTTTTGAAGCATTGTGGTTGGGGAATTAGCAGTGGTGTGTGTGTGTCTGTGTGGTATGATAATCTCCTCTTTGTTCTCCCTATGCAACTTTGGGAAAGAGGGAGGTGGGTATTTGTTTGTTATTTATTATTTGCTTATTGCCAGTCTGTGGCACTGGATAGTGTGAGAAGTGCTGCAGTAAGGCACATGACCAAGAGAGTTGGGTAGGAAGGAAGGACCACTGTGTGCAAGGGGGTGCAGGTAGGATATGCTAAGATGCTGTGGTATATGAATTCTTGTATCACATTTCTCAAGTGCTATAAGCTAGTTTGGTTACATTTTATTATTTCATTTTATTCTATTCTATTTTTGTTAAGCTGTTGAGTAGAATTCGCTATGGGCATCAGGACAACCATTCTACTGAAGGTTTCCTTGCTTATTCCCTTGCTCCCCTCCGGTAACAGGTGTTTACATTAATTTCTGGTGGGAAAAAGCACTCAGAGATTATTTCAGTTCACAAGACACTTATTTCATCATATCAGGAGATATCAAGTAGCCCTATGCTGTAAAATCATCAGGGTTTGAACAGTCAACATGAAAACATAAAAACTTGAAAGGAACCTTGTTACATCAGGCTAAAAAATCCCATCCCACCCACCATCCTGTTCTCAACTGTGGTCAGCCAGACACTTCTAGGAAGCGTACAAGCCAGACATGAAGGTAATAAATCTCATCTGTTTATGTTCCCAGAAAATATTAATCACGGATACATGTTGATGAATCTGAAAATAGCATTTAGTTATCATGGCCAAAAGAAAAACACTGATATACCTGTTTTCCATATAGAAAAATCAATTGTTGGATGGTGAGTTAACATGTACATAAATGCCATTGATTTAGTGGGTCTACTCCATTTGGGAATAGCAGTAAGATTCAAGCCAAAATGTTCAGGATACTACATCACAGATGGGAAACATTCAACCCATAGACTGTGAGTTGCTTCTGAAACATTTTCAGCTCTCCTTGAAAAACTTCTTAGAATGTGAGAACTTTTTTTTAAAGAAAAGCTTCTGGTCTTGTTGTTTGAAAATGTGGTGGTTGAAACTTGAAGGATGTGAAACAAGAAAGTAACTGTTGCACACACTCACACTCATTCACACAAATACAGAGCCCACATTCATTGTTTCCCATTCTCCTGAAGCTGCAATAATGAATGATTAAATTATATATTCCCTTCCCCTGAGTCAGTCTTTAAGGGTTAACTCAATGTTTGAAGAAAAGAAAAAAAATATTAGCAAGTTGTCTACCATTTCTAGATTGGTATCTGACAAAGGCATGAAGATTGTATGTAAGCAGTGTTAATTACATGAAATTTGCAAATTAAAAATGCTACATAAGTGTTTAGTAATAATAAGCATAAAATTATGTGCAGTCTTCCAGCATATGACATAGTTTCACAGTTGTTCTTAATGCTGAATAACTTATGCTTATTCCATATGAACTCAGTGAGAAAACTGTTCTAAGCACTGTTTTTAATTTCTAAGAATACCCATTTTCTTGTGATGTTTGCATATATACAATGTTTGCAGTTAGCATACATTAATTTTGAAATAAATGACCACTATTAAGCTATCTGTCACTAGGATGGAATATTGAAAACTAGCGGTCAGAGTGCTGATATAAAAAACCATGGAGTGGTTTCTAAGTTCTTAGCTTGGAAAACTTACTTTTTAGACTGCAGCTCCCAACATTTCTGAGCCACCACAGACAGTGGCCATGTTAACTAAAGGATATGGGGAGTTGTAGTCCAAAAAATTAACTTTTCTAAGCTCTGACTCACTCTCTCCAGTTTGTACTACATCTAGTCCAATCTATGGAATGCAAAGGATACAATGTTGAATTTGGAACATTTCTAAATTTGGAAAAAAAAATCTGGTTTCAAATCTTCTGCAAGCAAAGCAGATGAGGGGGCTACTTCATTGGGAGAAGAACATGAGAAATTCTATGTATGCTTTCTGGATCTGATCTCTTGAACAACAGGAATATAAATAGTCTAGATAGGAATTTTCTGTGTTGTGGGCATCAACCTATCCTGTAAAGTCTAAGAAGGTACAGAACACAAGCTAGGAAGTAACCAGACATAGAATGAGTTGCATAAGATCACAGATGGAATTCAATTTTGGGACAGTTCCTAGAATCCCACAGTCAACCCTCCATGGACTTCATTCCAGCAGCCCAGAAAAAACACAGGCTACCCAAGGTCTCAGTAGTTCCACAATTTACCTGACCTGGGGCCCTGGGGTTTGTTTCTCATTTTTTAAAAATTCAAACACCCACCATTTTGATTTCCCACAGTGCCACAACTACACTGGGAACGCTGGAAGAAACACCAGCCACTGTGCAGCCAATGTGTGACACTGGCAGGAGGACATTATCCTTTGTTCAGTTCTGTATGTGATGTGACTTAGGGATCGTGCAAATCAGTATAAACAAGCCTAATTTCTCCCAATATAATTCTTTGGATTTTGCCAGGTTTTGCCACATATCACCTCCATCTAGTTGTTCTGTTCTCTTTAGGGGCTTTTTGTAGTGATTTCTCGGATCTGTACAAGGTGTTTTCCAATGGTTTCTAAAAATTAGGTCATTGTTTGCTGAAGTGATCCTGTGTTCGGAGGGGTAAATTTTATTCTCTCTGATTTTTAATTTTTTAAAAAAGACTTATAGTGCAAAAGTGCCATTTTACTGCTGTACTATAACTCTTAAAAAATAAAAAGAAAAAAAGAATGAAGGACACCTTTTTGTTTCTATATGGCCCTTTCCACGCTCCATCCCACCACACCTCGCAATGGCCACGGGATTGTGACGGGATAACGACGATGGATTTGCATGATGTCATCACGATCCCATCATGATCCTGTGGCCACCCATCACGATCATGGAATAAAGCATTGATGGGTCAATGTACCACAAATGTGCAGTCCTCCAGCCTCTCTCCTGCACTTACCCACAGTGCAGAATGTCAGGAAGTGCAATGGCTGTGCTTCCTCCCCCTGCACAGCCTGGGAAAGCACCGGGCTGCGCTGTGGAAGAGAGGAGTGGAGCCATTACGCTTCTTGCTATCCGGGAGGCAACCTATGCAGAGGGGAGCACTTCTGTCACACTCTCCTCCTGGGAGAGGCTTTCCCCAGATCCCCACACGATGGATTTGACAAAAGGTAAGCTGAGGAAAGGGCGTATGTCTTCTAATTAAAAAAACCTACTCAGGGCTGAGAACAAAATGTTGCAGCTGGTGCTAAGATTTGCCAGAAAATAGTACAGGTCAACAGAATCATTGGAGGGATGGAGGGATAGATAGATAGATAGATAGATAGATAGATAGATAGATAGATAGATAGATATTTTTTAAAAACCCAAGAACTACAGTAACACATGCCACAACTTCCCAAAATGTTTGCCACATCTGAAGGAGCCCTTAGTTTACCTTGCAAAAAGGAAATAATAATGAATGACCTCTTGTTTGCAGGTAATTACTTCTAAGCTCTGTCCTTGTCACAGATACCATCTCTTCATTTGGGTATCATGAGAGGGACTGTGTGGCTGATACAGGCTGAGGCCAAACACAACATAGACTTTGTTTTTGTGAAATAATATCAGTTGGATAAAGGTGGAATAGAGAAAGAACTTGGGACAAACAGTTTGGTAACACAGTAATGTTAGTGCTGCACAGCATTATTGTCCATACCAGCTACAGTTCTGAATGTCATATTTGATTGGACTTGATTAAATGCTATCTGTTTGTTTGCTTCAATGCTGATATCCGTACTATATTACTATCTTAACAGCTGCAGTTATTGCATAAGTGTATTGTTAGTATATCAGTAAGCTCTTTAGAACTTAAGATGCAGCTCCACTTCCATAGTGCATCTGATGAACCTGCTTTAGACAAGTCATCAAACAGAGCCAATGGAACAGATTTAGCAGAAAAAATGATATTAGTCTAATTCAGAAGATGGAAGAAAAAGAACATGTATTAATCATAATATTCTGGCCTGAAGGTCCTATGTATTCTCATTTCAGTGGTTCCTCCATGTGTCTATGTCTATACTCTACATACCTAAAATGAGAAAACTTTGTATATCCTCCCAGTTTTCTTTAGTGAAGTTCTGTATTATATATGAAAACTTGAAGAGGTGTGGACACTGAAATGCTTTTATGATGGAGTTTAGAGATCAGCAAACCTGGGAAGGCATCCAAGGCCAACGGAACTGAGAGGAATGGAAGTTAAGAAGGAAGTGGGTGCAGAGACAATCAAGGGTTTAGAGACGCAGTATGAACTACTATTGATGTAAGCATTTGAGTAAGTCAGCACTCCACTCATCAACCTCAACTACTTCCCTTCCAAAACCAACAGCCTACATATCTTCATCCTGATTAGAAAAGCACTTTTGTGGGTCCAATTAAGGTAGTTTTCTTTGGCAGCATCATATATAGCCACCCAATGTTTCCATGTCAGAGAGCAATCAAATATTATTTCCCCAAAATACAGCGCTCAAAAGTCCAGGTCCATGATGACGATGTGATATAGCAACTGGTTTAAAAAGTAAATATCCAGCTACTAAATTTGAGGTTTAAAAGTACTAAACTATGCATTGAGTTGACCAGCCAAAGACTGCTTCCAAATTCAGAAATAATTTGTATTTTTAAGCCTAGACATGAGTTCTTTAACTTATTTGTAATGAAGAAACCATTGTAATTTATTGTCAACTGGGCTTAGTCTGAAAGAGGCCTACCTAAACAATCAATGTTGGCCTTGATTCCTATTATGCCTAAAGTAGTTTATTTTCATCACAGACCCACTCTAAACTTGACATCTTGATGCATTTCTGATGATGTGATTAGGAAGATAACAAAGGCTGGATGCTATTCCTCTTACCAGCTCCTCTTGAGCTGTACAAGGTTAGGCCTAAGCATCTCATCATACCATTAACAGTGAGTAAAATGAGACCTACATATTTCTTAACCATCTCATACCTCACTACTTGCCCTTTCTCTCTTCCAAACTTACATGTTAGTGATGGTTTCAAGAAAGACTGCTGCTACTGCTACTATCACTGCCTTGATCTAAAACTAGAACAATGAAGCAGAAGGATCACAAGAACAAGGCCTTTTGGAAACAGTAGGTTTTGAAAGCATGGTAGAAGCAATGCTACAAAATAGCCAGCACCTCTGGAAAAGTACAATAACCAATGATCCTGCAACCCACAATGCTGCTGAAAAAGTAGCCTTTCTCACAATGGCCACTGCTATGCAAGTGTCAAAAAATGAACTAAACTAATTGTGATCTGAGTCTTCCAGACTTTGTAGAACTTTGGGCCTGGTAAATAATTGGCCCAGAAATTCTGAACTGGCAGCGTACTTACTACAAATTCTGACTCTAAATGTTGCGTGCAGCAGTACATCTTACATTATTCAAGGCTTCTAGCACTATGGAGATCCTTAATGCCTTTTTAATGTAATAACCAAAATGTTAACTTAGTCAGGATCTGGCATTGCTCAAGAATTTCAATAAACAGTTTGAGTCATTACTCTGTTTACTTTCTGGTAGCTTGTAGAGGTTCATATGAAGCAAACAGCTTTGCTGGCAGACTTGATTTTGTATCAAGTGGCTGATATGTTCTAGGCCACTTGAACCAGATCTGAATTGTGATGCATCCCTTTCAGTTAGGATCCTTCCAGATGGCATGGTTTCTCTTAGGTGGCTGCAAAATGACTTTGCAATTGCCTCAAGAAAAAGAAAAAGAAAAAGAAAAGATTGTACTGTGGTAAAAAGCCTGATGGTTCAGCTGGGGAGTCAGATGGCCATTTGACATAATTACTCTTAAGATCTCATGGCTGATCTTAGGGCTGTGCAAGTAGCTTGGGATGAGACCAATTCCAGTTGTTGTCCTCTCTAGACCACTGTTTAAACTTATTCACATTTTGGCATACAAATGCTCTTCTGTAGATTAGGGGTCTTTTCAACTTCCCTGCAAGGCATCTCATGAAATTAATGGATTTTTGATAGTTAATCAACTAATTTACATGCATCAAGTATACGTTAGAGGATATATATGACAACAAGAATGCGGAACCTGTGGCCCTCCATATGTTGTTGAACTGCAAATTCTGTTAGTCTTAGCCAGCATAGCCAGTGGTGATGGACTCTGCAATCCAACAACATCTAGAGAGCAACTTTTTCCTATTCCTGCTTTATTCTCTGCTGAAAAAAGAAAATTGATCTCAGGAATTTTCCTTGTCAACTATAGAAGTTTAAAAGGATCTTCCAGAATCAGACCCATTCTGGTCAGACCTCATCTGAAATTCTGTGTCCAGTTCTAGGCACCACAGTTCAAGAAAGATATTACAAACTAGAATGCATCCAGAAGAGGGCAACCAAGATGAATCCAGGCTTATGAAGAAGAATTTAAGGAGTTGGGTACTTTTAGCTTGGAGAAGAGAAGACAGAGAGGTGATGTGATAGCTTTAAAAAAAATCTGAAGGGTTGCAATGTAGAAGATGGAGTTGTTACCCTGTATTGTGGGGATCCCGGGAGGGGCGCCCAAATAACCAAGTAAAAACACAAGATGGGGAAATTAACTAGAGCACTCTCTTAAGCTAATGAGAGGCAGGGTAACTTAGCAGGGATCTTGTAACCCTATGGATACAGCGTCAGGTCAGAAGAGCAGTCAGACATTTTTAAAATAGTAAAAATAATAGCTTTATTAAAGGACAAACAACGGAAAAAGACACCACAAGCACACAGCTAACTAGAAATTAGAAATAAGAGTTTTCGGGGAAAATGGGTAATACGACACCTTATCTCGAAGTCCTGGAGAAAAGCAGAGGATCGCAGGGAAGAAAGCTCAGCACGGTTCGCTGAGGGGGCAATTCGCTGGACAAACTGACAGCAAGGTGGGATAGCAGTCCGGAGTGTTCCGGGAAGAGAGGCAGACTCAGTTATTGGGAACTGAGGGGACAGCTTCACTGGACAGAGTGGCAGCAAGGCTAGATGGAAGTCCAGGGCGATCGGAGCAGTCCGAGGAGGACTTGGAATCGGGGACTTTTTATAGGGTGGATTGTGCCTACAGGCCATGTGATGCTCGGTGAGAACAAAGGAAATTTGGAGCGGGACAAAAGCGTTGGAAAAGGTCAGGTTTTACATGATTAGCTTAGCGTTGGATGGCAATAGTGCAGCCAGTGTGCAAATGGCTCAGTATTGAGAGGGTGCTGGCTCAGGGCCGTGCGTCTTTGTGTAAAGTCGCGCTTAAGCAAGGTGTGTATGCAAGAAATGGTCCCTGAAGCAACAGAGTGGCATTAATCTGCCTGCCTAAGTGGGGATTGGAATGTCCAACCATTACCGGCCACGCCTGTTACGTGCTTGTCCGGTGGGCCTTGCAAACACGTGAAGCAGGATGGCAGAGAAAGGTCAAGTGAAGGCAAAATAAGTTTGATATCAAGACGATATCTAGTGCTATCACCGGGCATGTCAGAACCGTGGTGACAGAGTGAGCTTCTTTTATGATGCTCCAGAGACTGGAATATGAACCAATGGATTCAAATTACAAGAAAAGCGATTTCACTAAACATTAGGAAGAACTTTATTGTAAGAACTGTTTGACAGTGGAATGTCAATGAGTGTTCAGAGGGGTGTAAATGTGCATGTGGGCCCTCCTTTCTTGGAGGGCTCTAAACAGAAGTTGGAAGTAAATCTTTCTGGAATGCTATCGCTCTGTATACCTGCATGGCAAGAGGTTGGACTAGATGGTCTTTGTCACTCCTTCCAGCTGTATAATTCTGAATTCTATGTGATCTCATCCCCCTACCTCAGTACTTCCTGCTATCTGACTGACAATGGTTCTCAAATAAATATTGACAAATCTGGATTATTTTAAACCATGGAATGGTGAACTTCAGACCCAAACCTTCAACACATCCTCTGTGACTAAACAATGCCCTATGTTGGGGTTGAGTCATGATACATACTGTTTTGTGCAGACTTTGACCTTTTTTGCACCTTAACTGTCCCTGATGGCATCTTGTGGGGATCCTGGCAGCAGCTCTGCCAGGAGGCTCCCCTCTTGGCTCCCCTCCTGGCATGATGAGAGTGCTCCCCTCTGCACCAGCTGCCTCTGATATCCAGGAATTGTGATGGTCCTGCCTCTTCCTGCCACAGAGCAGCCATTGTGCTTCTGGAACCTCCACATAACAAATAAATGTGGGGATAGGAAAAGGATGGGACCATGACAATGTCATGCAGAACTGTTGTCATGGGCCCTTTTCGCATGTGATTTTGCTTGCGTGAGCACCCCTTGAGCGCCGCGCAAATGGGAGCATCGCTGGGCACAACGCACTCCCACTTGCGCAGCGCTCACGAGGCTGAAGCGGGGCCTGGGCATATTTTTTGATTTTCAGCTTGAAGCCGAAAATAGCCTGCGCTTGCACAACGCTCGCACCGCCCTCGCGCAATGCTCGTGCCGCTCTCACACACTTACCTGCCATGCAGTGCGTCAGGGAGCTGGTGCAGCCACGCTTCCTTCCTCCAAAGCAGCCTACAGCTCCCACAGTGCCCTGCGGAAGGAAGGGGTGGGGCGCTCGCGCGACGGTCGCGTAATCAGGAAGCGACCTGCGGAAGGAAGGAGGGGGAAGCAGCAGCATCTCGAAGGAGGCTTCTCGTGTGAGACGCTCTCCCCCGTCACGCTAAAAGGTAAGATGCGAAAAGGGCCATGGTCCCATCCTTCTCCTATCCCTTTGGCGGGTTGGGAGGGTGGAGTGGAGAGGGCCCTAGTTTAAATTGAATGCCTAACAGTGAGCTGCATTCAGCAAAGCAGTGGATGTTCAAATTTAAATTTCCAGATGAAAGAGGAAAAAATAGCAGAAATCATTAGACAATAACTCTTTAAAGCTTTGATTTATGTCCAAAAGATAAAAGTTTGCTACTGACATGTAGTGGAACAATGCAAGCCAAATGTCCTGCACTAACCATAATGTGATTGGGTATTAAAAAGGTGAAAAGAGTATGTGGGGAAAATGCACATAGAACAAAAACAATAGGCTTTGTATACTTTCTCATCTCCTGTCATTTGAGGTTTGCCTTTGAAAGAAATAACAGAATCAGTTTTAAAATATTGCATTTTTGTTTTAGTTGCATTGATCCTGTTGAGATTCATTCTTTCAGCTCAACAATTCTCTCTTGTGATTTCTCTAGTACCACAGAGAAAGTAAAGTTAATAACAAAAGAAAGGCCAGCTTTAAAAAAATGTATTTATTGTCAATTGTAATTCAGCTATTAAATGGACTCTCATCATATGGGGAATTGTGCTCAGTTTTACATTTTTTTAAAAGTGTGGGGGTGTATAATTTGAACTTACAAAAATATTTTATTTAGTTGAATTGTGTGAACTTATCAGGAAGGATTGACTTTCCTTCCCCCCCCCCATTCTGTACCTCTCCAGGGTGTTTTCAGTGTTATGGCATTGAACCTCAATATAGCTGTTTATTTGCAGAATTTTCTAGAGCAAGCCATATATGACATTTGCTTAAAAGCGGTTCATGACAGCTTACTTCTGCCTCTGCATTAAATATGAGTTTTCTTTGTGTATACGTCTAGATTTTTCCAGTTCTGAAAACCAGGACAATGTGTGTTGTCCCACTGCTCGAGACAGGAGGACAGAGGCACTGCATTGCTTCCGGGGGCCCTGCTACTTTATCTCCACTGGCCTAAACCCTAGCCTCCACCCATTTCCACTCATTCTTGTTTTGTCTTTGTTGTTGTTGTGTGCCTTCAAGTCATTTCTGACTTACGACAACCCTAAGGCAAATCTATCATGGGGTTTTCTGGGACTGAGTGTGTGATATGCCCAAGGTCACTCAGTGGGTTTCCATGGCTGAGTGGGAAATCAAACCCTGGTCCCCAGGGTCTTTAGTCAACTGCTCAAACTACTACATCACATTGGCTCTCTCCTGCTGCCATTTACTTCCTATCAAATAGCTAGCTCTTATGGGTCATACAAAGGAGCAAACTGTTGCAATCAGGGAGTCATCTCAGATCATCTGAGTCCCTGCCATGCACGCAGTCTCCATAGACGATGCTCTCATAATTAGTATTCTCAGATCTGAGAATCTGGACCCTCTTCTCCTGGCCTCAGGGCATGGGGAGAGATTTCATGGCAAGAATATCACCTTGAAAAATGTGTATTTTTCTCCTTTTTTGAGTATTTTTTTTAAAGTCCCACATAGTGTGCAGCTGATGCATCATAATAATAATGATAATAATAATAATAATAATAATAATAATAATAATAATAATTTTTATCCCACCTCTCCCATTCTTATTGACATCGCCAAGGGCTGCCCATCATAACAACGACTTTGTCTCATTACTAGGCCGTACTTCCTGTGACATCGCTATGCACTGTCCCTTGTTCTCAGTTTTGGGCACTCAAATCTCAGATTCTGGGTTAGTCTTGCTTTGGGAACCCTAATCATAAGGCCTTTCCTTAAAGATCTGTAAGCTACCCACCATCCATTTCTTTGCTGTGGCAATACCTTGCTCTGTAGAGCTTGCTTGGTTTCCTCCAGATAACAGCATTCACTGCTGCAGGTAGGATTGCTAGATCTCAGGGTCTGACCATGAGCCTCCAGTTTTTGTGGATCATCTCAAAGCAAGAGACAAGAGTGCAAACACTGCAGTTTTGATTGTTTCGGCTCCAGACAAAAAGAAGGGTTTTTTTACAAGACTCAAACTCAGCTAGTAGAGCAGCAGCTTGGTACAGTTCCCAAGGCTTTGTTACTCTGTTCTCTGGGGAACCCGGGAGGGGCGCCCAAATAACTAAAACACAAACACAAAGTTGGGGAAATTAGCTGGAGCACTCACTAAAGCTAGCGAGAGACAGGGTAACTTAGCAGGGATCTTACAACCCAGCGTCTATTGGGTCAGGTCAATCAAGCAGTCAGACAGTTTTAAAATGGCAAAAACGATGTTTTATTGAAAGACAAACAAACAGTAAAGACACCACAATCACTCCATTAACTAGAGAGTTGGAAATAGGGATTTTTGGGGGCAATGGGTGATACGACACCTTTCTCGTAGTCCTGAAGAAGTTGAAGATGGAATTCGTTGGGGTGTAGGAAAGAAAGCTCAGTGCAGTTCGCTGAGGGGAGCTCGCCGGACAAAACGGCAGCAAGGTGGTCTGGAACTCAGGAGCAATCCGAGGTGGTCTCAGAATCGGGGGGTTTATATAGGGCGAATTGTGACTGCAGGCCATGCCTTACTTGGTGAGAACAATGCGAGTTTGGAGTGGGACAAAGCTTTGGAAAAGGACAAGTTTAACATGATTGGCTTAGCGCTGAATCAACAATAGTGTAGCCAGTATGCAAATGCATGGTACTTAGTTCGGCTTTGTAAGACTATTGGCTCAGAGCCGGGCGCCTTTGTTAGTGTCGCGCTTAAGAAAAAAGGTGTTTGCAGAAGAGGTCCCTGAAGCAACGGATTGGCTCTGTTCTGCCTGCCTAGGTGGAGAATCCAACAATTACCGGCCGTGCCTGTTTACATGCTTGTCTGGAGGCCTCGCAAACACTTGCAGTGGGGTGGCAGAGGAAGGCCGAATGGTTTTGATATCAAAAGCGATATCAAGTGCTATCTCTGGGTAGGCCTGGGCCACAGTAACAGCTTAATTGATTGATTGTTACAATGTGCAAAAATTATTCAGGGGGTCTATGTATTTCTAATGCGCATATTTCATGTGCACACTGCAAAAACTTTTACCAATGAATTTATTTTTATGAACTGTTTTCTCTATAATGATGCTTTTCTATCTTTGGTTTACACTACTGGATACATTTTCTGTGTATTTCTCCATAGCCTGCCTGCCTGCCTGCCTTTCTCTCTCTCTTTCTTTCTTTCTTTCTTTCTTTCTCTCTCTCTCTCTCTCTCTCTCTCTTTCTTTCCTTCCTTTCTTCCTTCCTTCCTTCCTTCCCTTTTTTTTTGGGGGGGGGGCTTACATACCAGTTTGCTCATTAGCTCAGGAGATATAAATTTGATACATTTGGACCAAAATTTTAATACAATGCTTTATTTACTCTTTCAATAAACTCTCAGTTTTTAAGAAAAACAAACACTTTGCAGCACATTCAAACAACAATGCCAAGCATAAGGCTAGGGTAGACTCTTCTAAAAGAAATGTTTATTTTATATATGCAGAGATTTTTTAAAAAAAATAGAGAAGAATTCAAATTTCTGATTTCTAGACTGTAATATGACATGGTGTATGCCAGCAAGACATATGTCATTAGGGACTGTTGACTTATTAGATTGTCTCTTGGGATGGTTGGATGTAAAAAAGTGTATGGAGTTGCAGAATGCAATGTGAAAGTAATGAAGAGGGTAATCTTTAGGTAATAGATTAGCATAGGATTAGCAACTAGGGTCACAGACAGCACTGGCATCCCCCAATGTAGCGAGTAGCTTCTTCCACTGCCATCATTGAAGTTGACAAAAACACACTATTTCCCCCTGAAACAAGGCATGAGTACAAATTACTTTTGCACCTTGAACTCAGTGGGCAAGAACTGAAGTAAGCTGAGTGGAAAGGGGAAAGCAGGAGATAGAGGCCCTTTCTGCAGCTAACCTTTTACTGAAGCCATCCTGTGGGGATCCCAGGGTTGGTGCTCCTGGGAGGGGAGTGCAACAGAAGTGCTCCCCTCCACATGGAGGGGATGGAAGGAAGTACGATGACTCCACCCGTGCTTTCCACAGCACAGCCCAACCCTTTTGCAGGGTGTGCTGGGGGAGGAAGTGCAGCCATTGCACTTCCTGACCCTCTACTCAGCAGGTAAGTGCAGGAGGGCAGTGAGGGGACTTTGCAATTGTGGTTCATTGATGGAAAAAAAACTTCAGTGATTTACTCCACGATTGCGACAGGTGGCCACAGGATTGCAGTGGGATTGCAATGGCATCATACAGAACTATCACTGTGGTCCTGTCGTGATCCTGTCACCATTGCGGGTTGGAAGCAGGCTTTGGAAAGGCCAGAGAAAGGAACTGGGACAGTTTAAAAACGTCTGAAAAAATGAGACAATAGAGGATTAATTGGGATTGTCCCTGCCAAATTGGGACACAATAACACAATAAATGTTGACCTCAAAAGCATTGTAGATGGTAGTATTCCAATTTATTAGAGGATGTGGTAAAAAGAAAGTTACATATTTTTTAATGTATCTCTTAAACTACTGTTGCTTATTTTGAGATATGGTTCCATAAAGCATGGCTTTCAGTTCACAATTCTGTAGCATAAACTGCACTGAAGAAACAGCAGGCCTCTGCAAAGTCCCTTTTCAAACTACTTTTGAAAGTTAATTGTACCTTATAATCTACTAGATGGGGAGGATCTTTCCCCAGCTGAAGTGCCTTGTTATCAGCTTTTATTCTCCTTCTATCATTTCCACTTTCCTATTAATTATTTTTACACCACGGTTTCATATGTTGGATTTGGTATTTAGACATCCCGGTGCTTTATAATAAAGTGTCTGTATTAAGCTCATTTCATTGAACCAGCTCATGATTTTTGATGTTATTTATACTACTCCAATTTAGTGGGAATAAACCTGATTCATCTTCTGGGACCAAAGTAAAACTCAGAAAGCTGATGTCAATATTCAGCTACTTGTCTACATTTCAAGGAGAAAAATGTAACACTTGGAAAGTTGCCTTGTTGCATTAAGTATATTAATTAGAGTTATCTCAAAAGCTCTGAAAGCCTTGATAGGAATTGCTGCAGGTTTCAGGGATATTTCCTTGCAGAGGCCAGCTTATATATCACATACCAGTTGGTATATTTGTAGTCCAGTAATTCTCCTATGAGCCTTTTCTTCTCCATTTCTGACATAATTGCTGAAATATCCTAATTCTGGGAAACTAAAACTTTTGAGGAACGTTGTCTTGGGTGTAATCCAAATGGAAATCAAATTTAGAATCCCTTTTCCAAAGACAGTTTTGCCAGAGAAAGATGGAAGATGGGAAGATAAGAGAGGTAAATATATGAACCATCAAAATGCTAAGGAAGAGGAGGTTTCACTGTACATTCAGTGGTGGCACTTGGAGTGTGTGGAGGGGGGGCAGGAGGAGGGCAGGGCTACAGCGTGAGGAGCGTGGCCACTGTGCGTGGGGGTGTGGTTGTGGCATGTTTGGGTGTGGCCAGGGCATGTGTAGACAAGGCCAGGGTGTGCAGGGGTGTGGCAACGAGCTGGGACACCCCAGAAACTTTGCCGCACATGGTGAATCACCCTCCAGGCCCCCATGTCCCTACGCGACTGTGTACATTCAGGCTCTGAAAACGACCAAACATGATGACACTATTCTAGTCCATATTACAAGGCCTTCTTATTTTACCGTTACTGACAAAGAGAGAGTCTTGCCTGTTCTCAGAACTTGAAAAACCTTTGGGGCTACTTCTTCCAAAATCCTCTAATCAACAGAGCCAGCAGGATTCAAGATGTTGAAGCCCAGTTTTTCCAAGTTGTGCATGTCTATTAGCTTTTATAACATAATTTTGGTTATGTTGTGTCCCTTCAAGGCATAGCTCGAACTAAACTGCATCATGAAAAGTCCTTATTTTTTGAAAAAAATTATCTCTCTCTGGCTTAGAATTCTTAATGCATCTTCAATCTGGCAGACAATCTAAAAAAATGGCAATTAGTAGCAGCACTGATGATTCTCAAACTGACTGATAGCTTTTTTTTATATATCCTTTATCAGATTGTGAGTCTATCTGCTCCTTTGTCTGTTTTCTGTCTTTGCTCTCTTTTTTTTCCAGTTCTTCCTCCTTGCTTTTGTCTCTGGCACTTTAAACTTCACCACTCACATTTTTTGTAGGGCAAGCTGAGAAAATTACATTGCTTAGTTGCAGTGATGTCCATAACTTTGCAGTGGCAGTATATTGAGCATGAAGAAGGAAGGAAGAGAGGAAGGAAGGCCTGCCCTCCTCTGCGTAGTAGAGCTGCATTGCACTATGGCTGTGAAGAGAGGATGGGTAATAGAGGAGGAGTGTGAGTGGATTATTTCTTTTCTAGTACAAGATTACAGTCCCAAATCATACAAGAAATATGGGAGCAATGGCCTGATTCAGAGTACTGACATGCTTTACAAACATCCCAAACTCATATTTCAAGCTGGGCCATTATGAAATTGGATGACATCGCTAATAAATATTCACATAATACAAACATATCGTTTATCTAACAAAGAGAAAACAGACTGCTTGCTTCCTGGTGAACCTGTTTTGGTAGGCAAATCTATTTCCTATAGATCATTTAGGTAAAACATATCATTCTTCCTTGATCAGTTGACTGTGAAATTTTATCATTTTGAAAACTTTTGTTTCCTTCAAGGGTTATTGCTTCATCTGAACTGCATTTAACATTTTTTAACTCAGGACTCAAAAATCAAAATCCTTCCATATAGGATTAAGCTTTGGCACATAATTCATTTTTCCCCTTTCAAAATAGTTGCACTGCACATTTGGAAATTCAGTTTCTGTCCTTTCATCCATTTCCCCCCCACTGATTAATAAAAGGATTAATAACAGGATAGTAATCAGGACTCACCCCTTTATTTTTATCTTCTTTTAAAAAAAATGGATTTCCTGAAAGTACTGTACTAAATAGGTTTGAATGTTTTGTTACAAATGATGGATAAGTAGTAAATGACATAGATAGAACTTGGCAATGTAACTTTTTTGTAGGAATGTGATTATTTGCTAATTTTCTTCTCAAGGTAAGCAATGAACCATTTTAGTAATTTTCTTTCCACTCTGAGCAACATTTGTGCATATTATTTTCGAACAAAAAACAGAATTTTCCACATAGGAAACAGCATTTTCTGTACAGAATATAGTTTTGTTTACTGACCTGAAAATCTTTTTTTTCCTACACAAAAGCTAAGTACAAATTTTGTGTAGAATATGTCCCAAACTGTGAAGATTCTTTTCAGTCCAAGAGTCTTCTCATCACAGTTTCTCAACACTTGGGAATTTTTTTAACATCCTCAAATATTTTTGAATATTTTTCCCATCCTTATTTTATTAGGTCCATAACTTCCAGAATTCCCCAGGAAATAAAACTTTTCCAAGCTTTGGCTATATATATGGACATGAATCAAGCATATAACATCTAACAAGCATTTAAAGGTTAACTATATGGAATATTTCTATCCTACCTTTCAGTCACAAAAACTCTGTAACGACATTTGGTCACAACACATTTTTTTAAAAAACAATAGCCATAACGCTCTAAAATCAAATGATAAAGAAATCAAGGAGCAAGTTAGAGTCAGTAGAACAATCAAAGCACCATAATTGCTAAAAATTATGCTTCAGTATGAAGGTTTTATTTGATCAAGTGAGATTAAACCATAGACTATAGGTTTGGAATGTGTGGCCCTTTACATTTTTCTTTTATATATAAATGATTTAGATTTCAGGAAGAGTTTGGAAAAGTTACTTTTTTTGACCAGTGATCATGGTGGCTAGGAATTCAGGATGCTCTAATCCAAAAAGTAATTGTATTCAGAATCAATCAAAATGCTAGACTCCAGTTTGAGGATCATCTAAAATCTTCCATATGCTGGTAGCTGCACATTGGGTTCGACCTGGTGAGGAATATCTACCCATAATAGGTCCAATAATATTAGTACCCTCAATGCCAATGCCAGAAATGTCTCAGGTCTGTCACAAAAGCCATTTCAGGTTTTGAAATATTTTACAGAGCAGTCATACTGAAACTTACTGAATCTACTGAAGGGAGCATGGTAGGGTAGCCATCAGATCTAAAACCATGCCAGGCTTCCTCTAGGAGATGGGGTACTATGGCAAATCAGGTTTGTCATATGTTGCCCTCTCCTTTTTGGGGGGCAGGAGGGCTTTGATGTGTGAATTCAGATCTCCCACTCTGCTGGTGGACTCCCCTATCCCTGAGCAAAAAAGGATATTTTCTGCATGCTGTGCCTATGGAGATCGGAGCTGGGATCAGTGCAGTCATGCTGGCTAGGGAATTCTGGTAAGTACAGCACAAAAAGGAACTTTTCTAAGCTCTGTATGTATCCCCTTCAGGGTACTGTAAAAGTACAGATTTATAATCTTCAACAGGTATATACCACTGTTACAAGGAATGGATTGAGACAGTGCTTGATGTAGGACAAACAAGGAATTCGTGAAGAAGGAGGAAGTTCTGTGACAAAGGAAAGAGGTAGTTTACTCCCTTTAGTTGTTATTTCTTTTTGCCAGTGGTGGTACAATGCAAGTTAGGGATTTCCCCCCACCTATTAGCAACACATAAACCTCACCACCATCACCATGATCAACAGAACATATTACCTGTCACTTGGAAGGCTGATCAGTGACCTCTGAGAACTTTCCCAACCCTATATTTCAATGGCTGCATAAAGCATGTTCCTAGGCATTTTCCTGGATTAGAGGAAAACTGATTAGCTGCTCTGTGTTTTTCTCTATTTCTTTTCCCCATGTCAAATAAACTGAACTTTTCAATATGTATAAATATATTCATAATGATAATCTTGCAATAGACCTCTTGCTGCATGGCCTTATTCTGTGCTTTGTACTCATTTAAGTGGATTTCCATTTGCATGGAAAAAATAATCTTTCTTTTTCTCATCTGTTACATTATTGATTTTTTCCCTTCAGGTAGTTATCTGCAGCAGTGCTCACAAATACATTCGTAGTTTAATATTGTCACAGGGAGTTGATTTCCTATAAGCTATTGACCATAAACCATGATAAATTTAGGATCTATTTCTTCTCCTTTTTAAAAGTTCAGTGAAAACTTAGGAAATCATTTTTTAACCCATCCTTACTCTTTTTCTTTGTTTACTAATGCACCATCTATCCAAACTATTTGACCTAAACCTTGATGAAATGGCAGATTTGCATCGTTTGGTTGAGTGTTCAATTAGGAAGGAACAGTTAGGTTACAAATGTGGAGGTAACATAAACCCTCTTCAGGAGGTCTAAATATGTGCCACCTGTAATATTCAGGGTTGGATAAAATCGAGCATGTGATCCAAATGCATACCCTAATGATCTCTTTGAACACCTCAAGTCCCCTGGATGCTCCCTTGCTGGGACAAATGGTGGATAGTGTTCTCTCCCAGGCATGGCAGTTTTCATTTCAACCTAATCTCATCTTATCTTCTATCTCCAAAATCTAACCCCATAAGTAGATCTCAACCTCTTTCATTCTGCTCTACTGATTACCACTATTTTCTACTCCTCTGAAGGGGGAGTACAAATAAGCATGCTAGGTTTCCCACCACTACCGTCATTGCCCTCTTCCAAGCAGCTTGGCCTGGTTTTCCATGTACAATTCCGATGGGGTTATAAGGAGGAAGAATGGCCACTGTTTCAAATACCTCTTTAAACCACACAGCTGCTTCTTCCACCTCAGAGAAATGAAAAGAATTGGGAGACATTCTGGTGGAGGCTTGTCTTCGGGAATGAAAGGTTAAAAGCTAAATCTAATTAGTCCCAACTACAGTGGACAGGTTTGAATTAATGTGAACTTGTAAGTCAACAGCTCGGTATGTTTTAGAGATTCAGTGGTTTGTTCTCCCTGAGACTAGCAATTAGCCCTATGGCTAAAGAAACTGGGGAACTCATGTAATCTATAGTCCTTTCCCTAACAAAAATGAGGCAAATGGAAGCCCAGAAACACCTCGACACAATTAGGCTGCAAAGAAAGACAGTAATGCAGAAACATTTACATTGAGAGGATATGTATCAATCTATTAATAAATAAATAAAAGTGGAGAAAGACAGGAAGACCCACAAGGGAACTGAAGCCTGGTGGGAAAGACACTTTTCACGACAAGCTAATTATGTTCAGGCTGGCCTAAGGCAAATAGATGGTGATGTATGTTAGAGAATGCCAGGCAGGGATAGTTTCTACATTACTGAAACCTCAGGAGAAGTTTGTTTGTTGTGCTTTGTGAACTCTTTGGAGGAAGGATGGGACATGCATGGGTTTAGACGCTCCTCATTTTACCATCATAACATTCAGTCCTGTGAGGTATGTTTGACTCAGAGCCTGGACCATTATTTTGGACAGCAGCTCCCAAAATCTACCAGCTGTTTTTTGCATCAGTGTGTGTGATTTCAAACAGCTATAATCCAAAAGTTGTTGTTGTTTTTTTTAATTACAAATCCAGTTGTAGTTTAGCTAAAACCAAAGTCACCACTGACTTTCGTGACAGGGCAGGGGTTTGAACCTGCGTCACCTCCATCCTACCATAAGCTGAGCCTCCCTTACCTGAAATACTTGGAACCAAAAGTATTCTATACTTTGGGTTTTCAGAATACCTTTACACCCTGTTCATTTGCTTACTTGTGTTGTGTATGAGACACAAGGCTTGAGACAGACTGATGAGCTGTGAAATGGTGGAAATCCAAGCAAAGTGCTCGGCACGAATCCTCACCTCTCACCACTCCAGAGATCCTCACTCTCTCTCTTTCTTTGCTGCCAGCCACCTGCTTTAGCCTTCAAGATGATAGCTGTGGCATTCCTCAATTCTGAGAGATAAATAAACAAGACCACTGCAGCTGCTGTATCAAAGGTGGAAGTGGGCAGCTAGTGGTAAAAAGTTTTACATTTTGAAATGTTTCTGGATTTTTGATTTCTGTGTAAGGAAGGCCCAACCTTCCCAACACTTGTACTGGCTTTTACGTTGGTGATTCTGCAGCAATCACAATGTAAAAATAGCTTCAGATTCAAGTTTCTTCTTGACAGGAGGATTATAAAACAAGATTCATGTCTCCTAAAAAGGAAGCTCTAACCATTCCATCCATTTCTGAGTATGATTAGAAACATATTTCATTGATTTCTAGCCTGAATGTTTGCAAAATCTTGTGCACATAAGGAGCGTGTGCACACTACACAATTATAGCACTTTGATACCACTATAACTGCCATGCTCCATCCTTATGAAATCATGGGATTTGCAGTTCTGCAGGATATTTAGATGACTCTGCTAGAGAGCTTTAGTGCTGCAGCTGAGGGAAGAAAAATAGAGAATTCTAAGTATTTACCCAAATTCAACCCATGACTTTATAGGACAGAGCCATTGCACTTAAAGTGATATCAAACTGCTGCAATTATTCAGTGTGAATACACCACTCTGTATTTGGAGCACTGACGTAAAACTACCCAGCTATAACCACTGCTCTTTCAAATAGCAGTGTGATCATTTATTTTAATAGGTTGTAGCTATTATTAAAATAACCTTCAAATGTTGACTCAAAAAACCTACCACGCTTTGCCAAAAATTGCCCCCAAATTTCTGTCATTACAACTAACATATTGTATTTCTTATCCCATGTACTGTACTTGCCCACTGGTATTGTTTTGTTTTATTTTATTTTATTTTATTTGAACCTGCTGGGTTTTGAGAAATATTAGTGTCAATTTGCTCAAACAAATAAGTGAAGTGAATTCCTCCCCCCTTCCTTTGATCACTTGTTCTGTTCTTATTAATAAGTACATCAAGCTGAAAGCAGCCTCTCTCATTCTCTCCCTCTCTTTCTTTTCCTTATAGGCTAAGTGGCAGCTTGCATTGAGTGATTTAAAAGTTCCCAGTTACAAAAAAAGGAAATCTCTTTAACTATTTATAATCGTCTTTGAGTAAACTGTGCTCACATGTACAAGCAGGATCAAAACAAGACACAACAACTCCCCTCCACACACATACTCTGCCTTGTTAAAAAGTCACAGCTTGTTTTGTTGTGGGTCACATATACCTCCTCCTGAAAGGACATACTCTTCTATCAAGGACTGTGAAAGTCTCCTTTTTCTTTAAGCGTATGAAATATTTACTTGCTAGGCAGTATCAAGAATACCCATTTTCCATAGTGCTGTACCATCCCTTGCCAACAACGTGCTGGTTAATTAAGTGTGACCTAAACCAACTTGACTTGAGCTCGGCATTAAATGCACAAAACCCATTTGAGCTGACCAGCAGCAGAAGTGGTACTCAGAGAAATTGAAAAGGATTTCTCCCAAATGCTTTCTACTTACTTACAGCACTCAAGTAATGACTGAAGATTAGCATATGACATGACAGATTACATTAAGTCATGTCTTTCCAGCGCTTTATGACAGCGCTATCACATTAGCTTCTTAGCACCAGCACATCGAGGCATGCAAACGTTTTCAGACCCTCTTATTCAAATCTACAAGCTGACATGGCAGCCTTGATATGATTATTAGTCATTTGAGAGACTTTAATTCACGTCATCAGATAACAGGTTTTGCTAAAAGGGTAGAGAAACTGTCTGCTTTTAATGAAGCCCTAAAAAAAAAAAGACCCTCAAAAACCATCTTTGCTCTTTCGACTTCCATTTTGACTTCATTGACAAGATCCCCACCCCACCCCCAAGAATAAACTTGAACTGAATTACTAAGCAGGCATCCGGGACGGAGGGGATCAGACAAGGAATGACCAGCTCTGTTTAAAACTAGCCAGCTATTTGCTCCTTCTCCTTTCTTAAGCTGAACTGGGTAGTTTCCTTAAGGAAAAACAAACAGGGCTCCAAGAAAGAGATGGACCAAAGAAGACAGGGCAGGAGTCTGCGAGGAGCTGTAATAGCATAGCTGTTCCAAAGACCTGAGTTCCTGTCTGGCTCTGAAGTACACCTTGCTATAAAGGGGGTGAACTGATGGTGTCTGGTGAGACATAACAAATAAAATGTTTGGCATGGATGAAGATCATTAGGGTTTGTGGTGTTGTATTTTCTTCCCATTAAGCTGGCTCTGCAGTGCGTAGTTGTTCTGTTTTACAGCACTTAGCTGCCAATAGATAATCTCTATTACAAAATACACAAGACCTAACTCCACATTTGGCAAGCGGTGCGGTCTGTTTCAAAGCAGGAAGTGCCTGATTTGGTTTGTGGAGTCAATAGAGGAGGGAGGGAAGATGGGTGTGAGAGATATGTGGAAAAGTTTGTTGAGAACGTTGTAGCACTGAAGGACTTGCATGGACACAACATCAGAGACCATCTAGTTCAACCTCTGCTACCTCTGACAGGTAGCCATTAAACATCTACTGAAAGACCTCTAACAAGGAGAGTCAGTCTCTTCCATGGCTGAACAGCTCAGACAGTCAGAAAGTTTCTGGCCTGTATTTGTATGAATGTCAGTTCCCCTCAAGCCACAGTGGCTTTCTACTGATGTCAGCTGAAGAATGTAGAACTCTTTCTGTTTCACAGCAAGTGTCTACACACCAGTGTGCTTGTATCTCTTTGCCTCATTAATTTCCCATCTCTTATAAAACCAGTTCTTCAAATGCATATTTCAGCCTTCCTTATGCTTCTTAATTTTTCTCTCTCTCTAATTGGATTTATGACTGAATACTTTAATTTATTCATCATTTAGTTTTTGCAATTGCGTAGGGTAATTTAAAATGTTACTTTAGATGATTCTTTATAGTGTTCTGGGAAAAGAATTGTGCAAGAGATGCCATGCAAAATCAAGTTTTCTGCATCATATTGTAAAATGATTTCCTGCTCCCTCCTTCTCAATGAAATATAAAATATTGATTACATTCTATGCTAACAGCATCAAGAGGTGCACATCATCATCATCATCATCATCATCATCATTATTGATGTTATTGTTATTCCTTACTAATGGATTTTACACTATCAGTGATCCAGATTCTATCATAGAATCCAAGTTTCAGTGAGATACCACCCAATAATGTGGCCTGCTCTAAGTAGTGTCACTTTCTGTAATTGTGGTATTGTGAGTCTGTCTATTGTGGCTTCATTTAGATGGTTTGTTAGTCAGTTTGGAGGAAGAGGACTGGTTCTTTGCCTTATAGTCCTAAAACTTACTAAACTTTTAATAATGCATATTATTAATCCATGGAACTGCTTGCCCATTGCCAGAAGATGACTGTGACTGGAGGTTTTAGCACTTGAGATTTATGTGATTGTATTAAGATCTTCTGTCATATCATGGAAAATGCTGTTATTTGACCATATAAACACTATGCTCACTGCTAATTTGGTGCCACTGTTTGGTGCAGTGGTTCTGGATCTTCCTTGTAAAAGGTATTCTTCATTAACCTTGTTGTCAGTATAAAGCTGCTAGGAAAAAACAAAGATGCATTTGCTTGATATGTTATGTATCCATCATCACTAAGTCAGGAATAAATTTTGTTAGTTCGATTGTGCTGTGTTTTGTGTTGCTTCCTCATTTTCTTGTTATAGGAACTGAGGTGATTACGAGGCAGAGAGTGTACTTTGTAATACAGGTCGATCTGAGGATTAGGATAGGGTTTTTGTTTTTGTTTTTTAAAAGATAGTTGTTACAATTGAACAATTAAAGATAGTTGTTACAATTGAAAATTAAGAGTTTGGCCATTTCCGCAAGACATTGTTCTCGTGCTATTATTCCACTTTCAACATCCTGTGGGATCCTGGGGTTTGTAGTTTACTGAGACCAAAGAGCTCTCTGGCTGAGAATTCTGAATACCCTTTGCTAAACTGCAAACCTCAGGATTCCATAGGATGTTGAAAGTGGAATAATAGCACTATAACAGTGCAGTATGGAAATGGCCTTACTTTTGAAATGCAACTGCAATGGAGAATAATTACTTTGGAGGAGTCATACTATAATTGTCACTAATTGCTTTTAAAATAACTTTCCAAGACTTGAGCAGATCATAGAATAAGTTTCTAGCATCATGACACTCTTCAGTGTTTGACTTGTAGTTTTGGAATTTGGATGACAGCTTATATAACAAGTAACTTGAAATGGGGGAGGGAGGAGATAGACATATAGATAAGCCAGCTGGACCCAAGAATCTCCCACCCCAGGCAAATAGCTATCAAGGGGCCTCTTTTGTCTGTTAGAAAGAAAAGAAGTCACAGTGCCTGGTATGTCCTATTAACTACTAACATACCTGTATAAATGGAACCCAACTGTTGAGATTTCTCTAGGCTCATTTTTCCCCCTTCTACTCTGCCCTGAATTGGATTATTTTATATATATAACAATATCTTGGCTGATGGAGGCTATGTAACTAAGCCAACATTATGAAGGGCTATCTTCTCATGATACAGCTATTGTTGCAGAGCTACTGCAGCCATGTTCTGCAGTAAAATGTCACCCATAGCATCTGACAAACATTGGCACCAGCAAAATGATAAAAGATCAATCCAAAGTGTGTCTCCCAAATTGTTTGCTCCAACATATTTATCCTGCAAGTGTGCACTAAAGACAGTAGGCACTTTGAATCCCTTTGTGGAAAATGGACTGCTCAGCTTGGGCCATTTCACAAGACAAAGAGTCTGAATCAGAACTTTGGTTTAGAATATTCAAGGCTTTGTTATTTCTTCCCATTGTTGTGCAGAAGCAAAAGAACAAACAACTGTAACCTTTATTTTTTTAAAAAAGTACTTTTTGACAGAATTGGATACCATCTGCAACACATAACATCAGTTTAGAAGACCATATACATGAGACTAATATCTATTAAAACAGTCACTATAAAATTTATTATATAAAATTCATAATTCTAGATAGACCTGCTGAAAGTATGTCTTTGAATTCTTTACCATGAAACATAAAACTGCTTATAAGATATTTAATGTTGTTGTAGCCAGTTTATAGTTCATCATTATTTCTCTACCTCATTCATATGAGCCCTTAAAAACAATGGAACCTTGGAGATATTACCGTCCTCATATCCCACACCATATCAAGACAGATTAAAAATGTTGTGAAAGTTCTCTTCCTTCCTTCCTTCCTTCCTTCCTTCCTTCCTTCCTTCCTTCCTTCCTTCCTTCCTTCCTTTCCTTTCCTTCCACTGCTCGTTTCAGAGTGAGAATAGGAACCATAGCTCATCAAGTGAAGAGGAAGCCGCAGAGGTAGCAAGACCAAGGTTTTCAAAATCACACTCCCTGGTGACTTGACTAAAGCTGGGTTCTCTATTATACACTGGTAGGAAGAGCTGTCCTGCTCTCTCCTGTACCAGGCAATGAGAGACAAAGTGCCAGGAAGTCTGGTTCAGATAGTAGAGATTCTACATACCAAATAGGCTTGGGAAGTCAAAAAGCAGCAGCATCTGGAGCTAGATAGCCAGGTCTTGGGGTGCCTCATGAAGTCACAGAGAATTGCTGTACTTCTCCTGGCATCTAGGTGAAGAGACAGACATATCTCATAGTGAGCAGCACTGGAGGGGGAACAGTTTGATTTTTTTAAAAAAATCTGAGGTAGGTTTACGGGCTGAACACCCATCTCCATCCATTCTCAACTGATATCAGGGCTCTCCGGTTTAGTTTAATGGCTGTTGCATTTGTGAATTATTGATGCATATTTGTGGAATATTTGTGAAAGACTGATATTGATGAAATATTGATGCACCAAAAAGACAGGTGTGAGGGAAGGAAAGATAGTGTGTGAATGTCCTCAGCCCCAGCATGGGAGGGAGTGGACTACTGATGTTGTACCTCTGGGGCCTTCCTTTTGTGCAAGCCCTGCTGGACAGCTTGTGGGTGCATTGACCTCATCCCTCTTTACACAATTAGCTGATACTGTAACTTCTGCCCTGGCACGGTAGGTGAGGACCCCCAGATATCATTTTGATATCAGCTAATTCGGCCTTAGCTGGACCTGCTTTCAGTCACCTCACTCCACATGTTTGCGAGGTTCTCCGGACAAGCACGGACATGAGTGTGGCCGCTAATTGTTTTCACATTCCAGACTCTTTTGAGGCCAGCAACCCAAGCTTCACTCCTAGCTTCAGGGAACTTCCACTTGCAAACTTCATGATAGCTGCGCAGCTCTCAGCAGAGCCAGTCCGGTAAACAAGACACTTACATACTGACCAGACTATTGTCGTCGAGTGTTAAGCTCATCATGTTAAATTTGACCTTTCCAGATCCTTTGTCCAGCGCCAAAACTCCCTTTGTTCTCACCTGGTTTGCCATAGCCAGTAGGCACAAACTCCCCTATAAAAACCCCACATTTCCAAACGGTCTTTGGACTACTTTCGACTGCCATCCTGCCCTGCTGCTGGTCGTCTAAGGAAACTCCCCTCAGCCAGCCACACTGAGCTTTCTTCTTCAGAACCCCATCTCTCTTTCGCCAGGACAACAAGACCAGGTGTCGTATTGCCTACCCTTAAGCTCTCCAATTCTGTTTCCCAGTTAGTTAGTATGTGTGTGTGTTATTTATTTTCTGTTGTTTCTCAATAAAACTGTTATTTTGGTTACTTTAAACTGGCATGCCTGTTCCCTGACCTGAAGTCATAGACATTGAGTTTCAAGATCTTTGCAAAGTTACCCTGCCTCTCGTTAGCCGAGATAGTGCTCCAGCTAATTTTTCCCCAATTGGTATTTTATTTGGCAATCTGGGTGCCCCTCCTGGGACCCCCCCAAAACACAGGGTAACAATATCCACCTCCCAAACTTTGCTTCACCATCATCTGTGACTGCAACAAGGCCTGCCCTCCGGCCTCAGATTTAGGCCTTGAAATCTCAAGGACTGGAACGCTGAAGATATGGCAATCCTAACTAGGACACCAGGCAGACATCTTCTGATTGTGCTTCTGAAGCCATTTTTGGAACCCTTGAGCAATGTTGTTTCCTCCGTTGCCCCAGAACATAAAATGCTGTAAAAACAGTGGAATATGTTCTGATAAATTCTTTAAGTCTCTTCTACTTCCTTCCCTAGGGTTTTAAATAAAAAAGGTGAGACCTGTTACAATACCCTGGCTGGAAGCTAGAGTTATCAGTCACAAAACTGAAATTCTTTTCCCTGTTCCCCTCTGAACATTTTTTTATGTGGACAACGTTGTGGGAAATGTATCATTTTTCAAAGACATTTCTTTGTGTTCTTCCAGATCCCTGAACTGGGCCCTCAGTTTCAGAAAGAATCTGATTTGGTTTGAGCCAGTTTGGAGGACAATTTTGTTACTTTGAATAAACCCTTAACCTTTCCAAAGTGGCCTGCTTCACTTGTGATCACTTGTGATTAACCTGAACGGAGTGTCCACTTAAAGTTTATGTGATACATAATAGATTTTTTTTAAAAAGTAGAGGACTATTTTTGCAATATATATAACTGTCATACCAATACTTAGAATATTTACTGGAATTCTTTAAATCAGAATTACTTTAGAATGAGAACTAGAATGAGAACAACATTTTCATTTTGAACCCCTAAGTCCCCTCCACCCCCTCAATAGGAAATATGAGTGCTGCACCAAGAACAACTTGATGAATAGAAACTGAACTGAGAGAGATTAGCTAAGAGCCATATAAGTGACATTTGTATCATTCCCCCTCCCTTCTTCTAAATGAGCATTGGATCAAGATTAGCACTTCCACAAATGGAAAAGCTCCTTGTATGGATATACCTCAGTTAGCAAAGCAGATGTCTTCCTGGGAATTATTTCTTTAACAGAAAATGTGGTAGTAAAGGAAAAAATAATATGGAAGGAAAAGGAATAAGTTCTTACACCACAGGAAAAAAGAGTGATTCCACATGTTTTAGGAAAATTTTTGTCCAAAACTGACAATGTGCAAATACAAAATGAAACAACCAAGTAAGATTATGCATTTTGGTGGCCAAACTTAAAGATCTATGCTTTTTTAACATACGGAGAGAGGAGGCAGACTTACCTGCCCATCCCTTTTCTTTGGGCCTTTCCACACTACATTGTTATAGAACTATTATTTCACTTTCAACATCCTATGGAATCCTGGGGTTTGCAGTTTAGGGAGAGGCATTTAGAATTCTCAGCCAGAGAGCTCTTTGGCCTCAGTAAACTGCAAACCCCAGAATTCCACAGGACATTGAAAGTGGAAAAACAGCAATATAAACACTATAGTACAGAACTGCCCTATGTGTTTTCCTGTTCATTCATGCTCAGTAAGGAATCCTGGAGGTAGCTACTGTTTACCTTGCCAGTTATAGGCAGTCACAATTAGCTATAATAAGATTGGTTAGCATAAAATTCCCATTCTTTTTCAGAATTTATTGTATTGTTAAGTGCAGACACCTTGCTTTAACCTGACACTGGAAGTCTGTGTCTCTCCAGATCTTCTTCAATGAAGGAACTGATAATTAGCAAAGGCTCCTCCTATGTGAAGACAAAAGTGGTAACTTTTTGTGATTCCTTCTTCACTTTTCAGCCCCACTCAAGCATGCCATAGTGATTTGGAGCAATGATTTGCAACCATTTAGATGCTAAGTTCCACCATCCACCTTGTTAAAAACAACTAGAGCCATTTCCGCTCTACACTGTTATAGTGCTATTATTCCACTTTTGACATCCTATGGAATTCTGGGGTTTGTAGTTTACTGAGGGCCAAAGAGCTCTCTGGCTGAGAATTCTAAACACATCTCCCTAAACTGCAAACCCCAGGATTCCACAGGATGTTCAAAGTGGAATAATAGTACCAGAACAGTAGGGCGTAAATGGCCAACAACAACAACTATGGTCCCACCATGATAAAAACAAAAATCTCACTTTTCCTAAGAAGGACATTTATATGTTTTATAATTTTATATACCATTTGATGTTTTAATTGTTTACACACTTTTAATTTTTTATCCTTTTGGAAGCTGCTGTGGGTCTCACCTTGGGAGAAAAGGTATCACATAAATTCAATAAATAAATAAATAGCAGGAATTCTATTAATATATTTCACTTTTACAGTCTGTTATAAAGGCATAAAAATGCAGCCATATTGTTGAGAGCTGGGCACACACAAAATAACAATTTCTGCTGTAATGGAAAATTGTAGTTATACTGCTGGGGATAAATTTTACTACAACAGTAATTGTAAAATGCAAAGAATATAAATTAAAGACTGCAGCATAGGCATACATCAATTAACAAAGATGTGTTTTTGGACATGACTTGATTCATAGACAATCTGGTCCCAGAGGCAGAAATAGCATGGAAGGAATAGTCATAGGTTGCTACACCACAAAATAGAAGAGTTGTTCAACATGTTTCCACAAACTTCTTATTCAAAAGTAACATTATGCACATGTGAAATGAAACAACCAGGTCAGGTAAGCCTTGCATAAGTAAAGAAACACATTTTGAATTTTCTGGAAACTTCTTGAAAGCTTCTTCCAATGCATCTTGGGATGATTTTTTTTTTCTTACAACAAACTCAACTTTTCTTACGATTTCCATTTTGGTGGCAAAACTTATAGACCTATGCTTTATCTGGGTAGCTGGTGAGGCAGGCTGTTCTGTTTTCCCCTTTGGTTTCTGTCTTGCTCCCTCACACATGCTCAGTAAGTAATGCTGGAGACAGCTATTTACCTTGCCTATTATATGTAAGCGTGCACAGCTAGAGTGGAATCCTGTTCTTTCTGATGTCAAGCTTTATTGTATTGTTGCTACTGCAACCAAAGACTGAAAGTATGTCTTACTCCAACCTGCCTTCACCATCTGCAAAAAACCAAACCAAACCAAACACAAACAAACCTTCCAGCTAGACAGAAGACAAGAAGGAGATAGGTGGGCTCAGTTCTCGTATAAAGATTTTGTAAAAAGGAACTTCTTTATCAGAGGCTTTGTTAACTAGACCTGTAATATTATACGGAATATTGTTTATTGCTGTTACTAATAAACAGTGTTAGTCTACTACTGTATCCCACCAGTGGTACATGTGGATTTCCTAGCCAGTTAGAACAGACTTTCGATAGGTACAAGGTAGCTGCTGAGGGAGAAAAAATCAGCAAAAAACACCACAAAACAAAAACAAAACAAAAAACACCCTCCTTCTTTTGTCCTCTCAGCGTATCCTTGAAATAGCTAAGATCTTTTGCGTTCCAACTGGGTTTGCACAGGACAACAGCCTGGTGAAGCAATGTCCTTTGTTGTTGTTATTTGCATCAAGTCAATTTTCTCTTACAACAATCCAATCGTAAGATTTTCGCAGTGAGATATGTTCTGATGGGGCTTGGCAAGGCTGAAAGTGTGTGACTCATCCAAATTCACCCTGTGGCTTTCCATGGCTTACTGGGGATTCAGAGTCTGGTTTCTTGGAGTCCTAGTCCAACATTCAAACCACTACACTGGCCCTGCAAGTGTCTACAGCTAACCTGTGTGCTATATGAATGGGCAATGCACACACCAAGAGTAGCCAAGGGGAAGCCATAAGAGCTGTGGATACCCATGGAAGACATTCAAGAGTATGTTTCTTGTCTTGAGAAGCAAAAACATTTTGAAAGCCTTTTTCTTTGCAATGCAGAAAAACCTTCAAACAATGTTAACATGGCATGATAATCATACTGACAATGGTTTGTAATAGTTTGCCAAAGTTTTGTGTAATATAAACTAGGAGTCCTTGTTGCTCATGTAACTCTTTGCCAGGATCCTTTTGTCTTTCAAGTGTCAACTCATATTCTGAACAAAATCAAATTGCAGTAAACTTGTGTTAATTGATCCATTATGGACTTGGAGGGCTTTCTTTTTTCCATTAGCTTGCTGAGGAGCTCTTGCTTTCCTTCCTTCCCTCTAGAAAGAATGAACCGTGCAATGGACTGAGGCTCAGCTGAATGTATTTTTCAAACTTCTAGTTTAGTCTTCAAGGTATAGAAAAGGAAAAATTAGAAATACTCTCAAAGATTGACATCCAGGGTGCCACATTTTTATTACATGTCTTATCATATTTCCCACCAACACACAGTCCAAGGAAACTGTTAAGTTGGCATAAAACGCAGTCAGGCTCTACATGCCTACAACCAGGGAATTCTCTAGGGGGCTGAAATTATGCCACTTTGTGGGATATGAGCAAGACTGTTCCCTGTATTAAACACTGTGTAAATCTGCTTCAATCCAATGAGTGGATCAGAAAATAACATAAAATACCACAAGATAAAACTATCATTGAGTCCAGCATTCTTTTATGCAATGACATTCACATAGATATTTCTGGGATGCTCACAAGAAAAACACAAAGGCAATAATCTTCCTATGAAGTATTCTCTGGAAACTGGTAGTCAGAGATCTACTGAATGTGGAAAGTCCTATTGTGTATTGCCTGCTTAAGAGGTAGGTCAAGAAGAACTTAGTGGAGACAACCATGTGGGGAAAAGAGAAGAGAAGACAAAAGCCCATAAGAATGAGTATGGCTCACATCACTTCTACAGAGGGCAACCATGTAGTTAATAGCAGGCAGAGATTCAGTTAAGTTAAGCTCTCTTTAAAAGCCTAGGATTCTTGCTCTGTATTTCAGCAATTTATTTGGCCTGTGTGTGCTGCTATTTCCCATATTCAGATGGATGTTCAAGGTGGAATTTTTCTTGAGGCAGGAGAACAAAACTGCTCTCCTCAATTCCCATATTGGGAGAAAAGTAGGGCCCTTTCCGCACCTTACCTTCTTCCAGCGCTGGGGTGCAGGGATCACACAAGCAGCCTCTGGCGAGAGGTTCTCACATCTGGGGTCCTTCAGCTCCGCATGAGCTGCCTGCTCGTGTGAGAGCCCCGCCTCTTCCTTCCGCAGTGCAGCCTGGAACCTTCCCAGGCTGTGCTGGGGCAGGAAGCGCAACCGGCGCAGCTCTGGTAAGTACATGTGGGGCCCAGGTAAGTACATGTGGGGCCCGGGAACAATGTGCGATCGCGCACCATTTTTGGCTTCTAGCTGAAAATGAAAAGGTGTGTGATCGGCGCTTGCTGGCCCCTGGAGCGTCATGCGATTGTGAGTGCATCGTGCAGATTGCTCCTCACAATCACGCGATGCTCCAGGTGCCTTTCGCATGGAAAATGCCGTGCGAAAAGGGCCTTGGATAAAAATTAAATAAATTAATATAATTGATGGTATACATTTTGCTTAGGCTGTCATAGCTCATGGTTGTTAGTAGACTAACCCATGGGTGTGTTTTTTATGCTTTCGAAGGGATGAGGAACCTTGCGAACTAGCATGGTGTAGTAGTTTGAGTGTTGGACTATTATTCTAGAGACCAGGATCCGAATCTCTTCTCAGCCCACTGGATAACCTTGGGGAATTCACATGCCCTCAAAGAAAGGCAAAAGCAAACCCCCTCTGAGCAAATTTTGACAAAAAAACCCTGTGATGGGATCACCTTAGGGTCTTGATGAGTTGGAAATAACTTGAAGAAACACAACAATAAGAAATGATGAACCTTAAGCCCTGGGGCCCATTCTGGCCTTCTGTAGTATATCAGAAGGTTGTGTCTCTACCACATGAAAACTTCATTTGATGATGTCCAAGTCTTTGTATGGGGATTTCTCTAAGCTAAAAGTAGAAATGTCTCTCCTGAAATGTCTCAATTAATTGTACAGAAAGTTTTAAGCTAAAATATAGTAGTATTATTTCTACACTTTTGCTTTTGGCCCATTGGCCAACACTGGAAGATAGCTCTTGAAACCTGTTCATGAAAGATTCTCCAACCTCAGCTGATATTTATCAATCATCTCTTTTAGGACCAGCAGCATCCAGTGAAGGAAGGGAATGGGGAATTAATCTTTGCTGACCCCATGCCTTGTGGTTCCTGAATCATTTCTTGTGTCGTCTCCCAGTTATTCAGTGCATTTTTTTTAAAAGGAAGCATGAGATGAAGCAAGAAGGAAGTGTGAAGATAATCTCCCTGCCTCCTTCCTCCAGAGGAAATGGTTCTCTGCTAAGCACTAGACAGGCATCAAATAATGGAACAAAACCTCATAAGATTTGCCTAACTTATTTTATAGGCCTACACACATCCCAATAAAGAACAGCTGTTTTGTAAAATGCAGAAATGTCTAATTTGCACTTAGAGACTGCATTGAAAGACTACATATCTTTATAAGAGCCTTCCTGAGTCTTTAGGTTTTTGGAGAGGACTTTGTCTTTGTCCCATCACAGTCACAGACACTTTTGGTAAGGATACGAGAAAGGGTTTTCTCAGTGGCTGCTCCCAGGCTGTAGAATTTCCTACTACGGGAGTGTAGGTTGAACCCTTCTCTGCTTTTCTTTTACCAACAGGCAAAGACCTTTTCATTCAAACGAGCCTTTAATGGTTAACTGTTTGTAGAGAGTCTTTTGGGAGGGATTGCTGTATTTTTTTTAATCTTTGTTATTATGTTTTTAAATGATTTTATACTTTTTACAAAATGTAATGGAGTTTTAGCATTAATTGTGTTTTACTTTTGTTTATTGACACTTTTTAAACTTTACCTTGTTCCAGCCTTGGTGTAAGCCACCATGGGTATCATGCCCAGAGAAAGCCAGAATATAAATAAACTCAAAATAACTTATTTAGTTTGAAAGGGAAAAAATGTACCCACACCCATGTATCCGATCCCCTGCTTTGAAAAGATGAAAGGAACCCACCTAGGAGGTGCCACTAATGTGACTATAGCTACCAGCTGTTCTGCTCCAAGGAGAAACTTTACTTGATTAACTTGAATATCTTGTGATCTAGCAGGACTGCAATAAACGAGTGAGAACATAGAAGAATGGCAGGTGCTTCTTCCATTCCCCCAAGAAAGCTTTCTTCTCCCACATGTTTCGGAAAGACTTACGGGGTTTCCTACAGTGATTTCCCCTTGTTTTGTTTTGCCTTGCCTTGGCCTCCTGGAAAAAAAAAAAAAGGTGTTCTTGTTCCAAGTTTGTGCAATGAGTCATCTATTCATTCTTGTCTCATCCAACGATAACCACAACAACAGTATACCAGAAGGTTGTGTCTCTACCACATGAAAACTTCATTTGGTGATGTCCAAGACCTTGTATGTGGATTTCTCGAACTAAAAGAAGAAATGCCTCTCATGAAATGTCTCATTTAATTGAACACTGACTTGCTTGTGCAAGTGATCCATCACAGAGCAACTCACCTCAGTTCCATTGTGGACTTTAAGTTCAAAAAATAATTGGAGGGAGGGTGGGATATAAATCTAACTAATCAAGAAATTATGAATAAATCTAATCCTATTCTCTGTGGGCTAAATCTGGCATTATACTGGCAGTTGCAATGGAATCTTCTCCCTGTCCTTCCAACTGTAACCCAAGTCAGGTCTAGAGGGGGGCTCAGCACTCCAAAGTTTGGGGGAGTTGTACAGAGGAGAGGGCTGCAATGCAGAGGGAGGGATTCTACTGGGCTTGACTGCTCTGCCAGTGGAAGACCACCATGGGATCCTCTTGTCCCTATGTCATTACTTAAATCCTTCATCTATTTCAGTGATTTATGGCTGTGAAAAGTGTGGCTGATTCAAAGGAGTTACTACTGAAGGGAAGGGACATTTAAAGAAGTGTAGCTCGCTAGTCAGGATTCTTTTGTGACAGCAAACCACAGCTCTAATTTTCATTTGCTCTGTCCTAGTCTTCTAACAGATTGCATTTCTCTCCATCCCTCTCTTTCTCTCTCTCTCTCACCCTGTTATTATTCTTTCCCTTTAAAGCGATTAATACCTTTCAAGAAATGGACTTGTGTGCTGATTCAACTATTCTGAGTGCTAATATATGGAGTCCATGGCACTGAGAACAGCTGTTTGATCACCACTACCTGATGGACCCTGATGTACAGCTGCAGTTATCTCAAGCTTCCACTGTTCATGAGGCTGAAACTTATCACACTGCAGCTTGTATACGAAGGTGCTGCTAGGTGGATGAAATCAATTGTTCAAAGAGTTCAAGGAATTGCAGTTGTAGATTAATCTTGCCCCTTAACAATGGTAGTCAAGCTAGAAAATCAGCAGACAATGCCTATCTTGCAGTTGGTTGGGTTTGATTTTTTGGGGAGGATAGAGCTGTAAACAGGCAACCTAGAATTTTTCATTGGTCTAATTTCATCAAATAAGATTGTTAAGGCAACAGTTTAAAAATGTCTTATGGGCTGATGCAGGATTAAAATGATGAGATCACTGCTTCCCATCTTCAGACCCTGCTGATATCTCATGAGCTGTGATAGTTTGCAAACCCTGGTTGAAAAGATAAGTCATGACAGCATTAACTATAGTTAGCGACAGTGAAGACTTCATGCTGTACCTGATGAAGCCAGTGATGAGGAGAAAATGGAAGGAAAGCTCATGTGCTCAGAGCTCCCTTTCAGTCTCTTAAACCAGTGCTTCTAAACCTTTGGTCCTCCAGATGTTTCGACACTCAGAATCCTCGACAAGAGGCCATATTAATTGGGGCTTGTTGGAGATCCAGTTCAACTATAAGGACCACAGGCTGAGAACAACTGCCATAAATCACATCTGGGCAACTCATTGTCTCCCATGCACCCAGTGGGACCCCTCCCAAGCTGATTAACATCCCCACTGCTGTCTAACTGATTTATACTGCTAAAAGCTAAAGAATTATCATAGGCTAACTGGCTGGGTAATGGAGAATGAAGGAGATATGATGGGATTGCAGCAATCCCTCCCTATTCCCCAGATGTTGAGCAGTGGGTATAAATGGAAAAATCGTCCAGTTTTGTTTTCTTCCACATCTGGTAGTCCTGTTTATGAAGAAATGTGTAGACTTTGGGTGAGTTCTTGTTTAAATAATGAACCATACACAGTTCTTCAGAAATCTGCACAAGACAATTTGAATTAGGATACTTATTCCCAGCCTGGAAAAGACTATGCTGACCCTGCTTGCTATGTAGCTGCTAAGAATAGGGGCATTTTATTTAAAAAAAAAAAATGAAAGAAAAGAGGAAACAAAAAGCTTGTTTGTCTGTGTCAAGCAAAGAACTCATATGATTGGCTGCCTAAGAAGATTCTATGGAATCCTGGGGTTTGCAATCTAGGGAGGGACCTTTAGAATTCTCAGCCAGAGAGCTCATGGGTCTCAGTCAACTGTGTCTATCTTGAATAGGCTGATTGCTATGGAGACAAGGGCTAGAAACAAGGAAGAGGACAGTGTATTTTCCCTCAGGAACCCAACCTGTGTATGTTAATAGCTCTGAATACAGATTGGATTGGGGAATATGAGGAAAAGTTACAGGTAGCGGACAAGACAGTTTGGAAAATTAGAGACACAGGATCTATATATGTGTGTGTGTGTGTGTGTGTGTGTGTGTGTGTGTGTGTGTGTCTGTCTGTGTTGTCAGTCATATTACCTCTATACCATTCCAGAAGCAATTTGTGAATTTGGCCATGCAAGCTGTATTATTCTAGCAACTATTGTCCAAAAAGGTAATTTTCCCAGTCTGAGGTGGATGCTAACTGGTGTGTTCTTCACTTGTTCCCAGCACTAATTATTTGAAAGAGGGGTTGTGTGGGATGGGATCTCAATGAGATGGCAGAAAAGGAAACATCGTCTTGTGATGTTCTTTCCTGTCATCCTATTTTCTTCTTGTCCCACCTTATACATCCTTAAAACTAATTTGCATATGCTCTTGTAGATATATGGAGGAGAGGAAGTTTAGATCCAGTACTAAGCAACAGGGGAATGGAGAGGCATGCAGTGGGATCACTGCTTTAACGCATTGTCTCAGGCTTCACTTATATGACATCATCTTTGAGACATTTTATCTTATATTAGTGCGCCAGTGGTCATTCTTGGCTCTGCTTTTAAGTTTGTGTCCAAAATGTGTAAAGGGATAAAACTCTAACAATATACACAACAGGGAAATCTATTCTGTTGTTACATTTCAACACGCTGCATTTCCTTTTATTTGTATATACTTAGGAAGGCCTTTTTGTACTCAAATTCTTATCCACAGATTTTAAAAAAGTGGAGGTAATATAATCTGAACTCTCAGCAGTCTGTTTCATTAAGTAATGTGTTAGGAATTTAGAGCTGCAGACAAATGACTTTTCAAAACTTCTTGTTTGTTGGGAGAGAAATTGGGGTAGGCAATCATTTCATGGAATTCATCTTATGTTATTTAGCAGTAACAGCAGTAGCTCTTTTGTCAGTTTGTTTGTTTTCTTGCACAGGAAGTTTTTCATTTAATGTGAAGGGAGTCATTGCTACAAATGGCAACAACAGCAAATGCATTGGTAGCCTCGCTACCATCCTGCATCCTCAAGAAGGCCATAGAACTAATCTTCTTTGGAATAGCACCGACCACTAATAATAACAGCAACAGCAGAAACAACAAAAGTACTATAACTGTGTTTTCATGGCACTAGATGCTCTGGGGCAATTCCTAATGGACTGGCATATACAGTCATTTCATTCCAAATGGAATGGAATCACCATATATGGGATCACAACAGCACACTTACAAAAAGCAGAATGTGCCACATTATCCAATGAGAGCTCACTGATTACAAATTCTGGAATCAGAGTCACTGACATTCCCAAATTCCAGTTAGCAACACTTGCTGAACTGTGATATCAAAATAACATCAGCAGCAGCAGCAACAGAGAATACTTAGAGAAAATAGAGAAATCTTAAGACATGGTGAGAAAATAGGAAAATGTCAGAAAGTTTCTCAGAAAACATTGTCAGGGAATTTCTAGCTCAGCTCTTGTTTACATGTAACGAGCAATATTAATGTTACAACCAAGCAGAGTAACTGCAGAATGTATGGCCCTCCAGATATTGTAGGATTACAATACCCATTAGCCCAGACTGCATTGCCAGTGGTGATGGAAGATAACGAGTCATAATTCAGCGATACTCAGAAGGCCACACTTTCTCTATCGCTCATACAGCACCACTAATTTCTCTACCATTTGGGCAGCACTTGTCGTCAAATAGTTCTTTAATATAAAGTCTGATTGAACATCAAACAGTTGCTCCTCCTGAGTTATTTGATGTAAAAGTTTGTTTCTCCCTCTGCTCCATTCCCAAATGTGAACTTTTATTTTTGCTTGACCATGCCATTTCTGCCTCTAGATAATAAGACTTTTCATACTGGTAATGCTTGTTTTTGTCTAGTTTTATTTAAAAAATTTACTTCTGTTTTCCTAAGTAGCAAACAACTAAAGTTCCCTTTCAGACACTGAATATATTTATAATTATCATTTTAATAAAATGAAGCCATTTATACTTTATTGTTTCATAAATATACCAAGCAGTACAATTTTATGTGTTAAATTATTATGCACAATACATTTCATGTTCCTGAAGCAGTAAACTTTCATGTTCTTGAGACAGTACCCATAAGCTGAGGTTGTATAAAATGTTGCATATTATTTCAATCCCTTCCCCAAACACACATATTTCTGCTTCCCTTCTCTTCTCCAGTGAGAAAAATCACCCTTCCTTCCTTCCTTCCTTCCTTCCTTCCTTCCTTCCTTCCTTCCTTCCTTCCTTCGTCTTCTGCAGTTCAGCATTTTCAGAAGTTTTAGCCTTTCTATCAATCCCTAACAACCATGAACAAGCAAGCAGCTGAGGTGGAAAAAAAAAGGTCTGTTCTTTGCAAAAACCCTGAGGATGGACAGAGCATAGTGTTCATACAACACACAGCATAACGGTGTCATACATGGGATATGTTTGTCCCCTGCACAACGAGATCTTCTAATGCAATGTTTTCCCCATGGAAGTGAATGGCAGATATTTACTTACTGAGAAGGAAACAAAAGTTGTGATCAGGTATACTGTTACCCTGAAGGACTCTCACCTGCATTTGGAAAGGTTTGACCAACTTTAGCCATCCTGATCAGTATTTCTAATTGGAATCCATTTATTTTATTTCATATTGTGCATACGATCCACTAACATATGGATGGGTTTTTTTTTGTTTTTTTGATGTATGTAAAAGGATTCTGGTTCCATATGAATGTTTATAGCAGAGGAAATGTCTAGGTGATTAAGGTATTTCTGTGTCATAGATTTGAATGAGAGCAATGGAGAATATAGTTTGCTCAAATCTATACAGTCCTTCCTTGGGCCAATTACTTGCTCATATCAGAATTTGACAAAGGGATAAAAGCATTGGCTAGGAATGGAAACAATATTTATAATTATTCCTTTGCAGGTTGAAAAAATGGATTTCCCAACTGCCAAAAGGAAATATAAAAGGAACAATGATACACCAGTGAGATTTTTTTCACAATTTTCTGCTGTTATTTGAATATCAAATATCAGAGCTAGCATGGTGTAGTGAATTGAGCATTGAACTACTATCCTGGAGACCAGAGTTTGAATTCCCACTTCGTCATGGAAACCCACTGGGTAACCTTGGCCATGTCGCAGACTTTCAGCCCCAGAAAAACCCCTGATAGGTTTACCCCTGTTTTATGCACAGAAAATTGGTTTTCCCCAGCAGAAAACTGATTTTCCTCCACAACACTGTGAGATGTTTCAATATGGGGAAAGTACTACAGCAGTATATTCATTTTCTGCTGTACTGGGGAGAAAACTTCCTAATTATTTGTTTTTGCATGCTAGAATGAAATAGTTAAGGGTTTACAGTCTTAGCTTTGAGATATATGATTTTTTTTTTCTAGAACACATTCCAGACCACAAATTATACTTCTTGAGTTTGATTGAATCAGAGGAAATGAGAAAAGTTAGTGCAAGATGCATCACGTTTTCTTTGGAAGTAAATACTACTGTGTATAAATGTTGGGAAACTCAGCTCTTTTGATATGAGAATCTTAGCCTTTTTGCAGCCAGGTAAGATGTCTCTGTCTCTGGGAAAGAAAGAAGGTACTCTGACCTTGTGGTGTGCTGACAATACCCAAAATAGCTGCTGATCCAGGTGCTCCTGGAGGATGAAAGCTGCCTTCCCAGTCCTGAGGACGTGCTGTGTGCATGATGCAGAGGCTGGTTAGAGGACACAATCAATCAGCTTAGCTGGTAATAGTGGATTCCTGCTGAGATAAAAAAAATATGGAGAAAATCAGATAAAAGCATATTTTAAAACTGCTGTGTCTGAGGCAGCATGGTTTAGTAGTTGGTCTCTAAACCACAGTTTGGCTGCAGAACAAGCTGGTGGTAGGGCTTCTCGCTTCGAGAAGAGGGCTGTCCCTTCAAGTACAGCCAGACAGATGACATTTCTGGCATCGACACTCTGGCCTGAGAAGTTTGCATTGGCATCCTCTGGGTTGTAACCGGACTCTGCATAAACGAAGTGCTTCAGTTTCTAAGTCTACCACACCTTGAAGTGTATAAACATCAGTATTCATCACCCCCCTTCTGTGCAAAGCCAAGTGAAAAGAATATGGATATTTTTGTACATGCCAGAGTGTGTGTGTGTGTGTGTAAAAGGGGGGGAGAGAGAGAAAGAGGGCACCAACATAGTCTTGAAAACCAGGAAAGAAAAAAAAGAAAAGTGTTCTCTTCTTCACCAATGTGAATAAACCCCATGAAACACATAAAATCTAGGGCATGGAAAATGTTCAGCATTAACACAAGTTAATGAACTGGGAATTCTTACTCCATATCCAATTTTCCCTCCTCAAAATCGATACCCACTTTTGAACAACTTTGATGCTGCAGTAGTTCTTATGAAAAACCTAGGTGTGGCTATAGCCAGGGCAGTTGTGATGGAGATACCCATGGTGGGTGGAATAATTTCCTCTTGAAATCCCTTTGCTGAATTTTCAATTGGGTTTTTGACTAAAAAAAGAAATCTTTGATCCAAGACAGACATCCAGAATTAAAATTCAGTTAATGACCTGGCTCTGCCTGTTAATTCTTCTGTTTCATCCTGCAACCAGTTGAACTGCAGAATGTCAACTCTTTCTTTTTTTAAAGGATTCCATATGCAAGGCCCCAGCTCTTGGATTGATTAGGAGACCTTCACACACAGTAAGATAAAGAGAACTTAAGAAGCTGTCCTATACTGAGCCAGACCACTGGTATTATCTATGCCAATGGTTCCCAGCTGTGGGTCCACAGATGCTGTTGGACTTCTTTATCACAGAATTCCCAGCAAATTGGTAAATGGAGAAAGATTTGGTAATTTTAGTTCAACAACATCTGGGACCAACAGGCTGGAAAACTACTGACTGACAGAAGTGTGCTAGGATTTCTTACAGAAGACATTCCTGGGCACCCTTTCCAGAGATCACAGATTAAAAAATAAAAATCTGCAAGTAGAGTACATGCCCTACCATTGTGTGCCATCTTTTTCCCATCTAAAGGTGCAGATAAGCCTGCTTTCAATCAGACAGGGTACCTAGATGCATTGGTTGTAAGCACTCCACGTTTATACAGAGATAAAAGGGGAAAGAAGTAGACAGAATTTGTGGCTTTCATGATAGTATTCTACATAACCATTTCCTAGTAAAACACTAGACTTATTGTTAGAACCATTCAAATCAATTTGCATACCCCATGCCTATTACTCTAGTATATTTTCCCTAAACTCTATTATTTTGTAATTGACCTCTTTGTGTTTCATTTTGAAAGGAGATAAGGGGGTGGTTATGCTATGTAATCATTTGTCATTTCTGCAGTATCTCCCCCCAACAATGTCTTCAGTGATGGCAGATGCACTTGGGGGTGGGGGGAGCTTGGGAAATCAGCTGTGCTAGCTTTCTGGTTAGCTGTGTTGGATAAAATGAATAGCAAATGATTAGGTTTTCTCCTTTAGGGATTTTTCCCATTTTCTGGAGAAAAAAAAAGTTGATTCCGAGCCTAATGTGGGTAAAAACAGACATTATTGATGCTTCTTTCAGAACTTTTAAACAGCAAAGGATTGGAAATTGTTCCAGGATCACAATATAGACACAGTAAGATTGAATGCTGTGAAAGGAAACATCATTATGACTACTCCATTGTATGCATCTAAGCAGCAGATCCCTTAGAGAATTTTGGACTCTGTGCCATAGGTCTTATTTGGGTGAAGGAAACTGTTTAGATGGTAACAAGATGGTACTTCACTTACTCAAAATGTGGTAAATCAGCCCTGCTGTGTTTAGAGATTCTTGTTGGCCCAGGACTTCTGTCGCAGTGTCATACTGTGATGACACCACTGCCAAAAAACAGCAGCCATTTGCTGATTTAACAGGGTGTACACATGCATCTCTGTGTATCCCAAATCTGCTGTCCCTCAACTTTATCAGGCCCCTCAGTTAAACATTAAGAAAGAAGGAAAGCCAAGATATCAACCCACTTTCTCTAAACTATGCGTACACTTTTAAGCCTCTATTATGCCCTCTTCTGGCCTGTAGTGGCACATTTCCCTTTTTAAACTGTAAAGCTCCCAATGCTTTCTGGGTCACAGTAATAAAAGGGTGACAACCCCAAGGAAGTGGTTGATATTCTTGCTGTAAATTGCTGACATACACATTTGTCTCAACATATTTTTGCATGCCCAGTGTCCATATCTCCATCCAGGAGGCTTAAATCTGAGGATTTAGATGCTGCTACACCATCTGGGGGATTTTCCTATATTAGCAAAATTCCCAGCTGTCCAACTGGGACAGCTTTTTAGCTGTTCAATCTCAAGGGCTATAACAATGTCCTTAATAATAACTTTGTAGGCATTTATTCAAATTAGTAGCCTGATCTGTCCTGGAGGCTCTGGGTGAGTTACTGTATTTTAGTTCTTTGAGAACAAATGCTGAAAATGCAATATATAAAAAGCACACTGTAACCTGTCCTTATAACACCCTAAAATTATTCAGCTGGAATCTCTTAGTATAAGATTAATACCAGCAATATAAGAGCAAGGTTATGCAAAGCTTCTGGAAGATGCCCGTGTTCATATGTTGCACATCTTAAAAGATTTCTGTAACTGTGGAAGTATTTCAATGTTTCTTTAAAAGGCATTGCAATGCAGCAGCAAGAGGTCAAACAAATACCAGAGATCACTTAATAAATTATGTTTTCCTCACTTGAAGAGAGGCAGACACATTTACATTTGGAATATGTTAAATCACTGACAGTTTAGCTGTCATCAGGCAAATGTGTTTTCTTACTATATAGCACGTGATGCTGCTGGCTCACCTTCCAAATACTGTGGAATATGTCCCCATCCACCTGACAGTCATTGTTCCTAAGGAAAATGTAACATATTAAACAATTCCCCAAAGTCTATTGGGGTTTTCTGGGGCTGAGAGTGTGTGACATATCCAAGTGAGTTTCCATGGCTAATTGGATTGTGATCCAATGCACAAACCACTATATCATGCTGGCTCTAAATGAAAGCTAAGCTAAATGAAACTTGTTGTGTTGTCCAGTTCCTGCTCTATGTCTCACAGCCTTGAAGAGGATGGGAGTAATGATTACTCTACATTTTGGGGGTCCAGTTGTAAATAAGAGAAAGCGGTTGAGGATGAGGAAGATGTGAGAACAGCCATGTTGAATGCCATATTCCCAAAGGTATTCAGCTAAGCTTTTAGTAGTGGAGCAATTATATCTATTGAGTACATATTCCCAAGAATTCTGAAACTCTCTAGAAACTTCAGTATCTTGAATTTGGACTGAACTGGATTCCCTGGTTCCTCTCTCCAGATTCTGACTCACAGCTACTTTAATCTCCATCATAGTCTCACTTTTCAAAGGTTCCACCTGACTCTGAACCCTATCCTGCTAGATTATGCTTCATTTTCCATGTGCACTGATGCATGGGATCCAGAGTAGCACAGGTGCTTCCAACAATCTCATGAATACAACTCATCCTTCAGGACTATCATCGTTGAGGAAGAACGTTAACAAACCCAGCAGTGTCTAACTCTGGAATTATATGCCCTTGCCCAACATGTCTCATAGGAATATGGACTGGACTGTTGCTTCAGGAAAATGTAATTTTATTCAGTAAATTGGAAGTCTCAATATTATTGTCCCCTAGTGGTGGGACACAAGCATTACTTGTAAAATTAACATTAGACAATCTGCATAATTGTTGTTGTTGTGTGCCTTCAACTCATTCCTGACTTATGCCAATCCTAAGGTGAACCCATAATGGGGTTTTCTGGGGCTGAGAGTGTGTGATGTATCCAAGGTCACCCAGTGAGTTTCCATGGCTAATTGGGGAACTGAACCCTGGTCTCCAGGATTGTGATCCAATGCACAAACTACTATATCATGCTGGCTCTAATCTGCATACTTAAGTTGGCTTATTTAAACGGTCATGCAAATCTTTGAAAAATGAGCCATGCACAATATGAGAAATAAGTAAGACCATAATTATGTTTGTAATATTTGTCACTGTGCTGCAACCTATCAGTGAGGGAATCATTACATACTGCAGTGAATGCAATCTCCATAACCTGTATGGTATGACAAAATATTCCATTGAGGACCTGCTGAATGAGGGAAATGTCATTTGTACAGCATTCTGGGACTCCCCTTGATTGGAATAAAATTCTTTGTGGCAAAGCTCTAGAACAGAAACACAGTTAAAAGACCGTGACCCCTTTCTTATGAGGAGAAGCAGTAATTGTTGCCAGCATTTGGTACATTTTCTGTCTGAGTTGAGAGAGTTCCTAAAAGGCAAGAATGCAATGTTCCTACATCAGCATTTTGAGTTTAATCCCTGAGTCTAACTTTCCTCACAGACAATGGCTCGTCTTCTCTTGCACCATTTCTGGGATTGTTCAATAAACAGTAGTCTTTAGAGCCTGAGGAAATTGCTGATGAACAAGCTCCACATGTATATGAGTAAACCTAGTTTTATGCTGCTTTGTTGCACCTCAGATTTATGGCTGAGTCTGAGGAGATGCTTGCTCAGATGAACAAATCTGAAGTCACTTTTGTCCACGATGGGGGGAGGGTTTGCACTTGCAGGATTAGCAAAATACAGAAGACAATGAGAACTTAGGACATGGCTCTTGGTTTTGTAGCAGGTGTTTCACTTTTCTATCTGGTTTATTATATGAGAGAGTAAATCCATTCATTGTTTTACATGGGGGGCGGGGAGGAGAGGAAAGCTTAAAGCCTCTAAATGAATGATGATGTCTGGTCCATCACTTATGCTACCACAACTCCCCAACTTGACCTCCTAGCTAAAAATATATTATCTGAACATGGGTAAGGAAGAGAATTTTTATCCTTCTCTTTGAACCAGCGAAGAGGAAGCCCTAAATTTCTTTCTCTAATGTCTATAACAGCTTGCTCTTTTTGATACCATCTCAAAGACCACCTTCATCCTAATGACTGTAGAAATCATATTATGTTTTTACAATATATATCAGATTTGTTAGGTGAGCAGATTCACACCCCTGAGATTCTTTGGAATGTTCTATTAGAATAGTATGAAGAAAAGAAATCTTCCCATGTAGTAAATCAAATAGGGATATGTTGCCTTAAATGCTGCCCATCCTCTGTCCTTCACTCATTAACTAATAACAGGGTTTGTCTGTTACACTTTGAAGCATTACTTTGGAAAATGGACTGTAGAATAAGAAGGGGGTTAATAGGATAGCCCATGTAATCAGATTTGGTGGAAGCACTAGTAATCAGTTTCCTAGTAAGCTCTGGGCAAGATACTTGAGCACACATTGAGATAGATAACAAGGACATGGTAGCATTAGTGCAACTCTCATTGCAGGGCATTTACTAACTCAAGTTGTTCATGTTTTCGGTCAATTTCCCCAGTGCCTTACATGTGACCTAGAGATGATGCAAAACACTACATGAGAGTGGCCAATGAGCCAACTACAGACTTTACAGGAAGACTTTGTGCTTTTCTCTGACTCTAAAAGTCTGTATAGCCTTTCTTGTTGACCAAATGGCTGGCCAAGGTGAACTATTTCAGTCACAGGTAGATTGTTTATCTTCATTGTCCTATTGAGTGGGAAGACCATTTTTATTCTGTGTTACTGTGTTATCAATTTCAGTTTGTGGTAGGGAATATATGGTAAAATGGCCATCCATGCAGACTTTGCCATCCTCTTTTTCCAATTGTGATATATTCTTCTGTTTTGCTGATGACCAGCAAGCCATGAAGATCTCATATCAAGTTCAAGAACAACAAGGAATGCAAGAAATGGCTTTACACAGACTATTTGTCTATCTAGCCCAATATTGTCAACTGTGCCTGGCAGGCTTTCAGGGTGGGAACTTCCTTATTATATGATATTTGATCGTACTCAAAAGGCACCACATCCTGTCTGATCTTGGAAGCTCAGCAGGGTCAGCTCTGGTTAGTACTTGGATGGGAGACCACCAATGAATACTACATGCTATAGGCCATATTTCAGAGGAAGGAACTGGCAAAATCACCTCTGAGTATTCCTTGCCTAAGAAAACCCCATGAAATTCATGGGGTTGCTGTAAAGTGACAGGCAACTTGAAGGCATGTATATATGTATAATCACCAGAGATATCAAGGAACTATATCTAGGACCTTCTGCAAGCAAAGTGTGTGGTCTGTCACAGAACTATAGGTCATAAGGAAATGAGTAGCCTGTCACCTTCTTCAGAACACAAAAGCTTATTTACTTCTCTGGTCCTAATTAAGGGAATTACCAGAGATTGTTAATACTGGCCTGAGAATCCTGGGAGTTGTAGTCCAAGAAAGGAACATTTCCAAGGTTTGATGATGTGTTTTTTTAAACTCTGTATTACATTGTTACTTTTGGACTCTACCCTTCTCGGTTTTTGGACCCATCTGGCTACCTGCTTTTCGTCTGTGTGCAGAGTGGAGCCTGAACAGAAATGACAGACTTCTATTCTTAGTCTGTTGTTCTGAACAGAATTTTGCTTTAGCATCAAATGGGGCTGTAAGTGGAGCTCTGAAGATAATTACTTTGGGCAGAAATTAGCCAGGAAAAAAAAGCCCAGTTTGCTTTTAAATGTCAACTTTCATTTATACAAGAGGCAGCTTAAATTTCACTTACCTGACAGTGTCCTTCAGATTGACAATTGTGATAGGATGATCTTGTTTTCAATAATCTCTCATGTTTTAAGGTGTTTCTGTAATGGTTCCTATTGCAATTTAAAAATAGAAGGTCTGGGCATGTACTAATGCCTGCTAGGATATTTCAAACTTGATTTCTGAGATTACTGACAGCTCCTGAAAGATTTAGGAACTGGCAGCAGGAAACATTCCCATAGAAATGGTATTTCAATTTTTTTTTCCTGGAAAAACAGCATCGTTTAGCAGGTCATATATCTTCAATAAAACTACAGTTATGCAATAATGGTTTATTAATATTCTAAATCATAACATGGGCTGTTCTGTGAAATTGAAAATGGAACCTGTGGAAAGAACAACCCCTTCCGCCCACACTGAGGCAGCTCAGTTTCAGTTGCCGGTTTGTGGCTGTTATTATTTTTAACATGTAATGGCCGTTTGGATTTGAGCAAGAGATAACATTGACTTCTGACATTTTTATTTCTGTATAAACAGATTTCCATTTGGACTGAGGTTAAAACAGTAAGATTTTCTTTTTCTGTGACTTTTTTTTCTTTCCCCTTCTTAATTTTTTTGGATCTCTCAGCAACATTTGCAAAAGCACTTTTGTTTGGTACATGGCTGTTAATTTATCCTTTTTGCCTTTACGATTGTGTCAGAGTCTCACGACTCCTTTGCTTTTTCCTAATCTAAAATAATCCCCCTAAAATCCTTTGATTGTCTATTTGGACCTGATCCACTTTTAAAGAAGGAATGTAATGGGCTTTATGGCACTTACTTGAAAGTAATTTATCCAGTGGAGTGACTGTAGATACTTTTTTTTAAGAGCATGCTTTATGGAAAGTGGGGAGTGCTATTTAATTAGCCAAAGGGAAAGTAGTTCATGATACAATCTGTTCCAATAGTCTTGGACATTAAACAAAAAGCCAAGCTACGTTATTAATGTGCGTGCACTTTATTTGTGGCTGCTTTGTGTAACCTCTTCTGGTAGAACTTTGTTGGTTATTTTAAGATTTTTTTTTAAAGACGCTTCTTAATAGAAAAATGTTGCTTACAGAACATTTAAACAGACATTCTCTTTACTCCTGAGGCCTCCATGGGCAAGTTTGCCCACATGATGTCAACAGTGACAAAAGTCCTAAATTTAATCTAATATGCTTTTTCAACACTTGATGCTTTGTGTGTTTTGGGGTGTGGTACACATTTCTTTGAAAAGCACTGTGGGATTTTTAAAAAGAGGAATTTTTCTGCTTTTCCCCATGAAGCTCTTACTGTGTAGACAGATGAGTAAAATGCTTATCTTCTTAAGATATCCACATTTGGGGAAAGTGTTGCATCCAAATGAGGATGGCCTCTTTAGCTTGTGTATCTGCAATGAATTTGTGAAGGGGAGGGATGAATGGAAATGCTACTGGGCATTGTTTTCTTTTTAATTGTTTTCTTGCTAATCAAGGGGTGGGAAACCTTAGGTCCTGGAGTTCTTAATTTGGCTCTCTACCATCCCAGTTTTCAGTTGCATTTAAAATGCATTCTTTCTCCCACTCCCCCCCTTGTCCTCAACTTCCTTCAGTTGCTGCAAATTGAGTTCAAAGTGCAAAAACTGTTTATCTTCAATTAACTCAACAGCTGGGAGAGGAAAGGAAGGGGTGGAATCTTTTCCTTCCCGAGAGGATCAGGCAAAAGGAAAGTGCTGCAGCCTCTCCTAGCTTGTGTTTTCTTCCTCTTTCATAATTTTACCCATCTTGAACATTCTCTGATGTTTCTAGGTTACACATGTCTCAGTTTTCATTTATAATATGTTGGTGGTTCTGTCAAAGTACCAAATCAATGCTCAAATGACAGATAGTAGAATCATCCAAGTACCTTATTTCTTCTGACAGCTTCTTAAGGTAACTTGTTAAGGCTTGATTTGGCAAAAACAGGTAGGGTAGATACGAGATTTTCAGATTTTATTAAGCTCCTTTTTAACAATTTCCCTTATTAATTCAAGCACTATACTATCTATTAATATGATTGCATAATTATAGAGTTTCATCTGTTGAAAGGCAGTTCCATCTGCTAAGAGGTTCCATCTTATCTTGCCACCTGGATAAAAATTGTGCTTTAACAATAAATCTGAGAGACACAAGCCTCAGTTTGCACTGAGATAACTGAATGTTCAAAAACTGCACACTTCATTTGTGTTGGGAGTTCTAACCTGTTCTAGCACTAATATATCCTAAACTCAAGAGTCTAGCCAGATAGCTTGATTGACAAACATGCATATCATTTGGCAACATCATGTTCACTAAATGGACCATCAAGTCCAACTCCTTGCTCAATGCAAGATCTCCAGCTAAAAAGAGCTACCTGCTGGGAATTCTTTACTGGAGATCTCGTGTTGGACACAATGGTCCATAAGGCCTCTTCCAACTCTATGATTCTATGATTCTATTTCTAAATGCTCACCTTACACCATCGCCAGTGCAATGCCTCCTAAGGTACTCAATTGTTAAGCTCTGCCTAAATGCACTATTCTGCTGCCTGTGATATGGGACTCCAAGATACCTGGAAGGTATCAGCTTTGTTGTACAAAGGAAGAATGGGTGTTTATGTACTTATATTTTGTTTGCTTAGGTACTTATTTATTAGACTTACATCCTGCCTTTCTCCCATAGGTGAGGATACAAGGTTGCATCAAGAACCATAATAATAAAAATATTTTTTATAAAAAACCAGTAAAGGATAACATGTTATGTATATTAAAATGCAAATTAAACTGGTGATATAATTAAAAAGTAAGCCCCAGATATCCTGAAGGCAACAGATCCCAGCTAATCTCAGAAGCTAAGCAGGGTCAGGCCCAGACAGTAATTGGAAGGGATACTGCCAGGGAATACCAAGTGCTATAAGCTACATTTCAGAAGAAGTCAATGGCAAACTATCTCTCAATGTTCATTGCCTAAACAAACCTATGAAATTCATTGGGTCACCATAACTTGACAAGCCACTTAAAGGTACATACCCTACCTTATTATCATTAAAGGACAAATTAATTTAGAACAGTTAAAATCTCCCAGAAACAATAAATAAAATAAAAATATTACAAGGTCTGACTTATCCATTTGAAACCCCTGCCTGTGTCAGGGAGTTGGTTCCTGAATTCTTGCCTGAATAGAGAAGTCTTTGCCTGTTGGTAGGAAGATAGGCAGGAGGGAGTTAATAAAGCATACTTCAGAAAAGGGTTCCATAGTCCTGGAGTGGCTACAAACAGAAAGCACGTCTCTGGTAGCGATGGAGAGAATATTCAAAAACATTTGAAAAATGAGACATGCTAATGAGAAGAATCCTAGACTGATGAGAATCTTTGCAGTTTGGGACTTATTCTGCATAAAATTTGCATGTGGTTGTTTTGTGCAGAAAACAGGACTTCTGCACAGGAAACAGCCTGTTCTTTATGGAAAATATTCAAACACAAAAAATTTAATTCCTAAGAAGAAAATGCTGTTGAGGATTTATTCTGCATAAAATTCACACATGGCTGATTTGCATAGAAAACAGAATTTTCTGCACAGAAAACAGCTTTTTCTCCACAGGAATTAATATTTCATGTTGAAATATTTTTCCCCATACAGATAATTCTCTTTTCTGAAGAGAAGATGCTGCTTTCTGCACAAAACACCCATGTACAAATTTTGCGCAGAATAAGTCTCGATTTGTGAAAAACCTTCAAAAATAAGGCTTCCTGGCTTACCAGGCGGCGAGGTTGCAGCTTGGGGCAGTGGCAATCTCCTGGGGTCACTCAGGGCTCTCCTGGCACCTGGGGTCCTCCTCCATGTGTGCGGCCCATGTGGCTGGAGTGTCTTCCCCCTTCCTGGCTGTCCTTTCAGACGCCTGGCTTGGGGGGCGGGGCTACTGGGCTTAGCCAATCAGTTTGAAATGATCAGTTCAAACTCATTGGCTGGATCTCCTCTGGACCAGATTTGGGAAGTTTTCCCTCTGGTCCAGTGGAGGGGTATTTATTTGAATCTCCGCCCAGCAAAGGCTCACTCCTTCTCTGTGCATCGTCTCACCATCCCTCGGTCTGGATTTTTATTTTATTTCGTATTGACTGGTTGGGTATTATAATTTTCTTTGTATGTCTGTCCCAACTTTTTGGGCAGTTTGCATGGGTCCTGGATCCTGGATGCTGTCAAATATTCTAGACATGTGCCTCTTTTTTTCTTGAGTGTCTTGTCTCATCCCTGAGCCCATAAATTGTGTGGTTTTTAAAGATGTTCTTGCTGTGAGAAGAGGCAGTCTTTTACATAAAATGTCTTTCTGTGTGTTGGCAGAACAACACAGAATCTTTACGCCTAAGAGCCTAAGTTCACCCAAGATATTTTTACTTTCAAACAGATTTTACTGTTAGGTATATTCTCCTGAAGATAAAATTGAGTTGGAGTCTACTTTATTTATTTATTTATTTATTTATTTACTTACTTACTTATTTATTTATTTTTTCCTGTAGCAGCATGGTAGAAATAGCAGCAGCATCTATGGGGATTTCTGTTATGTGCAAAAGTGGCATCAAGGGCCAACCTTGCCAGGTACCTTTCAAGGCCTAAATGTTAGCAAGATCTCATTGTCTAGAAACCCTGCTCCATCTTCTCCCAAGTGCCATTTGTTCACTTCACTTCTCCCAAGTATATGGACAGTGGGAAGATGGAAGAAAAGGATAGTAGTTTGTTCCAAACTTTATAGACAGTGATGACAGTCAGAGCCATTTACAGGGGGCTGGGGTAGGACTCACTTGGTCTATGTCTTAAGCTCAGAGGAGGAGGTTTCAAATGTGAACACATTTTAAAAATCTTTTGGTGCTTGTTAAGTTTTGTAATTTTACTTTCTGTAAGCATGCCTCTTAGTTAAGATGTAACACAGACACAATCTCATTTTGGAGTTGTCAACTGAAGCAAGTACAAAATTAAGACATGATTTTTGTGGTAACTGATGTAGATATTGTCATGTTAAAAGAGTTAAATATGATCATAAATATTAATAAAAAACCATTTATTCTAGTAGCACAAAATTAAACTGTGATGAATGTGTCCTTTTAGATGGCCATTTTTTATTTTTATTATGGCTAGGGACTACAAAACTGGAAGTGGCCTAGGCCTCCCTTAACCTCTAAGGAAGTCTGGTTATAGTCAAAAGGAGGTGGGCACTCACAATAAAATTCCCCTTCCCCCCATAAGAAGATTATGAGCAAGACTTCCTTCCCAATACTGTTTACAGGAGATTGTGTGGAGGCCTCTCCTGAGCTACTTCTGGTCCTATCTCTGAACCTGGAAAAGTTACTGTCCAAGAATCTTCCAGTCAGTATGTTCACTGGCTTTGCTGAATATGGTATTCTATAGAATGCGGCCCCCAAAAATAAGTCTTCTCAGTTCTGTTTATTGCCTTGCCAATCTAGATGCCAAAATCATTTAAAATGAAAAGCTGGTAACCTTACTTGCACTCAGTCCTGACACAGCTATCTTGGGTTGAATAGCCTCCATGCATATATTTATTTGTATGCCAATTTTCTCCCAAACAGGATTTCAAGCAGCTTTGAATCCCATTTGGACAATTTATTAAAATTTAAAATTATTAAAACACTTAGAATACACTGTGGATATTAAAACAGCATACCTAGTTACATATTACACTAGCCTGGTCAGCCAAGGCTGAAGCCTTGGTCTTTGACTGCTAGTGAAAAGACAACAGAGAAGACACAAATTGAATGTGCATTACAAGAGCGTTCCAAATCCTAGGAGCAGCCACTAAGAAGGCTCTCTCTAATTGTCCCCACCAAATGAGCCTTGGAAAGTGGTAGGATGGAGAGAAAACCCTCCCCTAAAGATTATAAGACTCAGGCAGGCTGGTACGGGGAGATATGGACTTTCAAATAGTCTGGACCTTAATCATATAGGGCTTTATAGATAAAAAATAGCACTTTAAGTTGTACCAGGAAATGGACTTGTAACCAATGAAGCTGTTTCAGCAAGGGATGCATATGTTCCTATAACCAGCTCCAGTCAGCAGTCTAGATGCAGCATTTTGAACCTGCTGATATTTCAAACAGATTTCAAAGACAGTCCCTCTTAGAGTGCATTACAGCAATTCAGTCAGGAGGTTACCAAGGCATGTGTTACTGTGACCAAATATGGCTTCTCAAGAAAGGCACACAGCTGACACACTCATTTTAACTGTGCAAACATACTCTTGGCCACCACAGAAACCTGGGCATCCAGGTTCTGGGATGAATCCAAGAATATGTACAAACTATGAACCTGAAATTTCAGGGGAACTGTAACCCTGCCCAACACAGTTTGAATCCCTGTTTCCTGATAACCCGCCAACTGAACAGGAGCACTTCTGTCTTGTCTGGATTAAGCTTTAATTTGTTTCCCTCACCCAGTCCATTAATGACAACAGACACTGGCTTCCTAGAGTTAGATGGAAGGGAGAGATAGAGTTGAGAGCTATTTACATATTGGTGACACTGAACCACAAATCTTCAAACCACCTCTCCTAGAGGTTTCACATATATATAAAATAGCATGGGGGACAAGACAGAGCCCTGAAGGACACCACAAGCCAAGGGCCAAGATATCAAACAACAGTATCCCAGCATCACTTTATGGGTTTCCCCATGAGGAAAGAATGGAGCCACTGCATTAGCAGCTGTACACTCCCATGCTGTAGTGTGGTTTAATTGGCATACATTGAAATTGATATAAAATATAAACTATACCCTCATATGACTGGAGGGCTTTACTGGATAAGAAGTGCACTGGCCAAATAAATGTGTTATGAAATCCAAGATCAAGAAGAACCCTCCTAGGCACAGCTAGATCATAGTCAGAAATCACCAGGAAACTCTGGACATAATAGGCTGCTGCTAGCCGTAACGATGCTGCTTTCTTAAACAATAGTGACTGGGAGATTCACACCAGACTGTTGAATATCTCAAGTCCTCTTCCCTTCACCCTGAAATCTATTCCATTATTCTCAAACTGTCCAGAAACACTGAGCTATCAAACAATCATTAGCCCCTTTTGTCACCTAAAACTAAAACCATCAGCTCTTTCTGGACCTCATTGTCCACTCTGCAAACTCCATTGTCTACTTGGCCAGAGAGCCATTTGTACCCATGCCCTCCTGGTATAAGTTGTGTATAAAAACTAGCTAGCTTGCAGTACATTGGTTGCTGGTAGCCACTCTGTTGCTCTGATTTCCAATTGTGTACTGTCCTTAGACGCAAATCTAAGCCACATCACTGTGTCACAAATGGAATCTGCTCTGAAAAGAAACCTGAAGGAAGATTTTAAAAAATAACTGAAAACTAAATTGAAAGAAGAAAAACAATTTTTGACACTGATGGCTGACAGAGAGTGAAATGCGTTAACACTTCATATTGATCCCAGAGCAGCCAAATGAGAATATTCAAGGAAGAATGACTGAGGCCTTAGCTACTCTTCTAGAAAAACAAAGTGAGGAGATGGAATTGGATCGTGTTTACTGAATCAATTTTCTGGTCACAACTTGGAGAAATCTACTACTGTTGCAGGCACTCAAAGATAAGGAGACCAGAGAGTTGGAAAAAGAGTAAATTTATTTAACGCGCGGGCTCTGGCTGGGTCATCCCAAAAAGCCAAAAAGCCCCGAAGCAAGGTTACACAGTTATTTTATACACACAGCATATAAGTTTCACTTTCTTCAGTCCGCCCCCCTTTGAATCTCGCAACCCAGCACATTCGCAATTCCTCCCTCACTTAGCCATATTTTCATTCCAGAAAATAACATTCAGTACATCGTGACCCTTATACGGGGATAGCAAGAACTTCCCCGCCTGAGGTAGCCTTGACAAGCTCAGCAATCTGCTGGGTTGACACTTCACCTACATCCGTCCCTTCTACCCATTTCTTAACTTAATTCTCTGGTTACAATGCCAAGCCTGCTACACTACAGGACATTATTGTTTATTTTGTCAGGAGGCAAATTAGAGACTGAGTACTACAACAATGCTATAAAAGTAGAATGAAGATGGGAGACAAGGAAGTAGTTGTCCCTAAGGGTATATTCATCAAGATTTTACATAAGGGAACAGATAAATTGAAGCAAAATATGATCCCGTATAGATGGGAGAAATTCAAGGGAAATACTTTTACATTGAAACAACAATAATTTAAAGTGAATACTGTACAAATAATATCTATGGAAATATGAAAAACAGCTGGAGGAATTGCATGAGAGGGAAGAAGAAAAGGAATTGGAAGAAAATTTGGGTAAAGACTTGGAGAAAGAAAAGAAGAAGGATGTGGATAGAGAAGAAGAGGAAGACACAGAAGCAGCTGGTATGGACTTTGCTAAGCTTTTGGCTTGATAATGGATTTAAAGTGCATCACTTGGAACAAAAGGGGGCTAAATACCTCCCAGAATAAGAATAAACTATTTCATAATTTGGACAGACTTCATCAAGACATTATTTGTTTACAACAAACCACATGTTAGAAAGAAAGACCTTAAGAATTTGTGCCACTTTAAACTGGGTAAGGAATTTGTTTCTGTGGCAGACAAGAAGAATGGAATTGTTTTTTATGCAAAAGCATAATTAGGTCCAGAAAAAATATTTGAAGGTGAATATGGTAGATAAGTAGGGTCCAGATTGATCTACAAGGGATTGAAATTATGGGGGGTAGGGGTTTATGTTTCCATGGAAAATGAGACTGTTTTTAATACAAAATTAATAGATATTTTGTTGAGCTACTCCAATGAAAATTAGTTAATTTTGGGAGAATGGAATTGCATAATTTCCCTGAAAATAGATGGGACCTCTGAGAAAGACGTTAAAGTTTCACAAGATGAATTTCCTAAATCCTTTTTTTGAATTAATGGGCAATTTGGAGCTGATTGATTCATGGAGACTTAAATGGGGGGATGCTTGACAATAACAAAGAACTATAGGCCTATTTCATTACTGAATAATGACTATAAGATTCTCACAACAATTTTGGCAGGAAGATCGAAGACTACTTTATAGGAATTTATTCATAGACATGAACACACTGTTTTCTTTTTAATGAAAAAAAGACAATTACCAGATAATATCAGATGTATTTTGGATACTTTTGAAGATGAAAGAATTAAAGGTGTAAATTTTTAAAAAAATAATTAAAGGTATTTGCAGGTGAGTTAGTGACTGAATTGGAAAACTGCTTGGAGAGTATAGAAGCTCTGCTGCAGATAGTAAATGAATTTGGAGAATTGGCTGAATTTAAGATCAACAAACGAAAGATGATGATGTTAACAAAAACTGTGAGAAAAGATGATCAAATACAGTTGATTGATAATGTTGCAGATGCCAGCTGTCTGTGCCAGGCAACAGAATGCAGGGTCAGTAGGAGGACATTCATAGTCAAACAGAGACACCAACAGTCAGTACAGCTTGCCATGGGAAGAAACATCACCCAGAAACAATCCGAAAGTCCAGGAACCCAGCAGGCAACATGCTCAGACAGTCTGGGATCAAAAAATCCAGGCAGACAGTGAGCAGGGAATCCAGAAACCACAAGACAAGGGCCAGCAACAGACAAGTGTTTCTGGATCAAGCAACTTTCTTGTACCTACCTTAAGAAGGCTGGAGTCAGCTTGCTCTCATTCCAACCTGATTAGTTCCCGGTGCACTTGCTTCTGCTTGTCCTTTGAGGCTGCTGTTCACCTGGGAAGCTGAGTCCTGGCCCATGACAGATAAGCCAGGTTTTAAATGAGGTATTACTATGACAAATTTGAATTGTATGTCATTTAAGAATAATTACATTATGATATGGAATAATGTTAAGAAATATTTACAAAGATGGGGAAAACTTAAATTGTCACTTTCTGGAGAGAATTTCAGTAATACAAATAATAACGTTTTGCCAAGAATGTTGTTTTTATTTTAGGCAATACCAGCTTTGACCAATGATGTGATATTTAAACAATGGCAGATAAATTTATCAAAATTCATATGACAAGTGAAGAAACCAAGAGTTAAATATAAAGTTTTACATGATGCAAAACAAAAGGGGGACTAGGATTAGCAGAGTTGAAATTGTACTTTTCCACATACTATTTGGTTTGGTTGAAAGACTGGATTCTCTTGATTAACAAGTGATTATTGGACTTAGAAGGACATGACCTGGGGCTTGGGTGGCATGGTTTTTTATGGTATGAAAAAGTTAAATTGAATGAAGATTTAAATAATCAGCTTGTGAGACATGCCTTGTTAAGAATATGGAATAGATACAACCCAAGTTTATGCCCCAAGATGCCATTGGAAAGAAACAGCAGCAAAGGAAAAGTGGGTAACTTACTAAGATCTTTTGGAATTTTATCAGGAACAAAATATAATTAAATCAAATGAGGAATTGCTGACAGAGTTTTACAGTTTTCAATGGAATTTCTGTGGACAAGTATTTAGAAGTTTTAAAATGGACAAGTAAATATATGGTTTTGAAAAGAATAAATCTGAGTTTGAGGTGCATCTATGTATTGATCATATACACTTTTGTTAAAAATTGAGTTGGAAGAGGAGCAAGTTAAAGATTTTATGATAAAGTGGGCCCAGAACTTGGGATGTAATATACAGATGGAACAATAGGAAACATGGTCAAAGTGAGCAAAATTAACAGTATGTTATGAGCTTAAGGGGGATTTTTTTATAAAATGATATATCATTGGTATCTGACTCTATAAAAATTGGCCAGATTAGCATTATGATCTGATAAGTTTTTTGGTAGTACTTCCATATTGATAATCAAATTACACAGAGTTTTCGAAGCAAAGAACATATCAATTCTTGAAAATGAAGTGTGTCTTTTTGAGAAAGAGGTGAATTCTTGGGATTTCCCATATAAATGACGCCAGATATCTATAGCTTGTATCGTTTCCATCATTCCACTGAAGGAACTAGGTAGCTTGCCTTGATTTTTCTTAATTGCTTTGTCTGATTTCCTGTCCAAAGATGGATCTATCACTCCATTCCAATCTCCCATGAGAATTACTTGATCACAATCATGTTCTAATATTTGAGCTTTCAGCTGTTTATAGAATTTGTCTTGACCGTTACGTGGTGCATAAACTCCTACCAAAAGTATTTTTTGTTTTTGTCAATCCATTTCCACTCCTATATAATGTCCCTTTTCATCATTGAATATCTCTCGCATTTGGATATAATCATTAACATATATTAACATATTACTATGATTTATTTATTATATTTAAACTTAATTTTAGAGATCTTCCTATCTACATGAAAACTAACTGATATAGCTATGTACATATATTCTTTGTCTTTTCAAATTTTATGTTTTATGTTTTAATAAAAATCAGTAAAAAAAAAGTTGGCCAGATTGAATAAAGGGGTTTCTAAGGTATGTTGTAAGTAGAAGCAACAATTAGGGATGTTTTATCATTTGTTATGGATTTTTGAGATTTTTGGAAACAAATCCATAGTCTGATGCAGAAGATTTTGAAGGTTAGCATTCAATTGAAAGCTGAATTGTTTTATTGGGGCTGATGGATGACCAAATAGAGAAAAAATATGGAAAGTTATTACGATACATGACAATGGCAGCAAGATTACCTTATGCACAAAAATGAAGGGGAAAAAAGCCTACTGTGATTCCAATGAATGAGGACTGGCTGCTGAAACTGATTGACCTAGCTGAAAAGGTCAAATTATCAACATTGATTAGAGAAAAATCATTGGTGCTGTTTTTGAAATATTGGGAAATTTTGATTGTCCTTTGGCAGATAAATGAGAATAGCATGTTAATTGTAGGCTATGAGAATTAATAGGTTTGGTTAAGCTGAAGAGGTACATGAATAACATTTTAGTTGGAGAAGTTATTTTGCATAGTAAAATTTATAATCATCCTTGGAAAGTTGGGGGTCAATGCAAATTTCTTTTCTGTTTTCGATTACTTCTTTCTCTCTCTTTTTTGTTTGTCTTCCCACCCTGCTCTTTTGTCTATATTGGCAAGTGTGCGTGACTGTGTGTGTATCTGAAAGAAACCATCGCTTGAACAAGATCAGTCAGTGGTCAATGAGAGATCTGAATCCAGCCCTCCTCATTCTGTTTATCACAGCACTAGTTCCTGTGCCAGTGAGTAATGTCTGTTTTCTTCCTGTGATAAGGAAAGCTGCCAACTGAGTTTGAAACACTGGCTATTGGGTGTCACTGTTAAGGACAATTCATTATGTTTCAAATCCTCTCACCATTCCCATTTACTCTTAAGTTTGTAAATCTTAACAGAATCCTTTCCCACAGAAAGATACGTGGAGTGCTCTTGAGTAACTGTGCTTTTATACAAGAGAAACATCCAGAATTTTTGTTAGTTCTCACTAATAGAGGCAACATGAAGTACAATGGCTTTGCTGCTTTTGAACCATTACAGTAACATACACAAACATCAGTTGTGTGCAGTCAACAACAATTCGTCTAGTGATGAGAACACAAGCCCAAGGCTTAACATTAGTGAACTGATGGGAGGAAAAGAGCAAATTATGGAGGAGTTTGCCTTATGACTTCTGTTCCCCATCGCTTTCTACAGTAACTTGGAAGAATTTTTGATGAGAGACAAAGTGCAGTGTATTTATGATGGGCTCTCCCTCCTCTTTTTAAATACAGAAAAGCAGCTGTTTTGAATGATCTTGCTTGGTCCAGGGAGTGCATGGTAACACTGTGACATTAAACATGCATGGTTGAAGTTCAGAAAAATAGACAGCATTAGAATGAAATGGGTGGGGAGCTCTATTTGCATTGGCTATAAGGCCAGGCTTGGGTTGTTGCAACATCCCTTCCGTCCTTGCTTTCTTCTCTATGTACTGATGGAGACATCACTTAGAAGCTATGAGGGGGACAGTCAGTGAGATGCACTGACATGTGTTTCTGCTTAGGCTTCAGCTGCTTAATAGAATGCAACATTTAGTCATTTTACACAAATTATTTGTGTGATGTTGCAGAAAACAGAACCCATTCATTCCTGAATTTCTGCGTACCTGCTGAAAATACAGTATACAAATTCATATTCTAATTTTTTTTTCCTTGTGGTTAGATCCATGTTCCAATGAGAGAAGGAGAGAAAGAGGCTAAAATACATGGGCCCAATAACTGCATTGCAGCTGATTGTTCAACACAGTTTTATGGGATATGCTGAAGAAGGAGTGAATCTCATACAAATATACACAAGAAATGATTAAGATCTGCATTGATATTTGATATGATTAATTGGCTGGTGCCTAGCGAAATCATATATAGCATCATTTCTTACCTATCAAGACTGCACCACCATTCATGTAGACTGTGTTGCTATGGGCTGAATAAAAATTTTGGACAGGATCCAATGAGGGATTTCCACTGGCAAAATAATAGAACCCAGCAGAATTGGGAGTGGGTAATCCTGTCTCTATGGTACTCTCATATGCCCCTTAAACTAGTTCTGGAAAACCAGTTTTAGTGTGATTAGAAACCAGTGGTCTAGGGCCAATTTTCCAGTAAGATGGAGGGCTGTAGGGGAGAAAGGAGAAGAAAATTCTACTGAGGGATTTGATTTACTTCTCTCTCTTTCTCTCTGCACCTAACTGGAACCTCAAACACAGGCAGCTCTAATTCAGATTTAATATTAAAAGAAACCATTACACAAGTTTGAGAATCCCTCCTCCTTTTTTGTGCAATTTTAATACTTCTGTTATGGTTTCATTACAGTTTCCCATTACATCCAACCTGGAAAACTGTGGCTTTGGCCACTACAAGTTTGTTCATTCCAGCATCTGGTGGGGATGTTTTCAGCACTTAGCTTTTAAAAATCTACATTTCAATCCCTGGGCACTTTTCAGTTTTTCTGGTACTGATGTGCAGTTCCCATTCCCTTTTTAGTGAGAACTCCTCCTCTATGACCTAAATTTGAAATAAAGAATTTGAGCTTAACAAACCAATCCACAAAACAAAACAACTTAAAATGTTGTAGAAAGTGAAACCCTTAGGTCCATACCTTTGCCCTGAAGCAGGGATAAAAGTTCAGTTATTTGAATGCAAAACTGAGGGGTGTGAATTTGTTCATTTTGAGCATTTCCTAGGGCTGCAATGTGTCTTGGGCCAACCCTAGCTTGATTAAGGTTTCTTAAGGGCTTCCTTGTTCTATCATTGCCATAAAGGAAAACCTTTACAGAAGCCATTTGAACAGAGTGAAAGTTAATTTTTGAGCACATTTTATCTTTTAAGCAGGTTGTCACTTTAAATCTAATGTACTTTTAATTAAGAAATAGGAAGACAGGTCTGGTCGTGCTGCAACCTGTTTGTTTTCAGGAGAGCTCCCTGGTAATCTTCTAGTCTAACTCTGAGAAGACATTTCTCCCTAATTTATTTATATATGTGAGGCAAATTCTTAAGTCCTTTAAATTAAGCTTGTTGCATACTTAAGAATATACATCAGTTTGACAAAGAATTATATGTTCCCAATGACAAGACCCCAAAGGTTCAGCTAAAGGTTGACTGTGTGCTCAGCTCTTCGGAAAAACCTGTTGGCAGATTGTGGAGATTTAACGTGAGGGTGGGTGGGAGGAATGAACCTTCCATGAGGCTTCTTCTCTAGTGAAGGGGTTGACACATCCCAGGTTAATTAATCAACTGCCGACTAAAACAATGTGGTGTGGGGTGAAAAAAAGCCCCAGGAAATGAAAGGGCTGGTTTTGGAATTTCACCATGCTTCAGTTCAGCAGGGCAGGGTGTGTTCTCTTCAGCTTAAATGAAGAAAACATAAATCTCTCTTTGACGGAGAAATGCTATTGAAAACAAGACCTGAACTGAAATACCAATCTGTATGTTACAGAGATTTCTAGATACAGTTGCAAAACAGCCAAAAAGGCATTTGAATGTAAATAGCATCTCCGTCCTTTTCACTGCATTTAATTTAAATTAAAAGAGTTTTCTCTCTCTCTCTCTTTTTTTTTCATCTTAAAGGAAACTATTGAGGTTGATGTAAAATGACAGCATATCCTCTAACTGTCCTGATTAATTCTCTGTAGTCTCACTTTTTCAGCAGCTATTAACATTTCCCAGTTTCTTTCTCCTCCTCCTATTTCTCCATTTGTCCCCAGCTTACTTCAGTTATTGGAAACTAAATTTAAAGTGCAAAAGTCATTTGCATTCAATCAATTAGCAGAGGGGAGAGGAGAGGAAAGGTCAGAATCTTGCCCTTCCCTGTTGACTCAGGCAAAAGCAAAATCCTGCAGCTTCTCTTAGGTTTTGTGTTCTTCCTCATTAATAACTTTTTTCCCCGTCCTGACCACATTCTTAATGTTTCTTGGCCACCTGTGCCCTGGTTTTCATCTATGAAATGCTGGTCCAACTGCAAGCCATGGTTTTTGTTTAGATAGATACATATTAGGTATAAGGTAGGGGTGTCAAACTCAATTTCTTCTTGGGCCACATCAGCATTATGGTTGCCCCCAAAGGGCCAGTTGTATATGTAAGACTATAAAAATGTATTCACTCTTTTATCATATTAAATAATTGCCTCTGCATTCAATTATTACTGGTTTTTAAATTGCCTTCACTCTGCATCAACTTTTCTTTTCTTGGACATTTTGGGGCTATTTGATTGTAGTTTAGGGTCCCTATACCTCTGTAAAGTGACATAGAATTGGTCAGTATATCCAAACTGTGCCACTTTCTGCTCCCCAGACCCCTCTGTGCTTCTTTCGTGCTCCAGACCTTCTCTGTTCCTCGTGAGCCCGATCCCCACAGCGAGACTTGGACAGAGGAGCAGTTAGAAGTAGAAGTAGACTGTGCTGGCTTGCTGGGCCCCTCTTCAGAATACCAGCAGCTGGGTGCCCACAATGTGTCGATCGGGCTCACCAGGTGCGGGGAGCGTTGCAGCTACAGGAGAAGTGTGAGGGCCACATGAAATGGCCTGGTGGACCAGATTCAGCCCACGGGCCTTGTGTTTGACACATGTGGTATAAAGGATTTAGTTGGAAAAAAAACAATTAAGACATTGCACATACAAGTATATGCACACTTCTTCTGGAATGAACCTTATCTATTTCTTTTGCATCAGTAGTTCACAATCATTGATCCACCAAAACCTCTGGATCCCAGTTCTTGGAGTCCTTGACAATTGGCCAACTTAGCTGAGGCTTCTAGGAGTTGATGTTCATCTTCTTGTTTTGAACCAGTTGTCCATCCACTCACCCATATATGCAGCCTCTGCTTCCACATGTGATGTTCTCAAGATGTGTTGCTGTAAACTCTCTATTACACTATCTGTTGAGTGATGGATCTTGCAGCTCAGCATATCTCAGAAGTACCAGGTTGGGAAAGGTTGCTATATGCATTCACTGCACAGCTTTTATATAAGCTTGCCCATGGTTATTGAGTGAGAAGGTACCCAAGAGATTCAGGCACACCTGGAGCTTTCCTGGACCTCTACAGGTCAGCAGACTTATCAGCTGCTGAGCACCTTAAATGAAGAGTTTTGGCCTTCAGAGCTCAAAATTAAATCAGCAAATGGTGAGGAAAATTCATATTTTAATATGATGACATGCTATTTTTCTGCTGTTTCTATCTTGTATTGTCTGTCTGTATTATCTGCTATGATCCTTCAGAGGTGGGTGGCAGCAGATGCTGTAGAATCTCAGTAAATATCAAAGTAGCACACTTTGCATATACAGCACACCCTTTATCAGATGCTCTAGTATAGCCTTTTTCAACCCAGTGCCCTCTAGATGTTCTGGACTTCAACAGCCATAATCCCACATCACTGACTCTTTCAAGTGAGGCTGATGGGAGTTGCATTCCAAAACAGCTAATGGGTGCCAGGCTGGGGAAGGTTGAGATGTTCTTTCCCACAACGCATCCACCTAAGGCTGCAGTGCTAAAGAAACTTACAAAAGAGCAGATCCCACAGAATTCAGTGAGATTTAATGCTGTACAAGTCTGATTTTCCACCTAAAGACAAAACTTTTCCTGGATAATACTGAGCAAACAAATTAAATTGCATTGGTTAATGTCTGGGCTGAAACTGAGCTTGGCAATGTTATTTCAGTACACTATGTTTTTCTGAATCCCCAGTGACCTTGCTGGATGGGAAATTCTAGGAGTTGCGGTCTGAAAAAAAGATAATGTTTCCAAACTCTGCTCTGAAACACTCTTTCTTTGAGAAATTATCAGCAAAATAGGCTAATCTCTAATCCAAAAAATGGCTGGAGGTGGGGATCTAACATCCTCTTGACCCACCCCATTGTAAAGTAGAATGACACAGAAGTGGAAGCTTGTGTATACATTTCTGGGAATGCTGATTTGGTTACAGTTTCTAGATGCACATGTACCTGTCTGTTTGAAGATACATCATGTACACACAGAGGTTAACTTCCACATTATACTTGTTTGTTGTGGAAATGCTTGTGCAATGCTGTAATGTATACAGCTGGCCTAATCAGTGTCAGTTTCTTTGGATTATGACTTTTGTCATGTGGATGTGATCAGATTTATGTTGAAGAGGTGTGACAGCAAAGCTCCGGGGACCTTCTCAGCCTACTCACCTCTGAATCACATCTGACCATTCCCACATTACAAAGATGTCTGTCTGTGGCTGTTTCCACTCAAAACAGGAGTGGGGAAAGGCAACGTCAGAAACAGCCCTTGATTTCAGAGAGATGCAAACCTTGCACAAATTGGATTTGGCCGTTCACTGATTAGTGCCATCATTGGCATGTTTTCATGTTTAAAATATTTTGGTAGCCTGTTTTCCATCCATACAGTACACAGTACTGTGTTTTCACCTGTAGGTGATGCTAGCAAATTACATACTTTGTTTCACTGTAGAAGAATAATTGGCTCATTCTATATTTTCACTAACTAGTGGCACTAGCCATTTCTAAGGTTGTTAAGATATCTTTGTTTCAAAATAGTTTCAGATTTTTGCTAGAGGCAGTGGGCCTTGCTTCCATCATTAGGGCTAACAAGCTGCCACCCAAAAACTCACTACCTGCGTCTCCACCCCCTAAAGGATAGCCTTAGTCATATATGCAATTATACCCTGTGCTCAATGCACTTAAAGGCAAGGGCAGTTTACAGTTCTCTCGTGGCAAAATTAATATATTACCGGACTGCATGCGCCTATGTTTTCATTCTTCTTTATTCTGAATAAAGCTAAAGAACATTGCAATAATAAGATCAGATTTATGAAAGACGCCCTGGCTTAGCAACATGCAAACATAAAAAATAATTAAGTACAGCATAGCAGAGAGGTATGCAACCGAATGCTGTGGGCATTAATATAATTAATTGGAACACCAACCACCCCCCACCCCCCGCCCAAAGCCCTTGCTTCACTATGCTATATTTATGGAAGTGTCTGAGAATGAAGGTCTGTGTGGTGTTTTACAGGGAAGCCTATGAAAGAAAGTGGTTGTCCGTGGCCACTGCTTCTTGTGTGGCTTTTCAGGAGGACTGGCCCGATTTCAGTCTGGCATTAAATAGAGAGGCAATGGGTGCAAGGAGAATACTCTCAGTATGGAAGAACAGTTAAAACCATGATGGCAAAATGATACCAATGATGTTAATAGTGCTTCAGAATTACCACAAACCTTTTCACAGTGAAATAAAAAGGAGGGGGTCATTTCTATGCCATGATATATTTAATCTAGCTGTATAGGCACTTCTTTCTCTTCAGTGAATTCTGAAAGCTGTATTTCTGGGTACAGGGTTACCCATGTATAAAATATTAGGGAAGTTCACACCATCTCTCATGTGTCAAAACAATGTGGGTGGGGAGAGTTCTCTACATGGTCACATAGCCCAGCTTCTTCCCTTGTTGTTGATGAGTACCATGTAGGGATGTATTATATTGCATTCCCATAGTAAGGAATGATTTATATTTTTTATAGATAGATAGATAGATAGATAGATAGATAGATAGATAGATAGATAGATAGTTTGTCTTCCTTGCTGTACAAAGATCCTCAAAAACTGCAGTTTTGGGGGATTATTTGGACTTTTAGATTTGTCCCATGATAAAACCATATGTACAGGGGGCAGGGGTTGCACAGCAAGTGGCATGTTCTGTGCAAAAAACCCATGCTTTTCTATTCAGCAATGTTATTTTCTGCATGCAGGAAGTTTTCTGCACAAAGAATGGCATGTTTTGTGCAATAAAACCACATGTATATTTTTCCATAAAGAATGGATCCCAAACTGTGAAAATTCTCATGTGTCCAGGATTTTCCTCATCAGGATTCCTCAAACTTGAGAAACTTGTTTTTCATCTGCTATACAAATATTTTCAAATACTCTTTCCATCCCAAGTTTTGTGCCACAGACCCCAAACCAATATCCATGACAGAAGTGCTTTCCGACCACCTGCGCATTTGGCCGGCATGGGAAAGAGCTGTCTGCACTTATGTAACACCCTTTCCCATACTTGCTGAATGTGTGGAGTGGAGGGAAGTCTTGCTCCTTCAAGCAGTGGCACTGGATGGACTCAGAATGATCAAGGTGATGGCTGGTCATGGCATAGATCCATGACCATCTTTGCACTCTTTTAACTTCAGGTAGGGCTATTTTAATCTTCCTGTAAATGGGACAGTTAGCTATGTATGACCCAGGAGAGGCCTCACATTCCCATATTGAACTGACCTACTTAGCCTTTACAGGAGGGGTTCTTGGGTCTTGTCAGAACCATCATCTCCACTTGCAAATGACCACTTCATCTTACCCCATACCCCACATTATACAGTGATCAGAACAAGGTTTTCAGTTGCCTGATGGTAAATATAGTACACAAACAGTACATAAGTTTTGGTACACAAGTCTAGAAACAGAGCATAACTGGTACTCGTGCCATATGGATAAGCTGGGTGATGTTATTGATATGTTTTGAACCTGATATTTTGCAAAGTAGGTCACCATCTACTAGAGGCATAAAGAATGTGGATATGTGCCTTCCAGTTGCCTGTTGATCTATGGCAATCTCATGAATTTCATAAGGTTTTCTTAGGCAAAGTATTTGGGATGAGAGCTTGCAGTTGTCTTCTTCTGAAATGCAGCCCACAGCACCTGATTTTCTTTCACAGTTCCTCATTCAAGTATGGACCAGGCCTGATCTGCTAAGCTTCTGAGACCAGACTGTATCTAGTTAGGCCTATGTGTGAAGAACATTTTCAGTTTTTCCTCATCCTTGAGGAGAAAATGTGTCTCAACACATAGGGGGGAAAAAAAGACTTTTCACACTTGAGAACTTGTTGTGATAATTTCATTTCCACAAAGTCCTTGGGATTTATACAAAGCACAATTTGTGTCAAGAGAATAGTATATTCTGTACAAAATTCTCTCTCTCTTTTTTTTTTTTTGGCCAAGACCCTTTCTGCACAACAACCAGTGGATTTTAACAATGACATTGACAACTGCCAGAAAAAATCCTAAAATCTTGCCCCATAGGAAAAGAACTTTTGAACTTTTTCATTCAAGAATGAAATGTGAAAATTTGCATTATTATTCTTTAGTGTTTGTTTGTATGTACATGATAAATTTTATATAGATTGCTTTTATTTGATATCATTTGGTGTTTTATTCAGTAAATTTTATCTGCTTACTTACTTACCACCTATACATTGCATCTTTGGATTATGCAGATTTTTTTTTAAGAGAACAGATCTCCCACAAGAAAATTTTATGGGAAAGCTCAGCTATCAAAATAAGTGGATGGATAAATAGAGAGACTGTAAGGATGACTGAGAATTTTGTTCAGTTTGTGGCTTGAGAAGAAAGTTCCAAGATTTGCAGACTTCCTCCCTGACTGTAGAAGGAAGTGAATCTAATAGCTTTGCCTGTCCCTGAAGTGGTATCAAGAAGTGCCCAAATATGGCATAAGTACATTTGTTTTCATTAATCTGTGGCAGGGTGGAGACTGTGTAGCTTTTGAGATGTTGCTGAACTGCAGCTCCCATCAGCCTTAGCCAACGTAGCTACTGGCATCTGGAGTGTTCCCTAAGCCTCAGTGTATGGGTTGATCTTGCTTGAGTAATACTGTTCAAAGAAAGATTTCATATTTGTAGAAGTAAGTGTTTTGATGATTTTAAAAATATCTGCTTCTTGATTATTTTAACATATTTAATTATATTTGTGTTAAATTGTATTGCCCCTTCATAAACAAAAAGGTGAAATAGCAACGCTCCAGATAGCGGAATAACATTTTAAATGCAAACTTAAAAACACAAAGTTTATTGTACATGCTTTAAACGCACCCACATTTCTTCACCAGACAAAGATGCCCCCTCCCAAAAAATGAAAAGGAAGGAAGGAAGGAAGGATATGCAGAGGAGGAGCCAGGGAAGCAAAGTGACAATTTTGAAGAGAAGTGAGGTGATATAGTCTGCATATGATTTGGAGAGGGTAACGTCATATACTTCACCTTCCTTGCATGCTTTTTCACCACGTTTGCCTGAAGAGAAAAGAGGTATATTCCCAAAGATTGCAAAAAGAATTGTGTGCCTTTTTGATTGGCCCAGTCAAAGTACAATATTTGTAATTTGTTTTTCAGTCAACCTGAAGTGCCTACATGTTTTTGATAACTCTAACATGTTGTATTCTGAAATCAGAATCTTGTGTCTCTGTGTTTTTTACATACAGGTTCCTGGTAAAGGTGAGTAGATTTCTCTTCCTTACTTTAATGTAGGCTTCTGTATTTTGCTGCATTCTTTGCCCTTTTTATCTCTACAACAACCCTGTGATGATGATAAAGATAATAGTTCTCAGCCTTTAAGCTCCTGGATGTTATTGAGCTACAGCTCCCAGAATCTTTTGCCATTGGCCATGCTGGCAGAGGCTTCTAGAAAATGAAGTCTAACAATATGTGGGCACTCAAGTTGTGGAACCACAGACTTAGGCTAAAAGAGTAATGAGCTCAAGTTCATTCAGTGAGTTTTCTGCCTGAGTAGGGATTCAAACCAGAGTTTCCCCAGTCTAAGCCTGGCACTCTTGCCTTGACACCATCATGTTATTATTAGGTCCAGTAATATCAAATGCAAAGAATACCACAGCTTTCCTTTCTTTGGAAAAAAAAAACAGCTTTGGAAAACAAGCTAATAGAAAGTGAACTGTGGGACTCTGTAATCTGCTGTTATGTGCTAATCAGATTGGTATGTTATTGTAACTTCCTTTTCTTCTGTTAATAGCCTTTTCTGTGCTACATAATAAATACCAATAACCTGTTGTTAAGGGGGAAAACTCATACAATATATGTTATTTGTTTTAGAATTGGTGCAGGATACAGTTGAGTATAGGAGAGAGATTTTTCTTTTTAACAAGGGGGAGCATTGTTTTCACTTTCTAATTTTATGTTGACCTATATTTTTACTTGAGGTAGAATAAAAACATACATTTTCCTGAGACTTTACCAAGATAAATTTTCTTAATATTGTGCATTCCAGAATACACAGCCAACTTATGCTGAAAGACTAAATGCATAGATCTGTTTTGCCTTGGGATTACATTTCTCTCCTCATTTGTCAGCCACTATGGCAGCAAATCAAAGTATTGCAAATAGATCAGATCAAAGTTTTAAGAATACATTGTGCATACTTTTTCCTCACACTGGTATCATTGGTTGCACACAACAAGATTTCTGGCAGAGGATGGAAGGATATGGTTTGGGTGTGTGGGTGAGAGAAATAGAGAGAAAAGAACATGAATCACCAAAAGAAGTCCTTAATGTATACTCCTGGGTGCCATATTGCATGACATCATCATCACTGCATTGACTGGGAAAGTCTAAGGGTCACTGTACACACAAACACACCTTTTTGTAGTGGCCATTGCTCAGAGCTGCTATATGTGGAACAGAAGTGTGGGTCTCAGCAGGCTAGGACTGGGGTGAATGAAGCACTAAACAAGATATAAAGTCAGAACACTTTACATAATAAGATCTCAGATGAAGAATCTATCTCGAGTGGCAATGGAATAAGGAGGTAAGAATGCTGGGTGAGAATGCAGACAAAGGGTAGAAGGGAAACAACTAGGCTAACAAGCAAGTTCTCAGAAGCCACACAGGCAAGGTCAAAGTCTGGCTGTTATGCAGGCCAAGACACTAAAAGTGGAAATGTTGTTGAATGCCAAATCCCATCTGTTCTAACCAGATCCAGGAGATTTTGGGAGTTCACAGATTTTTTTTTTTTAAAAAGGAACTTTTCCAAGCTTTAGTACTAGCCATCATACAGGATGGTGAAGAATTATGGGAGTTGCCATCCAGCAATATCTAGAGAGTTACATATTCCCCACCTCTGTCCCTGAAATATATACATAGCCAATGAGCAACCTCTGATGGGTCGCTGGAAAAACAACATGAAAAGGCTTTTTTCCTTCTCTTTACACAATAGCCTTGAAATCCCTGTAGCTAATTTACAGAATGTGGCAGTGGGTGCCTCGTTGTCTCCCCCTTTTTGATGGTACCATTACTGCTGATTTTAGAAGATTACGAAATGGTCATTTTAAATAGTCAGGAAGTGGTATTCGTTGATTTTATTAAAGTCTTCCATATATTTCCTCACATAATTCAAGGGCTGGAACAGCTCCCCTTTACAGTGTTCCAGACTGAGGGGCTTCCAAGTTCAAATCCCAGCTTCTGATGCCACACTTCTATTCCTTTTCTTATAAGCTTCCATCTAAGTTATTATTTGACATCAGCTGAAGCAGTGTGCAAGCTTTCTGTGTACAATTTAGGGCTATGCTTGAGCCACATGACTTTAGACATGAGCCAAAAACTGCAGGGACCCAGCAAAAAATAAGTGCCACCAGCAGGGTGGTCAGTGTCCACCAAGCTTAAAGAGTACCAGCTGCCTTATTCCAGCAAGACCTGACAACTACTTACCATTCTCCTTGCATGGGTTGAATAATTTTTTCAAAGCACGTTCTTAAATGAAGTCATCTGCATCTCCTTTTCTAAACTATGCTCCTGATTCATTGCAACCAGCAACTGAAGTCTTTATTATTCCTTGGACATTTTGAAAGAGAGACTCAGGGCTTTTTCACACTTTGGGGGGAAAACGAGGCGTTCTGATACTTACCGGGCTGGCGCACTCCCTCCATTGATCCAGGCTGATCCGGAGCAGTGTGTGGCCATATATACCATATATAACATAACGGGGCAGCCTTGACGTGTACCTCTTTGAATTTCAAATTTCTCAGCTTTTTGGCCGTTAATAATTAGGTGGGCACTTTGAGAAGAATAAATTGCTTTTAGCCAATTAATAAAATTAACTTCTAAATCCATTTCTTTGACATATTTTAATTAAAAACTTCCAATTCACTGTATCAAAAGCTTTTTCTATATCCAAAAAAAAAAAAAAGGCGATAAATTTTCTTTGGGGATGATTATCATAAAATTCTAAAATATTAATTATATATTTCGTATTATCTTTAATTTGCCTCCCAGGGAGAAATCCCGCTTGCTCTTCTGAAATTATATTCTTTAATATTTCTTTTAATCTATTTGCTAAGATTGAAGTAAAGAGCTTATAATCAGAGTTTAAAAGTGATATCGGGCGATAATTCTTAATGTCCATTGGATCTTTCCCTGCTTTATGAATAAGTGTAATGTTCGCCTCTTTCCAGGTATTTGGCATTTCCCCATTTATCGCTTCATTCATTACTAATTGTAATATGGGGGCAAGTTTGTTTTGAAAGGTTTTATAAAATTTAGACTTAATATATAGTACTACACCCCTTCTTTTTACATTTGGGACTGCCACAAATTCTTTTCCTAATTTTTTGTTACAAATCAAATGGATTTTTTCCTCCAGCACTCTAATTTCCTGCAAGCACACTATATCTAGGTTCTTTTTTTCAATAAAATGAAAAAATTTCTTCCTTTTTTGGGGTGATACAATTCCTTTAATGTTCCAGGAAAAAATCTTCAGATTCATTGTATGAGGATCTAAAATCTATTTCTAATTAAATTTCTTCTCCGCTATCTGTCTTTTCTTCATTCTTCAGTTCCCTTGATTTGATCTTCTTCACTGCTCTGATCCTGAATATCTTCTCTTCTATCTTCCAGTTGTCTTCCTTCTCTTTCACTTTCTCGATCATTCTTATATCTCTGTTGTTCTTTCCCATGTCTTCTCATGAATATCTTCGCTTCCTGCACTGTTTCTATTTTGATCTGCTTCCCTCAAAATATGAAGCTAAGACCTTCTAATCTACCCCACCAGTATGAAACATTTTGTGTTTTCAAAAAAGCTGTAATAAATTTATACTCATTCCTTTTCCTTAAAATCCTTGGTGGTATATCTTTACATATTCAGACTTTAGTTTTGTCAATTGTCAGCTCGTTCTCTAAGCTCTTTTGAATTATCTCTTCCCTTGTTTTCCTCCGGACCAGCTGTATCATCACATCTCGCGGGAGTTTCCTTTCTCTTGCTATTCTTGATTCTATTCTGTAGATTTTGTAGATCTCCCACTCCATCTTTTCTGTTGATATGTTTAGATACTCTGCTAGAGGTAGGATTAATCTTTCATATAAATTCTCATCCTTGCATTCCCTCAAACCTCTTATTTTAATGGAATTTTCTCTCACTTTAAGGTCCACCAGGGCTTTCTCGTCTAGAAATTGGTCTTGTTGTCTAGATATAGTTTCTATTGCTTCTTCTGATTCTTTCGCTTTTGCCTCTAATATTGTTACTCGGTCTTGGGTGTTTTTCAAATCTTCTTGAAGTCCTCCTAATGCAATTTTTATTCCTTTCAATTCATTTTTGAAATCTTGTCTCATTTCTCCCCTCAGGTCTTTCATCTCTTGTCTCATCTCCAATTTGATGTTCCTAATCTCTTCAAATAGCGTCATTTGGTATTTGTCTGCTTTATTTTGTTCCGATTTCATTTCAGTTTTCACTATTGGTTCTCATGACAATTTCCGTTGGTTAGTGGTTGTGGTCATCTTTGTTGTTCTTGAAGTCATCTTGTGTCCATGGAGTTGCCCCATGAAGTTAAATTTGTTATCGACACTTTGATTGGGCTTAAAAGTTCTTTTATCATAGATTACTTAGTATGAACTGATCTACCACTTTACACTTCTTTCACTAATAATAATAGTTCAGTCTCAATTCATTTGATATACCTGGTTTCAATAGGTTTCAGCAAAGTTCATTCGATATCAATAACAATATCAATATCAATACCCTCAAATATACTTACTTTCCTTTTACCAAAATTACTATTGCAATTTAATTCTAATCATTCCATCAAACATAAGCTTATATATTTCAATCTATTCTCTTCTAAATTCCCAAAACTAGGATAAATCAATTAGATAGGTCAATTTCAATCACTACTATTAATTCCTTTAGCACTTCTTCAAATCTAAGTCACTTTTATAATTCTAAGGTAGCTATACAATCTATGCCAATTATTTAAAGATCTAGCAACAGTTCATATATTTAAAGAACAGAGTAAATTTATAGCTATAATAACGATTTAAAAAAGCATATATTAAGTAAAATATTTCTTTCCACAGAACAATATTTGTATATTTGTGACAGACCTATATCGTCTCTTCACACAGCTTCAACCTCGCTTTCTGGCTTTGTCTTTCCTCTGACCTGCTCCTTCTTGTTTCCTCTAGATCTTTCAGTCTTTCAGTCCTCCATTAAACTAATTCCTTTATTCCGTCGTTCCATTGTTCTTCAGCACCTGTAATCACACGGGCTCTAACCCCGGATGTAAACACAATCCCTTTTTCTGAACAATGTCTATTACTCCAAAAACTTTTTTACCAATTTTTCTATAGTTATAAAGTTAAGGTCTCGCAGGTCTCGTAAACCTTTTCCCTGTCTCCACTGTCACCGCTACCTCTGCCACTCCGTCATGGATCACTGCCTCCTCTTCTCTTCTCTCCACTCTCCCGCCTCCGTTAAGAGAATCTTGTTACTTAAGTCCTCTCTTAAACGATATACAATCACTCAGATTTCTCAAAGAGAGACGATTGTCCCTATATTAAATGAAAACTTTGAGATCCTAAGGGGTGGGTTAAACTTAACAGTTTTAAAGTTCCACGCTAGCTTCAGTAATGGCTCACAAAGCACATGTTTGCCGGCTAGCGTTTTCTTCCATCCCCCACCTTCCTTCCTCCATCTAGTTGTTGACTCTTTTTGAATATCTTACCCTAAGAATTTCCAAATGGGTTTTAATCTCTGTAGGGATGAGATGTCGAACTTAGCAGCTCTTCCTCGACCAAAGTCCTTTATTTTAAAAGCAGTTCGTGGGCGCCGCTTGTAAGCCTGGGCAACAACAGATGGCCATAGCTGCTTTGATCCGCATCGTCCCTCTGCTGCCGTCTTTCGCAGTCTCGCTCAGATGGCAGCTACAGGACGCGAACAAATCTCCGGAGCCCTTTTAAATCCCCCCTATACCAAGGGGGTATTTTGGCTGTACCACAAAAGTCGCCAGCCGCTCTCAGCCATCCGTTAAAGGTCCCCCGTTCACAGAGCTTTACAGGGAGCCTTGCCGCGGCACCATTAGTTGAACCTGAAGATCTTTTTGGTGCATATCTTACAGCAACTCCATGCAAGGAAGTAGGAGAAGGCTGCTGGTCAACAGTTGTTTTTGGTTCTGTGCCCCAAGCTATGCTGTCCTGAGTACCATTCTGGATTTTGCTCAACACCAGCCTGAGACATTTTGCTACCTGAGGCAGGCCACCAAATGGTTCCCTCCCACTCACCCAAGTCAAGGTGCATAGCACTCAAAGCTGGACAAACTATTTTGACACAAAATCCCATAATCAACCTTTCCTGTACCTGGCAGTAAAAGTTTAAAAATACCAGGAAAATAACTAGCAATTTACTAGCATAATCTGATACTTGAGGAAGCTGCCTCATTCTGCTTAGAGCTTGGCTAGACCTGGCTCTGCTAGATGTTGCCTTCTGCCTTACTCTGGATTTGATGTACCCCCTATTATTTTAGGTATATATTTTCAGAAAACCTAATCTATCAAATTTGATCCCCACCTGACTATGGAACGTTCTTCATCTATTCTCATATATCTGTAAGCTTATGTCTCTTGTTGGTAATTTTAGCAAGTATGAGACTTGAGACTAAATGCTCATCACCTATAGTGTCCAGCCCTGGTCTTGAGTCATAGCTGTTGTTACGCTTCTATTTTTTTTCCTGCCTTTAAAATTAGAGCCGATAGACCACAAGGCACTAGATAAGAAACAGTAAACGATTCACTGCAACTTTCTTCAGGAAGCGCTGGTTAAAACCAAGCCTGTGGATGATGCAAATGTGTCAGGTGAGCACATTCATTGTTCCAACACCCCAGGAGTACCTCCGGCAGCAAGGGCAGCTAAGGACAATGCTTATCCACTCCCTTCCTTTCTGTTGGCTTACTTCTCTTTCCTCTTAGGAATGTATCTGGACATATGTGTGAGCGGCATTTATCACAAACTTGCTTCTACACATAAGAAGTTCTTGGCATGAATTCTGAAAGGCATGGGTTGCAGACTAATAAAGGTCTTTTGAAGAATGCCAGCTTTACAGACAAGAGAGGGCAGTACATGGCACTATTAAGGATAACAAGAAGAAGAATCCTCTGATGGGAAATCTAATAAATGTAGTGGCATGCTGTAATAAAGAGCACTTGAAAATGGATGAGGTATAACAAAATTATTCATAAAGACAAATCGGAAAGGGTGTCATGCTGAGTGGTTACATGCAGTTAGACGGAGCACTAACAAGGTTATCACGGCAAGCGGAGTGCTGGTGAGCACACAGATGCTCCCCTAGCTAGCACAAAGAGGAAAATTGTATGTGTGTGTGTGTTTACCTGCCAAAATGGGAAAGGTACGAGTTCATAGGTGTGCTCAATCATGCTACTGCTTTTTAGTAATTCAGTGCCAAGTGCCATTATTGGCTCATTTAGCTCAGTGTAAAAAATGTATAAAATTCCCTTTCAGATTCTATGATAAAAGGATTGTAGTCCAAAGTGTTTTCCTTCTACTCTGTTAGCTTCTTATTTTGGTGCCATATCATTTAGTGCACACTGCAATTTTATAAATAACATAATAATAATGTGTACGGTGCTACAGAAATTTTTACCAGTTATATTCATATCTTTTCTCTTTAGCCCTGACCTTCTCTCTTCCTGATCCCATTTTTTTAATGCTAAATTTCCTCCTAAATGTCTTACCAACATCAAATTGAACATGGATAAGATGGTGTTCATGGATAAGATGGCCTACCTCTGGAAATCTGGAAGACAGTATACAATGGTATCAAACAAACAAGCAGATAAATGATTGAGATCATTCTTTCCTTTGACAGCTAGCTTTGCAGTCTATGGGTCTTGTTTTCAGCTCCTTCCTTCCTCCCCTCTTTCCATGTGCAATCCATTGCCGTGGCATGTTCATAATCTCCGAAATCAGTCCTTTCCCCCATTGTCCTTATCACTGCTAAACCTTTGTCAGGACATCCCCTGCCCCAAATACAGCATTGTTGTTCCTAGTTGTTCTTCAGCTTTCTCTTTCTCAGAATTGTACCGCTTCTCTTCTTAAGTCTCTGCAATGGACTCCATCATTCCCTGCATTCATCCTTCTGTCCCTTCCCTTTCTTCAATGCAGTGTCCAAGTACTCCTGCTGATAACATATTATCTCAGATTGTAGACAGGGGTGTCATGTTGTTTTAGGTTGGATGGCCTCCTACCATCCATTTAGCATCATTATCGAGCTTATCCTTGAGATGGGAAGAATTTGAGCACCAGGGGTAGGGAACTGTAGGCCCTCTGAAGTATGGCCCTCTGAAGTTACCTTGAAAGCCACACTACTTCTCCATGACACCATTATTTAGTAATTTCCCACCTTCCATGCAGTTTTTATTTCCTCATTCTGAATGCTTGAAATGCTTCTGCTATGACTTATTTACTAACAGTAAGAGTTTTAAGCTAAACTTAAAAGCTTGCCCTTTTCCCTTTGGCCTCACTCACTCCTGCACTGTGGGCCCCAAGAATTTCTCTGACATCTAGTTTCAGACTTCAGGTTGAAAAAGATTACTTACCCTTGTTAGGGAGTCTTAAACCCCACCCCCATCAATTCACAAAATCTGGAGTGTTAAGACAAGGATGTCATAGCTCAGAGCTTGGAAATTTATTACAGATTATGAGTAACTTGGAATTATTTTTATGATTATCATTTTGCAAAGACAAAGGCATAAACAAATTATCTGCAGTTAATGCTTCACAATAACAAAGGCACCTAATTTACCTGATTGTAGTAGCCATATTCACATAAATGTGCATAGAAGCCCTCCTCAGAACTGGATAGCTGGTCTAGAGAAGTCAGGGACAGGGAAAATTGTGTGCGTGCCCTGGTCTTCTCTTCACCTTTTCAGCTTCAAGATGTACAATCTAAATGACCACAGAGGTTTGTTCTCAACAACTCATTCTCCAAGCTTAGGAAAATTTTCTTCATTGGAACACAACTCCCAGAAATTGCCAGCCAGCATGACCAGTCCCCATGCTGGCTGGGGGAGTCTGGGAGCTGTGGTCCAGCTAAGTAGCCTCCCAAGCTTTAATCCAGGGGAAAGAATTGAGGCCCTCACACCCAGCAGCCCTAGCCAATATTGCTAGTGGTAAGGAATGCTGGGAGTTGCAGCCTAAGAACATCTGGAGGGCCACATGGATGTCAATTCTTGAGGAAGCTGTGACTCTCCAGATGTTGCTGGACTGCAGCTCCCCTTCCTCCCACTGGTAACTCTAGCTAGGATTGATAGTATGCGAGGGCTTCTAGAGGGCCACATATTACCCACCCCTACTGTAAAATGGAGGGCAGCACAAAACAGAAGACACAAAATCTATTTTCAAGTCAGTGTCAAGGTAGGAGAGCTAGTCATATGAATGTAAAGCACCCTTCTTCAGACCTAAATCACATCAAGCCATGGCTATGCCTATGAGTATCAGTGGTCATGGCTACAGCCAGGTTTTTTAGCTTAAAAAAAAAGTCAAGAATTATTCTTTTTTTCTCCCTCTTCTTTCCACAACTGAAATTGGCCTCTGGGGATTTTCCCTTTAAGATCACAATTTAATTGACGTGTCGAGCCAGTTCTACATGTGGCAAGACAGAAAAGCCCAGCGTCTGCATTAGGATTCCTTGTGGAGTTCTGCAGGTTTTTGCCAGGTTAGTTAAGGAATTTCTATTGGTCTTTGCCTCCAACCTTAAAATGATGAAACGGTCTCCCAGCGTTTCATCAGTGCTTCTCATCTTCAGAAGACCAACACGATATTATAGGTAAGCTTATTAGGCAGTTGTGGCAGTATTCAAACAGACCCGAGCAATTTGTTTTAAGATGACTACCTTCAAATATCACTCCGTGAACCTCTCCCACCCCACACACTTGCCACTTCCTACTCATATCTCGGCTTATAGAAAAGATAAAGTGCAGTTTGGGAAGGATATTCATAAAGAAAATGAATGGTGGATGCTGCCCAAATAATGTTTCCTTTATAGAAACCACAAAATGCCAATCATTCACACACCTCTCTCTTAAAAGGCTCCTAATGAGCTAGGCTGCACTCGCCTTACACTGATGTGACTGAAGTGCAAATCCAGAAACAAAGAATGACATTGACTTCTAGTCTGAAAATGCTAACAGGCCCTAGCGCTCAAAGGGCCTTTTCACACATCAAGTTAAATGATGGTCTTGCATTACATGAATGAGCCCTGTTCTCATGCACCCCATCCTCCCTCCCTGATCTTTTGGGGTTAGCTTATTAGGCAGTTGCTCTGCCCTTCTGGTGAAGCTGTGAAGAGGAGATCACAGAACTGTCTAGAAATTAACCAGAGTTCTTTGTTCCATCTGAACTTGGGAGGGCCTGGAAGAATTTGTTGAATCAAGCTGGGATCAGCCTAAGCTTTGTGAACCTGGTTTATTCCCTTACCATAGTTTAAGTAAGCCAGAGCCCTCCTCCCCTCCCCTACCAATGGTGGTTGTGGGCATCCATGTCAGAGTGGGGCAGTCACTTAATTCTGGATCTTAGTCAGCACTTTAAATCAATTACCAAGAGTCAAAAACCTATTTAAAGGATAGGGCACTGCAGCTGGGATAGGTTCTTTAAAGTTAAGATTAAAGCTCAGTGTGGATTCACAGCCCCATTGAAAATGGGGAAGCCACATTCAACCACACTCCCCCTCCCAATCAGATGTGATCAATAAATTGTGCTTGATTTGAAAGGAGAAGTAAGCGATTCTTATCTCTCCATGGCTTTGCCACTCTGGTGGAAAGGAGAGTTATGCAAATGAAATCCTCATTGATGTAACACTAAGTGATAGCTTAGACCAGGGTATAAGGCAATGGCAGTGAGCTGTGTGTGGACCCACTTTGACATGGAATCCCCCAGCCACCATTGGTAAGAGAGGAAGGGCTCTGGCTTGCTTAAACTGTTTCATGTGGCCCGCTACCACTGAAAGAAACACAATGTCGCTCGCTGCCAACAAAACAAACACACCCAGTTGGATACAATTGCAATGGTACTTTTACTCCCTTTAGAATGGGGAATCGCTCCTGTTCTCTTTAAGCCTCTCAATGCCTCCTTCACCATAAAGAGCCACTTTATTTGGCACCTGATAGCAGCTGCAACCGCTGGAACCTTCATGGTGACTAATAAACTGTAGTAGAGGGAATAGTGACTCACAGCTTCTGTGTCGGCAATATAATGATTCTGATCTCGGTCTTATCTGAGACGTCAAAAGAAGGTATCCAAAGTACTGAATATATTTTGGGGTTCGAATTCAATATCCTGGACTGTTCCTTTAAATGATGGGATAAAACGCTTAGTGGATTCACTGTGCCTTTGCTCCCACTGAATAGAAACCACACAATGGAAGCAGCAGAGGTGTCAGCAGAATCATTGCTGCATCCCTTGGTGAGATGGGGTGGGTCCAATGCAGTACTTCACACTGTGAAGTTGTCTATCTCTGACTTAGATTTACATTTGTGCAGGCTGAATATTATTTCTTCAGATTGTCATTTATGAAACCTCAACTCTTCCATACACTCTTGGAATACAAATTCTATCATTCCTGACCATTGGCCATGCTTACCTAAAGGAGGCTCAATCCATCAAAAGAACAAACACATTTGATGTGATGAGTGCAAATGAATAAAAATAGATCCAAACTCCCCTACTAATAATTATTTTAAGGGAAAAACTTGGCTATGTAGAGAAATAGTTTTGTCTGTTTGGTTTGCTTTGCTGTAGCCAACCATGTCTGCAAATAATTCTAGGAGCTTACGTACTGTAAATGGCCAGGCTCTGCGGTGTTAATGAAAGTGTTAATACATGGGTTTCTCCTTATTACGGAGACCACAGTAGCCACAAGTTTATGCCTGAAGTAAGATGCCATGTACCAGTCTTGGGCCAAAGGGTTAAAACAATGAGCAATTCCAAAAGATGGAAAACACATGCCACACTGGGCAATGGTTCAGAGATACCATGTCACCATGAGTGTGAAGGAACATCAAATGCAGCTCCAGAGTGTTTACATTGCCTAAAATAAATTTTGAAAAATGTAAGCACAGGCCTCAATGGGGCCCTAGCTTCAGGTTTAAAATAAACCTCCAAGGATGTAATTATTTTCCTGTTCATATTGAACATCTCAGGTATAAAAGGAGGAAAAATATATGGCTTGTATTCAGTACAGGTTGCTGTAGAATCAAACAGAGAGGAGGCCAAGATCTATGCCATGAAAAGCCCATTCTCTTTGCAGTGTCCATTCCTCCCCAAGGCCCCATGCTTCACTCCAGCAGAAGGCATTGTGTGTGTGAAACTGAACAAATAGTTTTTCACTCAGTGATGATTGCATCATAGAATGTCTTGGTTGTGTGAAAAAGTGTCACCTGATGTTAAGGCAAATGCAATATTCCTTGCTGGTCATGCTTTCAGCAGCCTGTCGTCAAACGTTTATGACCTGCAAGCCATGTCAACACTTAAACTATAACTGAGCAATGTTTGAAGTTGCTTGATTCTGCCTACTAATTCATTCCGGCCATAATTTCTAGCAATACTGATTCTGCCCACTGATTTGATTCCTGGGAACATATATGAGAAGTGGCGGGATCACTCTGTGTCCTTTTCATGTATGGTCAGTCGTTAGTCCATTCTGTCTAGGCAACAACAGCTTCCATGACTGATACCTAAGCAGTATCAGGCATTTCCACATTAAACTGTTATGGTGCTATTATTCCACTTTCAACATCATGGGGAGTTCTGGGCTTTGTAGTTTACTGAGGCCAAAGAGCTCTCTGACTGAGAATTCTAAAGGCCCCTCCCTATACTGCAAACCCCAGGATTCCATAGGATGTTGAAAATGGAATAGCAGCACTATAACAGTGTCATGTGGAAATGGCCATAGTCTCGAGGACCTTCCTTCTATACACATAGGATTGCCCCCATGAAGAATGGAGCCTAGATTTACCCATTCACACACAGAAGTTGTCCACTTTTACATTAATCTAGTCACAGATTGGCTGATATGTGCATGTGACCAAACCCATATTGGAATCAAGAGGGAAAGGCCTAGCTTTACTTGTTTCTGCTTGCCCATAAAACTGAATGTCTGAAGAGAGCTTTTGAAAGAGGTGACTAATATATTAGTCATTGCAACCAGAGTGTGCTTGGAAGATATATGGAACAAAAATGATGGTATTAAACAAATAATTATCTTTTCCATTAACTCACAGCAAGTTTGCCTGCAATGTAATGTAATAATCATCCCTCAAGTTACCAGGGAAGGCATGTGTGGTCTGCAGTGGTTGCAAAGTGATATCTGGGTGCCATCATATCTCCACAATGGGTAGTTCTCTCCCAGAAACCCATGCCAGTTCCCAGGCTCAGGCAGAAAGGTAGGAAAGGCTGCCAATTAGAAGAAGTCTTTTTGGTTGTCAGGGCCAGGTTTCACCATGGGGTCGGAGCTCTATGACTGTGGTGTAAGTTTCATCAGTCTGTCTGACCCTGGAACATTTAATCAAGTTCAGCAGGTATGCTCGCGGTCAATAGGCTTTGGAACTTCTTCCCACTTATCCTCCCTCCCTCCCGGGTATCAGTAGAAAGTAACTCTTTGAGTGGTAATTTTGTTTGGGATCTTTCATAATGTCTGAGAATGATTTGTTAAAACTTTGGAGATTTGGGGATAAGGCTGGTTCCATTTTGGGGAGATGAGTTCTGTATGCCTGGCATACTCAATCTGGACAATCTCCTTAAGGGGACTTTGGGGTCTAGGGAAACTGGGTCATGCCCTGGGCATTATGGTGTAAAGCACAGGGCACAAAAGAACACCAACCACCCTTGCCACATTTCAGTACGTCAGTGACACATATGTGAGGGGGGAAAATCAATTATCTCAACACTTAATAACAAAGAATTTTTGTCAGAATTTATAATGATGGATTCATAACTCAAGCAAATTAGTAATTATGATGCTACGCTCACCTACTGATAAATACAGAATGCCGCCTTAAAATCAGACTGTTAATACATTGCTCAGTACTGTCTGTAATTTTGGGGTGGTGGTGGAATGTGATACAAATGCTCCCCACACCCCCTAGCTGTTTGGCAGTATTTGGGGACATTTTTTTCAGAGTATGTCTCTGCTAGGCCTCCTGGGGGATCAGTGAGCCCCTTTAAACTCCAACAGTTGCTCCCGCCTCCTGGTCTACATTGTTCAAGAATGGCTTTTGACACTGTTCTGATCTCTTCTTTGAGACACCAAAGAATTTAACTTTGGATCTTATGCATGCAAAGCCAGAGACAAGCAGTTATCTCCGTTACTTCAGGGCAGATTTTTCAAGAGCGATCCACAGGGATGAACATATTTTTGGACAAGGGTAAAGCACCAAGGAATGCTTCCATGAAGCCAGAGGTAGCTCCCATAAACTCTGGTGTGGGATTCACAGCATCTGAACAATAGAGACATTGCCCACCTCTATGCAAAACAAATCATACATTATTACTGAGCTAAAGTAATTTTCCAAAGAACTGAACTTGTGTCTATGTATTGGCTTAATTTGAGTTATTCCACCACAACCTATTTGTAAGAAGCATGTAAACAGACTACACATATGTGTGCACACACACACACATTGTGATTTCACTTTCTTTCTTTTTTTTCAAAAGGAGATACAATCATCCATACTATTGCTTGGCGATCTTATGACCTGCCCCCTATTTTTCTTGGCAGTGTTCTCTGGTGAACTTCACAAAGGCTCTGTTATGCATGAATTGCACTTCAATTCATTTTCACTAGCAAAAGATTTCTATCGTCTACCACTCCACTCCTACCACATTGTAGTACAGATGTCATATTAAAAAAAGAAAAAAAAGGATGGATTTTCTTCTTTGCACTAGGGTAGGCTAACTGACTTGGATTATACTGGCAAAAGTTGGCATGAATGCAACTCATATTTGAGTAAAAGTTGCAACCTGAAATTAATTAGAAATGATTTATCTTACTTGCAAGGGTCTAGGTCAGGCAAACATTTCTCCCTGGATTCCTATTATATAACAGATTGCCAGTCAGTCTCTTGCAAACCAAACATTATAACCTTGTTGTATGACTTCCAGTTATTGACTGGAAACAAGTTTGTTCCAGAAACCAAATTGATGTTTGACTTGGATATATTGAAACGTTTATGGAAAAGTCTTTTAAAACCCCTCCCTGTGTAAAGTAAATTACATGGTGTACAGAGAATAAAGTATCTCTCTTTTTTCTCTTTCTGTCCAAGAAGGAGTCATCCAAATGATGCAGGACAAAACAATAGCTGATCAGTTTTTAAGTACAAAATAGTTGCTCCATCCTCCCCAGTCTCAACTGGTGAGTGAGTTCTGATCAAAGCTGGCCCAAAATATTTGTCTGTGGCACATAGCAAATCGTCTTCCTGTCTGAACCCTAGTCAAAGCCAACCAAGTTACAGGTATGCCTCAGTTAACAAAGTGGTTGTCTTCCTGGGCATTACTTCTTTCACAGAAAATTTGGCATCAGAGGCAAAAATGGCATTGAAAGAATAAAGATACATTCCTATACCACACATGCATGCACATGTACACACACACAAAGAGCAGAACAACATGTTACAATATAGTCTGCTGAACACATACAGTTTCTTGGGTCTTGTTGGTTTCCTGGTGATTTGTTCAAGCAAATTGTCAATTCTGGATCATGTATCTTGCCTGTGGTTCTAAAAGAATAAATTGTAATCTTGTCTTAATATCAAGTCATTGGTCTCTAGGTCATACAGGTGTGCTCAGGTCTCATCAAAATTCCCCCCAAAAGGTGTCCTTGCAGGCTTCAAATCATACCAACAGTTCTGAACACACATGCAGTCTCTTCTCTTTCACATCAACTGTTAACTGATGAGGTACCCACGTGGCACACGTGGCACACGTGTATCCAAGGTTGTGGATAATCTGCTCAACAGCCCTGCGACCACAGCTAAGTTTCTCAGCAATCTCTCAGACAGTCATATGCCAGTCTTTATAAATCATGGTGTCTACCTTGTTTTGGTTTTAATTGGTGGCCTCTATTGATGGCCTTCCATGACATGGTTTGTCGTCAACACTGGTTTTGTCTTTAAATTTTTTTACCAATATTTGCACGTTACTCTTATCAATTGTCAGCTCACAATACATATTTCTGAGCCTTCAGTGGATGTTAGCAGCAGTATATCCTTCCTTACACCCCTTTCGCACAGCATTTTCAATGCGAAAGGGCCCCTTGAGCATCGCGTAAATGTGAGGAGTGGTCCACACGATGCACTCACACTTGCGTGATGCTCCAGGGCCTGACACAGACCGCGCACACATTTTTTCATTTTCGGCTTGAAGCCAAAAATGGTGAGCGGTTGCGCATTGCCCAGGGCCCTGCACACACTTACCTTGCATGCGGAGCCTCGGGAGCAGGCCGGTCGCACTTCCTGTCTCAGTGCAGCCTCGGAAGGTCCCAGGCTGCACTGCAAAAGGAAAAGGCGGGTCTTTTGTGCGAGCAGGAAGCTCGTGTGGATCCAGAGAAGCAGGGAAGCAAGAGCCTCTCTCCGGAGGCTGCTTGCGCGAGCATCGCACCCCAGTGCCGAAAATGGGTAAGTTGCGGCAAGGGTCTTAGTCATGAACTAGACTGCTCTTTGTTTCTGCTTTATATCCATGGTTATGCAACACTTAGAAATATAGCAATTATGTCAGTCAGTCAAGAATTAGTCTATCTGCTAGTGTAATACTGTCACATTTGGATTAATAGTTTCAGAGAAAATAGCACACAGGCATTACTTTCAGTACGACCCTATTTTGGCACCTATATAGAAAATCCTATTAATACCTCGCCATTTCCCTGGCAGTATAACTAAAACAATGACTTTACATCTACTATATAAAAGTCAAAGTTTGTATGTTTGTTTGTCTCTATCAGGCGAAGACTTCATATGATTGGCTGTGTGAGGTGAAGACTTCATATGATTGGCTGCCTGAGAAGATTCTATGGAATCCTGGGGCTTGCAGTTTAGGGAGGGGCCTTTAGAATTCTCAGCCAGAGAGCTCTTGGGCCTGGCCTGTTTCTATGGAGATGATGCTTAGCAGCAAGAAGGAGGGCAGCGTATTCCCTCAGGAACCCAACCTGTGTATGCTAATAACTCTGAATACAGATTGGATTGGGGAATATAGGGAACAGTTACAGGTACTGGACAAGACAGTTTGGGGAATTTGAGACACAGGATCCCAAATCTTTCTAACAAGTATTACCTATGAGAAAATAAAATCCCAGGCAACGTTGGGTATATACGCTAGTAACTAATTTGCTGCCTTTTCATGACTCTCCAAATCAGTTCCCTATGACAGCTGCCCCACTCTCTCCAATGCTAGGAAAGTGGCCCTGTTCCTCTAGCATTGGACAGAGTGGGGCAGCTGTCTAAGGGAACTGATTTGGAGAGTCATGAAAAAGTAGAAAATATGATTTGGAGGGTCATGAAAAGGCTGTTCTGCTAATTGATGTCCCCAATCCCAAAGGAGTGAAGTGATCCATACCTTGTCCCCCCTCAACTTTTTTTCTTTACGTGCTTGGATCCACAAAGCTGCTGCTCTTAAAATGAACAGAAGGATGCTGTGGGTACACTAGGGAGATGAGAAGTGACAAGTACCATCGCATTTACCTTTATATTTTCAGTTAAATATTTATCTATAAATATACCATTTCTCAGTTGTAGTTTGGGAAGGAGTCTCACCTACAAAGAAATCTGTTAATACAGCAGTGTGATGCCCTTTTGGTCTTTTCTTTATGATATCATGGATTCACTGAACTGCATTACATTCCACATTGGTCCTTTCATTGTCTTACATTTATGTCCCTTCTTCCTTCGTGGAGCCTAAGGTAGCACATCAATGGTTCTCACTAGATCTCCCATCCAGGCACTGACCAGGCATAGGCCTGTTATCTTCATCCCCTGAAGCCCCACATGCTTCCTGTCAATACCCAGGGACCATATCTTTCTACTTCCTGCCTCCTGGTAATTTGCAGTACCAAGAAAAACTTAGAACTGAGAAGAACTGGAATAAGTTCCATCGTGATTCCTAGATGAACATTCATGGTCTTAGTAGGCCTCTTTGGTGACAGCTAAGTGATTTCTATGGTATGGCAGGTAGGAAGGAAACTCTGTGTATGCAGTATACTTTAAACATCTTTCTTATTGCATGGGGGAAAAATCACTTGGTCCTTTTTGGTTTAACAAAATTATTGCATAACATTCATTGACCTTGTGTATTGGTCCATTTTACTTCACTTCAGACATTATTTGTAATAGGAAAAGGAGTTGCAAAGTTTAAAAAGAGCCACAGGAATGGTAGAAGTCTCATTTATAAAAGGTTGTGTGTTGACCTTCTCAGTCTTGTTTTGTTTTGCTTTGGTATGCTTAACTGCCCCCAGGAGGTCATTAACAGACAGTGGTGACTGTTGTCAGATCTTGCTGTTTAATTAGATCACAGTTTCTGTCAAAATTCCAAAATTCTTTTTGGCACATGCCAAAATTTTCACAGTTTTTAATCTTTAATGTTGTAATATTTCTTAAACAATAAGCAGCAGCATCTACCAGACAGTCAACAAATTTATTTAAATATTTACAGTATACACTTAAAAATATGTGCCTCAGGTTAGATTCATGGAGATGTGACATCTCATTTTCCAAACCCATCCTGTGGGTAATCCCTTAAAACTCATATTGACATTAATAGAAGCCTTAAGAAACAGACCTACTGGGGTGCTCAGCTAGATCTTTAAGGAAGCAGAGCCTTGTTGCCAATCTTGTCTCCATCCATCAAGAATTCTAACATTATTCTAAAAACAAACTCTTCTCTCAAACAGTAAACAAGACTATTGATATTTCTTAATTAGCCTTGGAATGACAAGACCAGGGTATATAATCTGTGACATCAAGTGCTTGGTCAGTTTCAAATCCCTCTTCCACCATAATATCTCCCATTGTAGGAATGTTTTAAAATTATTCCCAAGGAGACATACATACTAAAAAATGTATAAATGAGGGTGGGCTGGAGAAGAACCCAGGTTCATTTGGAGTTCTCTCTCCCTGCCCTCCCTCTGTTCTGGAAGAGTAGGGGAATAACTTGAATTCTTCATTAGATTAAAATCTGAGGCAAAGAAGTTGTTTTCTAACTGTAGATGCTTAAAATTTACTGGGTTCAGAAATAAGTCACAAAATATGAAATTTGGCAATATCACATTGTGCATTTTGTGTTATTATTTGGGACAACTGGAATCGCCCTAAGCTGTTTGGAGCTACATCATGTGTCCTTAACCATGTGAACACTCCTGCTTAAATTCTTATGAGCAGAATCCAAATAGTTATACAAAGTAAAGGAGGAAGGTTCCTATCATAGGGCCTTTCCGCTCTACAGTGTTACAGTGCTATTACTCCACTTTCAACATCCTGGAGAATTCTGGGGTTTGTAGTTTACTGAGGCCAAAGAGTTCTCTGGCTGAGAATTCTGAATGCCCCTCCCTAACTGCAAACCCCAGGATTCCATAGGATGTTGAAAATGGAATAGCAGCACTGTAACAGTGTAGTACAAAAAGGCCCTTAGTTCTGTCTACGCCATTACCCTGTGCCCCTTTCTTCCCCAACCCAAGGAAGGGACTAATTTAGAGAACGGGATGAAGCATCAGACTCTTCTATAGTTGTGCAGCTTATCATCCTTCACTGGAGTTTTTAAAATAGATATTGGATGGGCTATTCATCAGGCATTCTTTTGAAGTTAAATAGTCAATTATCTCTTGCGTCTCTTTGTTAATTTGCTAGAGTAGTTAGTGACAAATCAAAAGAGCTACATACACACATCTGCCAACAAGCACATTTATTAAATTCACAAATATTATTATGTTGAAAATGTAATTCATATTATGAAGCAAAGCAAAATATGATTATTTTATGGTCCATTTCATTGAGAAAGTAAACCACTAAATTTAATTTCCATTAGATCATCTTCTTAATGAAACTTATACATAATTCACAGTTTTAAACATCATCACCACCACCACCACCACATCTGATAATTAGCTGAATTTAGTAAACCACTTGTGCATTTACCTGACGTTGCCCAGGATTTTATTTTCCTCTTAAGAACTCAGCAAACTGTCTTCTCCAATATCTGCAACTTTTCCCCATATTCCCCAATCCAATCTGTATTCAGAGTTATTAACATAGAGAGGTTGGGTTCCTGAGGGAATACGCTGCTCCCTCCTTCTTGCTGCTAGGCCTCGTCTCCATAGCAACTGGCCTGAGGCCCAAAAGCTCTCTGGCTGAGAATTCTAAAGGCCCCTCCCTGAACTGCCAATCCCAGGATTCTATAGAATCTTCACAACCAGCCAATCATATGAGGTCTTCACCTGTCTGATGCAGACAAACAGACAAACTCATAAACTTTGACTTTTATATAGTAGACTAGTGTATTTACCCATTGTTGCCAGGGATTTTATTTTCCTCTTAAGAACTCACCAAGCAGTCTTCTCTAGTACCTGTAACTTTCCCCCATATTTCCCAATCTGTATTCAGAGTTGTTAACACAGAGAGGTTGGGTTCCTGAGAGAATATTCTGTCCTCCTCCTTGCTGCTAGGACTCATCTCCATAGCAACCAGCCTATTCTAGTACCTGTATTTTTTCTCCATATTTCCCAATCCAATCTATATTCAGAATTCTTAACAGAGGTTGGGTTTCTGAGGGAATACACTGCCCTTCTTCTTGCTGCTAGGCCTCATCTCCATAACAACTGGCCTGAGGCCCAAAAGCTCTCTGGCTGAGAATTCTAAAGGCCCCTCCCTGAACTGCCAATCCCAGGATTCTATAGAATCTTTACAGCCAGTCAATCATATGAGGTCTTCTCGCCTCACACAGCCAATCATCTGAGGTCTTCACCTGCCTGACGCAGACAAAGAGACAAACTCACTCACAAACCTTGATTTTTATACAGTAGATGAGGAATCTCCACAGTAGTAATACAAATACAACTGGTGCCCCTAAGGACAAAGGGAGGCAGACTAATTTACTTTGAATTCCACTGACTAATAAGGGCTAGGGCCTTGGGTTGGGTAGCACTCTCTACCTCCACCTTAATAAGACTTGTAAAGATTCAGGATGGTAGCAGTGAGATCAAGCACGTGCTCACTGTCAGGAGGGCTCTATTTGAGCCTGAAGATAGGAGGCAGGCAGGAAGCAGTAACAGTAGCAGAACCATGGCAGAAGCAGCTCCTGAGAAAGAAAGCAGGCAGTCTGAGTCACCTGAGAAAAGTGAGAACATGGTCTGGGACCACACTGAGATGAGAGCAGATCCCAGAAATTCTCTGTGCCTTCACTATAGGAGGCATATGACCACTGGTAAATTGCCAGGTGTCAAATTATAACACCAGCAGCCTTCTCAAACACCTTGAGAGACAGCTCAAAGTGATACTGTACAACACAGAAGCAAAATAAAATCACAGCAGTCAGGCAACAGGGAGAAAATTTCATTGTGTATGAGCAAAAGGTGATCAGTCCCCTGGAAACTTTCAGTGCCAGGATCACCAAATGTCAATACCTTAAGGGAAAATGGGGGATTCATCAGGGAGATAGCGCAACTTAGCTTCCTAGTGAAATGTCTTCTCACAACTCCCCCCACTGCCACATACACTGCTTATGGTAAGTTAATGTATCTCACCAATCAGACTATTGGTATAATAAAGTAAAAGTGTTCTCTCCTGAGGAAAGCTGTAATTTCATTATCAATATCAAATCATTATTACCATACCTGATCATTAGTTAAATTTTAACAGACTTAGCTAATTACACTTGTCATCCTGGCACAGGAAGCAAGATGCAGCATCTAAACATAGAATCATAGAGTTGGAAGACACCCCAGGGGCCATCGAGTCCAACCCCCTGCCATGCAGGAACCCACATCAAAGCAATCCTGACAGATGGCCATCAAGCCTCTGCTTAAAAACCTCCAAAGAAGGAGACTCCACCACACTCTGAGGCAGCATATTCCACTCCGAACGGCTCTGACTGTCAGGAAATTCTGACAGTGGTATCAGTGATGCTTTGCTTCTCTACTTACCCGCCTCTGACCAGATGCTTGTCTGCCTAATATCCCACTGTCTTTGCTCTTCCGTGGTGCAGTTGTTCTCTATAGAGATTGGGGGCCTTCCAGTTGCTATAAGTACTTGGAGGACTATACAAAGTCAGCCCAGACTAAACAGTGAACAGTGCTCTATATCTATATCTATATCTATATCTATATCTATCTATCTAGATATATATATATATATGAGAAAACACCGAATATCACAGGTCCCTAGCATAAAGCTTCCTGAAGACACCTGCCTGAAATTTGGCTGGGTAGATCCTCCTAAGGATCTACCATGTCTATATATAAATTTTATGTCAATTATAGTTGCATTTTGGTTTCCCAATCAGTGGAGGAAGGCTAGTGATCTGGATTCCTGAATTTCAAGGTAGACTTGCGGTCTGAATCACATTGGGTCCAAATCAATCCCCATCTAATTGAGTCCAGACCCAAATTAGGGCTGTAATGGTAAGGTTATCAACAGTCCACAAATTGTGACCATTTCAGCGACTGAGAAAACCAGCTGGATGAATCCTACTTTAAATGATTGGCAATGTGTGTTGGGCTGGATATAGTAGTGCCATAAGAACTTACAGCCTAATTTAGATGGAGACATTATGGGATATGACTTTCACTTACAGAAATCACTGAGTATAGAAGTTTGCACATGTATATTGCTTATAAGACATCTCACTCAATTTTTGAGAAAATAAAATTGCCAAATTTATTTTAACAGGACTTTAAAAGTGAAATCAATGAAATTGCAGCACACAGTAGTGCTTTATGTAGAGTTTGAATCAATAAAACTATATTACACATGGCAATGTGAGTCGAAGGTAACTGCAGCAGTACAACATTTAGAAGTACTTTATAAGATGTCTATTGCATTGAATTCTAAAAAGGGCTTGTCATGTTCTTTGTGTATGTGCATACAATATTAAAATAGTATTTTTAATCCAGAAATTGTTAAACTGAATATTATGAGATTATTACAGGTTCAGCTAAATTGGCATTTAAAATTTGACCACTTTAGAGATTTATTTCATATTCTGAAACTGTCCTGGAATTTCATAGCAATAATATATATAATTTCTATAGCAGTTATAAACCAAGCATTATACAAAAGTTGAGAAAGAGACAAATCCTGCCTAGATAGTGATATCTAATATAGGAAGAAAATAAAGAAGAGAGAGGAAGAAAAAGCTGAAGAATAACAGTTCTTCATTTGGGATGGGAAGATTTAAAAGATGGGCTTGCAGGTGCTCTTTAAAGATAGAGAAGTGAACATGTCAGAGGGAGGGATATTTCACAGATAAAGAGAAGAAAGGGGCAGAACCAAAATACAGAATAGTTTACACAATAGAGCAAATGCTCATACCTTCCTTTCCTTGCACAGGGGCTTCTGATTTGGGCATGTCATCTTAGAACATCATTAATGGAGAGATAGAACATACACACAAAGTGAAGTGAAGGGAGAGGGGAGAGGTTGTCCCAAAGTCCGTCACTTTATACCAGGAGTGGACAAACTGTGGCTCGTGGGTTGCATGAAGCCCATGGATCCTATTTTGTGGCCTCCACTATTCCCTCAAAGTCCTCAAAGCCCTTTGTTTTAAAAAAGCATGATTTTCAAGCTCTTTTTGCCCCCAAACCATGCAGAAATTTACCCAAACATATGAAAGTACCCAAACTAGCACTGCAAAAACCTATACTATTCCCAGATACTTCCCTCGGCATTTTCTCTCAAAATGGTGACGGAAAATGACATGATTTCACTTTCTTTTGCCTCTAAGAGAGAGACTATAGAGGAAAATGGAAGTATTTGGGCTAGCTCAAGGCAGTGCAGCCCACAAAGGTGGTCAGCGGATAGAAAATTGTTCTCTAGTCTCCATGTAGTTGCCTGAACTTCTTAATGCAGGAGAGCCTGTGCATCTGCTTTTGATTTTCAAGTTATGTCTACTGTACAGTTTCAGCTTCAATGTCAAGCATGCAGGAGTCCCTTTCTCCTTCTTTCCTGGCCGGAATGAGATGCTATTGTGAAGAAAGCATATGTAATGTGTACATATAACTACATCTGATTGGATCTAGGAAGGGTATTCATTGGTCTGAATTGGTTAAAGCAAATGGGCTGAAGAAAATCTGCAAGCTGCTCTAATTTAGACTTCCTCTGGACTTAATTAGGCAACTTTAGATTTGCTTTGTCTTTCCTTTGATATTTAGCCAAGAATTTTCTCATAAACCTATTTCTGTTCTAGGCTTTGAGAAATAACACACCGTAGGCGCATAGTAGGCTTGTGAATGCAATCAGACTTATTATCTAAGTTGATCATTATTTTGTACAGAGTTGATTGCTATTTATGAACTTTAATAGAGGTCATTATTATATTACATGCATTTGGAATATGATTATGCTGCTTTAAATTAAGACTTGCAGTTAACAAGAATAAAGTATTTCTGATTTTATTTTAATAAAGTGCAAATGAAAGCTTTTCCATAAATTGTATGAAGTGTGCTATAAAACTGTGGGCTTAAAAAAAGCTGAGGATATATAGGTGGAAGAATTATACAAACATATACATTTAGTCTTTCATTGTAAAACCATTCATTCAGGGTCCTCTCAATGAAATTACTGGCTTTGATTGGGAAAAGATGTATATGAAAGCTCTAGTTTAGTGGGGGGGGATCCTTGGTGTCCTAGACCAGTATTACTCAAAGTGATGGTGCAAGGATTGGCTGTTGGTCTGCTGCAAGTTTCTGGGAGAGAAAGAAACAGTTATAGTCAACGGGCCAAAATATGCCACTGAGGCACATGGAATATTGGGGGGAAAACACTACTAGTCCCTCACATCAGAAAGCATAAAAAATACTGCTATACAGACCATTAGTTAGATTACAGAATTGGAGTTTCCAATTATATTGTCCACAATTTTGTAGCAGGTGGTTAGAAAAATACAGTCAACTGATTTGGATTTGGATCTTTACTTATCTTGACCTATGCAACAAAGCCAGAAGAGGCTAAATTCTTTTCTTCTTTTTGTTTCCTTTTGTAAAGTAGTGTGCTGGCGTTAATTTGTGTGATCATGGCCTCAGCTGAACATTTTTCAACTTCATTTTCTGAATTTATACCACCACATTTTATGACCACTACTGCTTCTTCTTTTTGGTGGGGTGGAAGGTTAGACTACTGAATGGGGAAAAAATCTGGCAGCCACGTCCAGTACTGGAATGAGAAATGTCTGCCCTCGTGCATTATTTTCATTATTGTAAGTAAGTTTCCCCCTGCTCCCCTCCTGTATTATTATTGATTGTAGATTACTGTAAGCTTTTTTAAACATAACTTTAAAAAGAAAAAGGGAAAGAGAAAGGCATCTGGATTTCTGCCAGAATGGCTTTCATCCTAGGCCTGGCAGTGAGAATTTACTTTTGGCCTTGGTCAACAATATGCATACAGTAACCGAGAGGAAATTATTATCTAATGTTTCTACAAGCTACACTTGAAACCCCTGATCATTCATGACTGGGTATTGATGAAATGCCCAGCACCTTCTGAGTTGGTCTCCAAACTACACATGAATGGTTCTATTCATTCTTGTCAGGTGGTCTGAAAAGACTGATGAATCATTGCTTATGATCTCATCTCAGGAGGATTCCTCTATTGTTTGGGTTCCAAGTCTGTCTGCCCTGTCTCGGATAGATATTAGGCTCCTAGAAGATTTGATGTGTCATTAAGAGTCTGATAACATCAGCTCAATTTACTTATAACAAAAAAATCTGACCAAAGTCCGTGTGGTCTCAGTGCCTAGAAAATGGATGCAGGACAACCTTGTGATGATAAACTATATTCTACTTTTATACGAATTATTTAGTTGGGAATTGTTCACTATTATGAACTATTCTTCAGCATACACAGTGGCACTAGGTGTCACTAATGGTTATCTGCAGTCCCATAATTATTTGATTATTTGTTGGATTTAAAATTAGAGAGTAGTTACATTTAACTGCAGTCAAAGTTGATGCGTTAATTGAGACGTAGGTTTTTCTTTTTTATTAAACCTTATTTTTATTAGTGAAAATCCAGAGATATTTCAAAGTAACAATCATATATTAAGTATTATTGTGAGCACAAAATACAAACAAATATCAGAAAAACATAATTTACATTTCCTGGCATCTTCTTTCTTATATCACCATGTATTCTATGTTCTTGGGATCTATGATCCTTGATCTGCATACCTCTTCTTGCTGTTCAATTTCTTTCGCTAATTTGATTTCCAAACTATAAATAAAATATTGTATTGAATCTGAATAAATTTAATTCCCTCACACCCTCAAAGGAGAGGGAGATGGTATTTGTCTCTTTGTATTTACACTTCCCTATGATACCTCTACTCAGTTCATTCTGTACTTAACCTAACTATTCCTCCTTTTTATCCTACTCCTTTGGATATATTCAGGCATCAAGGTAGCTTGATATCTTAGAAAGTGAAGACCAAAAGAGCAATTGGACTCCTTTATCTGAGACGGTAGGTTTTTCACAAGAGGCTTTTATAACAGAATGGAACCATTTTTACTTTTCCCCATGTAGTCCATGATAATGTTAGTTTCTTAGTGCCCTGTGGATAGGGAGTGATGAACACCAATTATGGTGCAACACTTAACTCATCCCTGAGGAAGAGATAAGTCGCAGGAGATGGCAACACCAAGAAATGAACTCTTCCACAGACAGTGTGCACTTCCAGCTGAGGCTCAAAAGCAGAAGTAACTGCAACAAGAAGGGGTGGGGCTGGATGGAAAAGGAGGAGCATGGGGAGGTTTAAAGCAGGAGATGAAAGTAGAGAGGACGAGAAAGGTGAAGAGGAAGTTAAAGATAGGGACAGAGAGGGGGATGGAGCAGGGAAAAGGACAGAGATGGAAAAAGTGGTGGGGACAGGAAAAATGGAGACAACAAAAAAGATGCAAGATGACAGGAAGGGGGCGGAAAGAAGAATACAGGCTGCTAGAGGGAATGGGCATGGGAAAAGGGAGAAGCTAGACAAAGAGAGAGTGAGTTGGAATAGGAGACCAGAAAGGGGAAATTCTTGAAGGGAGGAGAACAAAAGGAGATGCTGGGGAGGACAATCTTGAGCCTATACCCAGCTCACTCAGTGTGAAGGCTGGGAGCTCAGAGAAATGTCTTGTTGGAGGAGCTAAGAGAGGAGAAAAGGAGAAGGAAGACAGTAGAGTTGGTGGGGGAGAAGCTCCCTGGAGAGAGGCTGTCCCTCCTCAGCAACCCACACAGTTGAACCTAGCCCATAAATCTGATTTCTGATTTCTCAGTATGCCTCAGTTCTGTATCTTACAAGTTCTGGTTTAAACAACTTACAAGATCAGGCTTAAACAACTCACTTTTAGCTCATTATGGGTTCTGATGACAGCGTACAAATCTAGAATGTCCTCAAACTTTTAACTCTCTTTTCTGTTGCTTGACCAAGTGCAATGGGGGATAAAATAATCTCAAGGCTGAATATGTTATCATAGAAACAAGACAGCGAACCATATTTATGCCTTGAGACTTTCAAGAAGAAAGGGCATTCTCTTACCAATGACACCACCTTTCACATTTTAGGCTCGTATGCTCAATACCTAGATTATGTATTACATGGTATGTCTGATGGTCTCAATTTGCCTGGTGTTTAGCAATTAAACGAACCTTGAAACACATTTGTTCTTTTTCCTCTTGAATTCAAAGAAAAGTTTAGTAATTGAAATCTGGCATTTTCAACTTGAAGCTATCTTGGGCAGTATACTAAACTACACAGCACTGATTGCTGTGTCATCATTCTTGGATTCCTATCCATTTCCTTCTGTCTACTTGCTGTATGTACTGATTCACCAACTTGGTGACTTTCACATCAGTCTACTGCACTGCGTAAGAATTCACCCATTCAGGCAGTTGGCAAGAAGATAGGCTACTTCTGATGGAGTCTGTGTGTCACTTCAAGATGGATTTAGAGTATGAGTCTATACATTACTTGGATCCTTCATGGAATCCCACTTGTTGTCAAGTAGTGCTGTGATAGATTGTACTATGGATAGTTACACATTGATAAATCTGTGGACATTAATTGACACCAGGTTGCAGTAAGTCTGTTCTGTGGCAAAGGGAAAGAGATATTTGATGACAGAGGTAAAATGCTCATTTCATTGTTAAATAAATAGTACTTGTAAATTGCCCTATTATTGTCATCTGTGCCAGGTATGTGAGAACAAAAGGCTTATATATAATGTGAACCAGTGTGTGTGAATGTTTAGGAGTGAATGGCAGATTTTGTCCTCACTGAATGTGTCCCCATTATATTTTATTCCCTGTCCTCTGAAAATCATTATTAAAGGATAGTCAGGGACACTGTAAGGCTGGAGATGAAATCTCTGCCCATTGATTCCTGCACTTGAGAATCAAGCTTGCTGCTCTCTACATCCACCTTTTGTTGTGTAGTTTCTCTCTCTGTCTCTCCCTCTTTCTTTCTCTGACACATACACACACACACACAGAGGCCCTTTCTGCAGCTTACCTTCTTGCTGCAGTGTCTGCGATCCCAGCAGTGGCTCTGCTGGGAAGGGAGTGCAACAGCAGCACTACCCTCTGCATGGGACCGGGTCCCTGTGCAAGGGAGCACAATGGACATGCCACTTCTTTCCACAGCACAGCTGGGTACTTTCCCAGTCTGTGCTGGAGGAGCAAGCACCACCATGGCACTTCTGGGGCTTCCCCAGGACTGGTGAGTGCAGGATGGTGGTGCAATCACTTGCTATTGACAGGGAAAACCCATCAATGATTTAACCCATGATTGCGCTGCCTGGGGATGGGAGAAGAGTGGGACTGCGATGACGTTATGCAGAAGCCTTGTCACAGTCCCATCCTTCTCCCGTCCCCATGGCGGAATGGGAGGATGCTGCAGAAAGGGACAGAGAGAGAACTAGCCAGCAGGAAAAGAACTGAAGGAAAGGGTTGGGGTTTTTTCCAACAGTAGGAACAAATGAATTCAAAAGAGAGAGAGCAATAAAGGGCAAAACTTGAAACTATGTCATCCCACCCCACCTCATTTTAGAACTCTTCATTAAATGGAAAACACCTCTTGTTAATATAAAATGATATAGCAAGCTGAGGGGGAAAAGCAAGTTCCTGTGTCTGTTATTTGGCTCATATCCTTTTCCGAAGCATAGGTTGGAAAACCTCCTGTGAAACTTGAATAAGGATTCAAAGGCATACCTGTCAGTCACTCAGCATCACTCTCTCCTTCTGGCCATTGGATATAGAAAAGAAGCTATGTTTTGCTGTCATGCTTAGTGTTTCTTAAACTGAAGCTCATCTGATTCAAGGTTCAGGTGGATTACTTGGGGCGGAAGGGGGCTGCTTCATCTTGAGAAGTAACCTAACTAGTCTGAAGATACCTATATCTGCTCAGACATTAGTTATATCCAGTTCACATCTAGAATATATAGCAGTAAAGAGAACTGGCTATCTTTTGCTATAGTAACAGGAAAAGACTTTTGCAATCCCACAAGTCAAGCAACCTGACAAGCTCCACAAGAAACCTCTAATGGCTTATCTGATGGCTAAAGCCTCCACAATAGCATAGCTCAGATCACTCCTTAAGACTGTCATAACATCCTCTGACCTTTCACAAAATCTACTACTTGTAGTTAATTGCGAAAACTAAGCAGAGGAAAATACCCAATGAATTGCTCAGAAGTCTTAAAAAATAGGACCTAATAAACACACTGTCATTAAACAATCCACTTTAGAATTGCCTGTCTATAAGAAGTAGGTATTTTCATACACATGTCAAAATGCACGTGCAAATTTCTCTTTTTCTTGAGTAGTGAATACCTGAGATCTCAACATTTCCCCTGGCCACTCTAAAAGAAATGAAACTTGAAATGCATGAGAAAGAAAACAACTAATAGATTTTAGAAAGAGAAAAAGCAACAGCTCATCAACATTTAAAAGGATTTTCATATTTTGCTTTCTTTGGGGTTGTGGAAAGATGTTGCTTCCCACAAGGAACGCTCTTTCCATATTAATAAAGTTACTTTTTTGAGGACCCAAGGTTATGGAACAAATAGGACCATTTCAGAGTCTGTGTTTCCTCCCATAACACAAGTCTGTTTAAAATGGTGAAAAGGTATGCTTTCTGAGGAAATGAGAGTGAGCCCAAAACATGCTTTAATTTGTTTTTATTCCAAATATAATTAAATGAACATTTGAAGCCGTATGTATAATTTTTCTGTGCAGAGCTTCCACTATTTATTAAAAAAAAAAGGGAGCCATTTCATAAGATTTTTGTAATGAGCACATGCTAACAATGCAGTCACTATTTTATTGAAACTTGATCAATGTTCTTGGATAATTTGGGATGTAACAATATTTTTTGGGATGGAAAAGAGCAAAAGCACACCATCAGTCTATGAATGGAAGAAATGAAAAATGGTTACTGTGGTAGCTCAGACAGGACATGGAAAAACTGTTCCCAAATATTCTTGACTCCGTCTTTCACAAATTATAGAAATACACACATACATGCAAAGTACTTACATGCTATGAGTAATATGGGGCATGCCAAAAAATGAAAGAAACTGGAACAGAAATACAGCAGGAGAAGTTAATAAAATAAATGGGGAAGGTGGGGGTGGAGAGACAAGCTTGCAAAGAAAGTAGGGCATGGGGGTCCCAACTGTACCTTTTTAATGAAGTCTCATCCATTTGATGGCTCCTGGCCCCATTCTTCAACACTTCCACAAAAATGTCACATTCTTTAGGGGGAGAAAGTGTGGAATGTGCCTTAACCACATCAAGTACACCATTTTACAGTTCAAGTTCAATTAATTAAGCCTCTATTCTTCATGCATGACTGGCCATCTCTCACTTACACACTCGTGGCGTAGCTCGAAGGGGGCAAGTCAGGAAGCCAGTATATATATATATATATATATATATATATATATATATATTTTCACATGCATGTATGCACACACACACACACATATACAGTGATGATCACATTCTTGATACTTGCTTTTTATTTTTTTTAAACACATGCAACATTTTTGTAATAGATGCTAAAACGCCTCCAAAGAGGTCATATATGATATGGGTTTGCAGTTGAGGAACAATGTTTTACTATGTCCCAATAAGCTCTGTGTTTGAGGGGTAGGATGAGGAATGAATGGCTTTAATTAAAACAAAGGGCAACCTCCTTTATGCATGAAGAAATATTAGATTCAATACACTGGGGCTAGGAGGGAGAAGGGAGGTAGAATAAAGAAAATGGGGATGGAAACTTTATGCAATGGTTGTGGGAAAGAAGGGGCTATATTAATAAGACAGGAGTGCATGTGTGAGAGGAATAAATAGGAAACTCATCCTTAAAATATTAACGTGCTGCCAACATTTGGTGGGAAAAGATTAAAAAATATCTTTATCTGTTGGAAAAGTCGCAGAAAGAAATGTCTTTCCCCATTATGTCATTTCATTGATGTTTGCCTGAAAAAGGATATTGTAAATTAAACTGGGGGAGGGGGATGAAACTTGAGTTCTTAGAATGTTCTTAATATAGTATACAGCAATATGGGCAAAAGGAGACATATGGGCAACAGGAGACTATGGGCTTGCTTCTGTATTCGGAGAATATCCACAGATGGACTATATCATGTCAAAAAATTCAGCTCTGATCATTTTATGTGTATCACAAACCTAGTCAATGTGTCAGATTTAAATATTTTACTTATCTCATTCCTATGGAAACATTAGGTACATTTAAGGATATCTGGGGCCCTATTCTCATATCCACATTCTCAGCATAAAATCTTGTAGAGAGCAAGTGTTGTAGATAATTAAGTGTAGTATGAGTAAAGATAATAAGGATCATATGAATGAATAACTCTGAGTTCCAGATTTGGTCATACTTATAGTGGATCCATGGAAATCAGAAGGTTCCCAGAATTCATGGCACAACTTAGGCCATTTCCTCACCGGGCATTTAAAATGGTGTAGAGCGACCTCTGACGGAGGTCTTCTACACCGTAGAGTGGACTGGGGCAGACTACTTTTTGTAGTTCCATACCCCAGTCCGGTTCTGCACAACCAGAACTGGTTGTGCAGTGTGCTTTTTAAAAACCTCTTTTTAGAGGTTTTTAAAAAGCATGGAGTGCGCAACTTTGTGTAGCCCCATCCCTGTGCTCCGGAGCAGATTTGCAGGCATGCGCAAGTGCACGCCGGCAGATCTTCCAGGGGCAGGCTTTTGGCTGGCGAGCTTCTCCGGTTGGTGGAGAGCCTCCACCAACTGGACGCCACCATTTTGGACTCCAGAGAACTGCGGAGTGACAGACTCGCCCTGCTGCTCTTCGCGACGGACTCGCCCAGACGCAGGACAAATCCGGTGAGTCCCATTTCTGCCCGATTCACACCCCACGTGAAGAAAGGGCCATAGTCTAGGTCCAACGCTCATTGTTTACACTAATATCTGCTTGTTGTTCCTTTAGTTTTTATGCTGGAGTGGAAAGGTTTAATTGGAACTAGGATGTCTAATTTGTTCCGCCTTAAGGCAGAAATTACTTTCTGACATCATTTTGGTGACATATATCAGCATAACCTTATGATGGGCATATGTACTTCAGTGAATATTGTGGAAGGAGGTATCCACTACCTCCTTGCACAAGGAGCTGCCCAACTACAGCCAGATAATGCCTAAGTTCCTTCTTACAAGCTGGTCATGAACTGGTTGTGGGGATACATGCTGGTGCCTTCAAGCTATATTGTTCAGCCACAGAAGGAAGCATGGTATAGTAACGCTCCTTGCATCATCACTGGATCTCAGCTACTACTTCCCACAAACTAGAGAAAGAGATGACTGAGTGGGTGTTTTGTTGTGAGTTTTGCACAACTCATATTTAGGTGGAAGGTTAGTTTGTTTCTAAATGCTGTTATATGCAGAAAGGCAAGATACTGAGGGACACTCCTGAACTCTGTGGAACTTGGTATACATATGGAACTTGATATATTTGGAACACAGTATATGAAGCCAGATATATTCTACTTATCAGAAAAGAAAAGCTTTCCCTGTTGTTGGTTCAGCGGAGCTAGCAGATAGCCCCCCCCCAGTTATAGACAACTCTCATCAACTTGATTTTTTCTCAGGTTCCTATATTTGCACTACTAAGTTTATTCCACTTTTGTTCAACATGAGATGACACTTCCCCCCATCTGTATGAAAATGTTTAGATAGTTTTATGTTCATTTTCCTGGAGTGCATTTTGTGTTCATTAGTCTACTGTGTGCATTTTTATGGGCACTTTCTCTCCCCCTCAACACACACAAATGCACACACATGTGTGTGCACACACACACATGTTTTAAAGCATTTTTATCCCCTAAGTTGTGTGCCACGTTTATATAATGTGCAGATTTTGATACCGGCACTTTAGTTTCTATTCAGGTTTTGGAAGTGTGAATTTGCTATGTTCACACTGAAATGTAAGCAAAATTACTTTCTCACTCATCTCTTGGATCCATGGACGACAGATCCAGATACCTTGCATTACCTGGACGTGCCATGTTCTTCAGCATTCCATATGGTAACAGTTGTATTCTTTTAAAAGACTATCAGTTAGCTTTTGTCATGGCTTTAAAAATCAACCAGTGGTTTGAACTGGATTGATACTGGGGACTATAACTGAACTTAATGTTGGTCTCAAACTCAACTTCTCTTCAAAACAGATTCCAACAATTACTTTTAGGTAAGATACTAGCAGGATTAGATTCCATAAAGGCATCAAATCCAGTCTGATCTTGGAAGCTAAGCAGGCTCAGCTCCGGTTAGTACTTCGATGGGAGACTGCCAAGGAATACCAAGTGCTATAGGCTATATTTCAGAGGAAAGAACTGGCAGAGCCAACTCTGAATATTCTTTGCCTAATAAAACTTTCTGAAATTCATGAAGTTCCCATAAGTCAACAGGCAATTTGAAAGCATTTATATATGCAAGTTACTAACACGGCCACACTGAATTCTGGCCAAACCAGAATTTGGGTGCGAATTTTGTATACAGTTTTCAGTTGGGTTAACATTTCCTGTTTTTCCTTTAGGGTTACTTTTCACCATATTAAGGACAAATGGAAGGCCAAGATGGCTAGCGTTTAAAAGACAAAAATATTTTTAAAAAATGTACAAGAGGAAAATAGTCATAGCTATTAAAATAATACCAACCAGTTTGAAATCATTAAAACATTGTTAAAACATCACAAAAATACCATTTAAACCAGTAAATTGGTAGGGTTACAAAAATTATTTATAAAATGCAAATCTCCACTGCTTGCCTGAAGCCCTGTAAGACAACCCAAGTATATTTGCCTGTGTCATCTGAATCAGGAAAGGGTATGCATGCCCTAAATTAGCTCTTGCATCCACTACTGGGTTGGATGAGACTGATATGTTAAAACTGAGTTAAGCTAAGCTGAAGTCTCCTTCTCATAGAAGGGTTCTGTATGTGAGTGCTTCCCAGCTCTGATAATTAAGAAAAGTGCTAGATCTGGATGGGTTGTACCCTCCCTGTATATGTTTGTAGGTTTGGGGGTATCATGGAATTACTTTCTGACTGAAATCTGGGTAATCTTTGTGGCCAAGAGTTTTGGCTGGTATGCCAACAGTACCCTTTTCTGATCATAGATTAATTTTGAAATTTGGTGGTAGTTCCTTAGTGTTGAGGAGCAGGTAATTGGAAGAGTTGCCCTGAAGACATGTGGTTACTAGTAGGCTTCTGTATATTGTTTCACGGAAAGGTCTTGGAGATTCTTCAGAATAAGATTCTGACTCTGACCATTTCTGCACTACACTGTTTTTGTGCTATTATTCCACCTTCAACATTCTGTGGAATTCTGGGGTTTGTAGTTTACTGAGCTCTATGTAAGAGAGCTCTCTGGCTGAGAATTCTAAAGACTCCTCTCTAAACTGCAATTCCCAGGATTCCATAGGGTGTTGAAAGTGGAATAATAGCACTATAACAATGTACTATAAAAATGGCCTCAGTCTTCTTCCTGGGGAAAATGGAGAACACGATGTGGAAGGGGAAATACAGCATAGAATAGGCAAAGAGGTAGTACAGGAATACCTGACTACTTAAAAGAACTGGTGGAACTAATCTCAGAACCACTAGCAATAATATTTGAGAGTTCCTGGAGAACAGGTGAAGTCCCAGGATAATGGAGAAAGGCAAATATTCCTATCTTCAAAAAGAGGCGGGGGAGGACCCAAACAATTGCCACCCAGTCAGCCTGACATCAATGCCTGGAGAGTTTAGAACAGATCATTAAACAGACAGTTTGTAAGCACTTAGAACAGACTACTATGATCACTGTAAGTCAACATGCCAGACTAATCTTATCCCTCCCTCCCTCTCTCCCTTTTATTGAGTTATAAACTTGGTAGAGGAGAGGAATGCTGTGGATGTAGCATATTTTGAGTTCAGTAAGGCCTTTGACAAGGTCTCCCATGACATTCTTGCAAACAAGCTAGTAAAATGTGGGGTAGACAATGCTACTGTTAGGTGGATTTGTAATTGGTTAACTGACCAAACCCAAAATGTGCTCACCAATGGCTCCTCTTCATCCTGGAGAAAAGTAACTAGTGGGGTGCCACAGGGTTCTTTCCTGGGACCAATGCTACTGAATATCTTTATTAATGACTTGGGTGATGAAATATCAAGCATGCTTATGCAATTTGAGGATGAAACCAAATTAGGAGAGATACCCCAGAGGACAGGATCAGAATTCAGAATGACCTTAACAGATTATAGAACTGGGCCAAAACCAACAAAATTATTTTCAAGAAGAGAAATGTAGGGTATTACACTTAGGCTGAGGGAAAACAATGAAATCCACAGATGTGTTAACAGAGATGCCTGACTTGACCACAGTACATGTGAAAGAGATCTATGTGTCTTAGTAAGTTGAAAATGAGTCAGCAATGTGATACAGCAGCTAAAAAAGCCAATGCAATTCTAGGCTGCATCAGTATAGTGTCCAGGTAGAGGAAAGTAAAAATACTGCTCTATTCTGTTTTGGGCCCTTTCCGCACCAGGCAATTAGAACGGGGCAGTGCGTCCTCTCACGGAGGTCATCTGCACCTTGGAGCGGACTAGGATCGGACTACTTACCGGAGATCTGCACCTCAGTCCGCTCCAAAACGACCCCAAGTGGTCCTCCAGCATGTTTTTGAAAGACCGGAAAAACAGGTCTTTATTTTCCTGGAACACACCATTGCGTTCCTGCTCCCTTGTGCAGATACCCAGGCTCGCACCAATGCAAGCCTGTGATCTGTGGAGGGCGGGCTTTAGGCATGGCAAGCTTCAGTGGTTGGTCGGAACCCACGACCAACCGGAAGTTGCCATTTTGGAAGCTGGAAGCTGCCATTTTGGAAGCTGGAAGCTGCCATTTTGGAAGCCGGAGCAATGCAGATCTACAGACCTCTCACTGCTCTGATTTGCCCTGGACCAAGGAAGAGGCTTCAGGGACAGACCACGTTGCTTCGGACCCCATAAGAAGCGGTAGGTAATGGCACGGAGTGATTCCCTCACCTCATGTGTAAAGGGCCTTGGTCAGACCTCAGCTGGAATACTGTGTCCGGTTCTGGGCACCCCAATTCAAGAAGGATATTCAGGACCTGGAACATTCTACAGGAGCACAGTCAAAATGGTAAAAGGTCTGGCAGCCATGCCCTATGATGAGCGCCTTAAGGAGCTGGGTATGTTTAGCCAAGAGCAGAAAAGGTTAAGAAGTGACAAGATAGCCGTTTAAATATTTGAAGGATTGTCATATGGAAGATGGAGAAAGCATGTTTTCTGTTGCTCCGGAGACTAGGACATGGAGCAATGGCTTCAAATTCCAAGAGAAGTGATTCCACCTAAACATTAGGAAGAACTTCCTGACAGTAAGAATGGTTTCACAGTGGAATATGCTGCTTCAGAGTGTAGTGGAGTCTCCTTCTTTGGAGGTATTTAGACGGAGGCTGGATGCCCATCTGTAACAAGTGTTTTGATTATGTGTTCCTCCATGGCAGGCCCTTGGATGGCCCTTGTGATTTCTTCCAACTATTATGTTTCTATGAGTCTATGGCTTCTAGCAAAAGAATGGGTAATAAATACAAGTTACTTCTAAAAGTGAAGATTGGCACAAAGGCAAAAACATTCTAAAAATTATGTCCCAAACTCTGAATCAAGATTGGGTAGTTTCCCAGTCCACACTCCTTTCATCCTGCCTAGTAGATATCATTATAATCAATGCAAAATATAATGATTTTTACTATGGGTTACTGACCAGAGTGGTGTAATTGACAAGTTTTGGCCATGAATCATTGAAACCTGGGTTCAAATCCTTAATCAGCCATAAAACATAATGGAAGTCCTTGGTCAAGTCAGTATTTCTTTGCCTAATGAGGTTACTATGCAGATAATATGAATTAAATAAACCTGTGTTTCCCTAAGGACTTTGGTAAGAGGGCTGAATATAAATGTGATATGTATCACATCAGCAGAGCACTAAACCATCCGGAAATATGCAAGTATTACTATGTTGGCAGCTTTATTTCAAGTCCAATATGGAATGAATTAAAGAATTAAGGCCAGGTTTATCTTACCCTACTGAATGGTATCTCAAATGACGCAATGCATTCTTTTGTAGGGAGGTTTTGGTCTTGCGGTTCTTGAACTGCAGCTCCTTTGCCAGTGCCACATGTCATATCTTTTTTTGAATGGAGAAGGCTTTCAATAGTAGGCTGTGGTGAGACATTCATGGAGAGGAGGGGGAAATGTCTATGATTCAAAGAAAAAGAAATACCCTTCTTGAAAAAACAAAGGAAAAAAATTCTACTGGGCATACCTCTAGTAGCTATTTGGATCTGAGCCCAAATATTTGCCTAATTTACCTGTGACAAAGACTAAGAGAAGTGAAGTGTGGCCATTTTGCAAATTTTTGTCAAAAAAAATCATGAAAAATTGAGATATAACATTTCCAAAGGACAGGGAACTTATTTTATACTATGAGTTTCAGCGTACAGCTGCCAGCATGGGAACAGGCTGACTGAGGGATTCTGGAACGTGCAGTCCAAAACTATTTTTGGCTCTGAATTCCTACATGAACATCCAAACAAATGGCTGCTGTGTCTTTTTTTATTTCTGACTGAGAGCCACTTCCACCATAAACTTTGTGGTCAACTGCATTTTTCTCTGTCTGGACTTCTCTGTTAATTGATAAGAGGTCTCTGCATGTCATATCTGTTTTTAGTAACACATGCACATTTTTGCCATAAGTGAAAACCAATTCCTGTGGTATAGAGGCACATTGGTAATAACAGAAGTAGTATTTCCCCTCTGCAAGCGTATATTTCTCTGCATTACACAAGGTGGAAGCATCAAGCAAAGAGAAAGCAGCCAAATGTGCAAAGCCAACCATCATCAGGATCCATCTAATTAGTTGTCCACTCTAACAAGTCCTTTGTAAAGAACCTGATTAATATTGAAGTAGGAACACAGCCTCTTTTACTAGTTTTCTTCTATGTAGGTTTCAAACGTGGCCCCCAAAGTGATTAAGCTGATTTAATAAGGCAGCAATCCTTACAGCACAGCATATTTCTCTGTCCCAAGTAGTTCATTTCTTATTGCTGCTTCTTCCTCTATTCCTTCCCTGGCAAGTTGCAGGGGGTGCGGAGAAAATGAAAGAAAAACAGATTACTGTAAATTTTGGCAGGGAATCCAATTTGCATCATTTTCTTAGAAGTCACATGATTTGGATTTCCTCTTGTTTATGATAGATTGAAAATGCCTTCCAGATGTTTTTAATTATCAAGAAAACAATTAGGAAAGCAAAATGATCTTTAATAAAATTTCTTCTAGTATTTCTTTTTTTAAAAAAACCTCACTGTATCTGAAATAACCAGTAAATTAGCATACTGCAGTGACCTTATCAAACTTTTACACACTTCTAAGTATGACCCTGATATGGCAAGGTCAGGCATTGACTAAGACAACCAGATTTTTTGTGGGCAGAGCAAACCAAAGGGAAACGTACTTTTGGTTCCTGTTTCCAAGTGAGATCATCATCAATCCCAGCCCCTCTCTATTGGTTGGGGCTGCTTATACTTCCTACATAAACATAAACACTGTTCGCTGTTGCATTTTTAAATTGAAGGGAATAGTTTGTTGACATGGTGCATTGCTAAAGTTTCCAGGCAGGAAATGTGAAAGAGAAAGAGAGAAAGAGGTGACATTTAGTTGCTGCTTCGTAATGCTGACACTGGGCTGTGTGAAGAGCTTTTCATTCAACAGTGCTGGACATATGCCAAATGGTTTGCTATGCTAGGAACTGGAAGAAAACACAATAAACGAAAAAAAGGACAACTGATGAATTTCCAGGACCATACACATGGGGCAAGACTATAAGCCTGAAAAGACGTTTGCCAAACACTGAAGGAACTTGGAAATGGACAGTGGTTACGAACTTTTAAAAAGCTACCCTGGCTCAGCCCCTCCTATCAATGAAGGTAATTCTCTGTTCTTCATACTCTTAAAATATTTGTACAATCTGTTATGTATTTGGTGGGCGGGGAAGTAGGCAGAAACAAAAGGAAGCTGATGTAGTAATGCTTGTTCTTGTGTTTCTTGGACCATTGTGCTTCCTTCTTTACATATGGTTAGCAAAGACAGGGCCTTGTTTTGAATCCTCTACATGTCTAATTTGAGGGTTTGATGGAGCCTGTTTCCAGTTAAGAATGCAGTGTCTGAAATATAGGTAGAATATGAAATGGGCTTGTTTGATGGGTGATAACAACTTTACTACCAATTTGTTAGACAGTTCTCAAACTGTTGTCACAGTCAGATACTTCTGAAGGTTCTAATGAGAAGAGCCATGGTACTTCCCTGAAAGACCTGCTCCCCACTGCTGATCTTCCCATATAGAGTTATGGTGATGTGTTCTAGAGTGCACTTAAGGAGAGGTCACGTGGGACAGCCACTGGTTTTTCATAGTTTGAAGTGGAATGTGTTCTCCAAACAGGAATACAAAGAATGTTCAAAAATATTCAGAAAAGGTCAAAAAGTATATTTTCTGAGTGTTGAGAAACCTGGAATGTTGAGAAACTGATGAGAATCTTTGTAGTCCAGGGCCATTTCCGCACTACAGTGTTAAACTGCTGCTATTCCACTTTCAACGCCCTGTGGAATTCTGGGGTTTGTAGTTTACTGAGTGAGACCAAAGAACTCTTTGGCTGAGAATTCAAAGTGCCCTTCCCTAAACTACAAACCCCAGAATTCCATAGGAGGTTGATAGTGGAATAGCAGCACTTTAACACTGTAGTGCGGAAATGGTCCAGGACTTATTATGTGGTTATTTTGTGCATAAAATATTGTTTTCTGTGCAGAGAACACTATTTGCTGTGCCAAACATTCTGGGTTTTGTGCAAAACAACTACGTGCAGATTTTGTGCAGAATTCATCCTGAATTGGAAGTAGGATTTGTGGTTTTCAAAGGGATTCTTGCAGTGGGAAGAATATCATTAAAATTACTTATTGCTTTATTTGAGAAGCAACTCAGTGAATAAGGACACTCCTAGCTCCAAAACATGTTCCAGTAACTTGTTGGTGGTGTTTGGAGTGTTTCACTTGAAGTTGAAATGTTCAAAAGCAACAGCAACAGCATAGATCTTGTGTAATGAAGGTCATTTTTGGTGCAGAATAAACATATCCCTCAAAATGACTGAGGACTTCCTAGGCCAGGTCCTTTTCAATCGACATTAGTACCTAAGTAAATCATAGGTGTTATTTGCCATGATTTCACAATTTTGTCTTTTCCACAATTTATTGCATTCAGAATGGTTACACATCTTAGATGCCGAAACTGCCTATCTATGTTTCTCCAGTTCCTAACTACAGATTACACTGTGCACAGAATGTATACCTTGACTTTGCCAAGGTCACACAGTGAGGGAGAATGAAGGGAGGCAATAGCTGCCAGCCCCAAACATGTACCATAGTTCAGCAATGGAAATTATGTGGCCCAACAGGCTACTTGGAGCCTTGATACCCCAACCATTTTCCATACAGGGCCCCACACATCCTCAAACATGAGGTTACTAGATTAGTAGACGATGGGAATGCTATAGATGTCATTTATCTGGATTTCAGTAAAGCATTTGATAAGGTCCCCATAACATTTTGATTAGTCAACTGATTAAATGTCAGATAGATCTGTAACTGGTTGGAAAATCATGTTCAGATAGTCATCTCCACTTCAAATTGGAAAAAGGTCTCAAGCAGAGTGTCTTAGGGTTCTGTCCAAGGACTATTACTCTTCAACATATTTGTCCATCACTTAGATGATGCGGCAGAGAGAATTGTTATCAAGTTTGCAGAAGATATAAAATTGGGAGGGGTAGATAATACATTGGAAGATAATAATACAGAACAGAATTCAAAAGCACCTAGATAAACTAGAAAATAGGAGAGAAATTAATAAACTGAAATTCAATAGAGACAAATGCAAAATTGCAATTAGGCCGCAAAGCACAAAAGCACAAGTGTATGATAGGGAAAACATGGCTCAGCAGTACTACCTATGAAAAGGACTTTGGGATTGTTGTTGATAATAAGTAGGATATGAGTCAGCAGTGTGTTGCTGTAGCAAAGATGGCAAGTGCTATTTTAGCCTACTTTAATAGAAGTGTAGTTTTCAAGTCAAGGCAAGTAATAGTCCCATTATATTCTGGCCCTTTTCGTATGGGCTTTCTGTCGCACGAGAGCCCCCTGAGCCTCGCGGGAGTGGGAGCGTCGCTCTGCACGACGCACTCCCACTTCCGCAGCGCTCACGGGGCTGACGCTGCGCGAGCGCGTATTTTTTTATTTTCGGCTCGAACCGAAAATAAACGGCGCTCGCGCAAGGCTCCCGGCAGCGCCTCGCACTTACCAGAATGCGGAGTGCCGTTGCAGGTGAGCCTGTCGTGCTTCCTCCCCTCTTCCGCCCCCAGCACCGCCTACAGCTCCCAGGGAGCGCTGCAGAAGCTGGGGGCATGGCTGAAGAGCACCCATCACGGGAAAAGACGCCAGGTGCGGTAAAGAGGCGGGGGAAGCGGTGGCGTTTCGGGAGACGGTTGTTGCGCGAGCCACCCTCCTCCATCGCGCAAGCGCTGGCGCTGCGAAAAGGGCCTCTGTGCTGGTCAGGCCTCATCTGGACTACTGCTTTCAGTTCTGAGCACCTCATTTTAAGAAGGATATAGACAAGTTGGAACAGATGCAGAAAAAGGCGAAAAGGAAGATAAGAGGTATGGAGAAAAAACATATGAGGAAAGGTTGAAGAACCTGGGCATCTTCACCTTAATGAAAAGGAGATCGAGGGGTGACATGATTGTACTCTTTAAATACCTCAAGGGATGTCACAGAGAGGAAGGGCAGGCCTGTTCTCTACCACCCCAGAGAGTAGGACCAGGCGTAATGGTTTTAAGCTATAAGTTAACGAGAGGGAGGAGCTCCAGAGGGGAGAAGGAGAAGGGGAGGGGGAAGGAAGACATGCACAAGTCTCTCACACACACACCCCACCCACGTTCTCTTGCTTTTTGCTTCAGTGCAGTTTCTCAGCAATGGTGCCAGAGGCAAGGGAATGGGAGGGGGAGCGTTGGAGGGGAGAAAGAAGGCACATACATGCCTCCCCCTCCATTCCTTTGCCTTTTGTCTGGGTGCTTGCTTGCATTCTCCATGCCTGACAAAACACAAGGGAATGGGAGGAGGAGGTGAGGGGAAGCCATGCGCGAACATTATGAATAATCAAATTCACGAAGGTCAAATCTGTGAATGTAGAGGGAGGACGGTATAGAAAAAACAAATTTCTTTATAAACAGGACAAAAAGAACTCGAGATTTTAAGATTACAGACTGGAAATAAGTGAAATTAAAACCTTCCAAAGAGAGAGCCTGAGTGATAAGCTCTTAAAAGATTCAGATAACTGGATTCAAATAATTGTGATTTCAGCTATGTTTGTGGTGGTAAACTAGGACTGCCACCTTTTTTTTATTATTATTATTTTTCTGGGAAACTTCAGTTTTGACAACTACATAACAAGCAGGTACAACATACTCACACCTGTTGAATTTGATGGGTACAGACAGATGAAGATTTTGTTTGATTTTAAAAAAAATAATAACTTGCCAAAATACTTAGGTTTCTACATATTTGAGGAAAAAAGAATTTGAGGGTTTTTTAAAAAGTGAAGTGAAATGTGGAGCACAGTGAAACCAACTGAATCAGTCAGGTCTTTAAGAAAGGACTGACAATGACATAGTCATGGAGTCTCCTCTAAAATGGGTATTCTAGAACCTAGGGGCTAAGGGTGAAAAGACCCTATCATATCCTGTACATTGGGGTGGGCAAACTGTGGTCCATGGGCTGCATGCCACCCTTGGGAAAACAAAGTGCAGAGCCCCAAGTCCCTCTATAGCCCCCAATTTTTAAAAAATAATATCTGTACTGATTTGGGGGTGGTTTTTTTTTGCTTAAAAACTGGTCTTAAACATGCCATTCTGTCTGCAAATGTTATCTGCCTCACTCCTGGAGAAATCCCCACAAATTCTGGGAAACAACAACCCTAAAGTGGGGCTGGAAATGACATTACACTCTTCTGACACAACAAAAAAGTGACAATGAGACCTGCAAGGGGATGTGGAAATGTCCCTGTCCCCTCCCCAGTTGCCCACCTTCCACTCCATAATGCGCTTCGGAAAATGGTCAAGAGGGCCTTGGTTACTGAATGAGGTTTCTAGGTAGTTTTTTATGGAATAAAGTGCTGATTAACTTATCTTGATCTGACATTTTTTAGGGTCCTACCATTTAAGATGAACTCTTCGAACTGGGCCCATCACAATCAATTTACTATGTGTGCAGTTGAAATAATAAAGAGCCAAGTTCAGGATGTCTTTTCCAAGCTGTTTGCTGTGATAAGAACTAACTGGGAGCTACCCAAACCTCTTCAAAGGCAATCCCATCTAAATTGCATCACAATAGACTACTCTGGATACTATCAAGACATGAATTACTATGGTCAGGCCCCATTTCTTGCTGACCCGACTGCTGCTGCTGCTGTTGTTGCTGCAGCAGGGTGGCATGCATCAGCAGAGGTCAAAGTCTTTCTCCTGCTCTAAAATCCCTCACCACACCCCTGTGCCTTGTCTGTTGCCGTTGCAATGGAAACACTGCAAAATGTGATTTTTCTCAGAAACAAAGTGATGGTGTTGGATGACCCTGAGAAAATGATATTTCCCAGCATTCCAACAGGTTGGAAAGAAGGACAGAAAATGGTGGAAGCAAGCTTGAGAGAGAATTCCTTTCCCTGCTTTTCTGTGGCACTGCTACAGCCGCCATATTACACTGTTTAGGGAGATGGATGGTAGGGTCAGTGATGAGGAGCAAATTTAGAAACGTCAGGTAATGTTTTCTCTGGAAACAATTTCTGTGGAGCAAGAGAATCCCTTGTGCTTGTCACTTCCAATCCAGATTGTAGCCCAGAGAGACTGTCCACCTCTAAAACAGTTCTAAATATCACAAATGCCATATAGACAAGGGCAGGCAAATATTGAAGCCTCATATATACCGATACCTCGTATTGGAGATGGAAACCTTTGCTGATTTCTTTCTTAGAAGCGAGAACAACAACAAAATCAGAGCTTTTTCTCCACTGGGCAAGATTACAGGAGTTTTTATTTTTGTGAAATATGACTTTTTAAATATAGTTGGGGATCTTTCCATCAACATTTGCTTTCTCACAAAATATTACACTATGGTGCAAAAGCCATTGTGTACAGAGCCAGCCCTACCATTAGGAAAACTAAAATGGCTGCCTTGGGCTGGAGAAAAGGAAGTGATGAAATCATCACCATCCACTGACCCCACTTATTTTCCAGAAAAAAAAATTTTTTTTGCACAAAAAGCAATTATTTTGCACAAAATACAATGGTTTTTAATGTTGACTAGTAGCCTGTATCACTTAATGCCTGCTAGTATTCTGTAATAACTAAGTAACCTTTCCTGGCCCAAAACCTGATGGAAATGTCATTCACTTGTGCTCCAATCACTCACAGAATGGAATTCATTCTCTCTATGCAGCGAATGCCCGGTAAAATCAGGGTGGTGGTGGTGGTTTTCACCATAGCAATAGTGTCACAATCAGGACTAAGTAGTGATTGTGAATACAGAACAGTTACCTACATCTGTAACCATTCTATATCAATGATCACTACTTAGTCACTATAGCCATAATGGTAACTCATTCCCTAACCTACTTTAATAGGCATCAGCTGCATGAAGAAGGAGGTCCATTCTGCCAGTGATCAGAGCATTGGTAAATGATGTATCTGTTAAGTTGGGGGAATCAGGCCAGAGAGATAACTTAAAGTATGCCTAACTAGGGTCACTATCACACTACACTCTTATAGTGCTATTATTCTACTAACTTCCCTGGCTGCACCTTGTGGAATTCTGGGGTTTGTAGTTTGGTGCAGCACTGGAGCTCTCTGGTTGAGAATTCTAAATGCCTCTTCCTAAACTGCAGATCCCATGATTCCATGTGATATTGCCATGGCAGTTAAAGTAGATTAATAGTGCTCTAATAGTATAGTGTGATAAGGCCCTAAATAGCTGATACAGAATCCTAGTCATGATGTTTTTTGGCATAGAGTGCAATGTTTTTAGCACAAAATACTTTTTTGGTAGTGCTGTTTCTGATCCCCCCAAATATATCTATATCTATATCTATATCTATATTTCACTCTGATGCATTAGTAAAAACCATTCTTACCACACTTGAACTTTTTTTCAACAGGGTTTCCCAACATGCTGGCACATACATTTTAAAAAAATGAAGGGCAAGACCATTTGTAGATACTTTTATGACCGTACCTCAATGAGGTATCTCATCATTCTCCAAATACACAGGAAGTTAATATATTTGGACATCCCAGGTAAAACTCAAAGTGGTTCTAAGCTATACTGGAACCAAACCCTTTGGCCATCTAACAATCAGCCCTCAAGCAGTAAGAAGCAGTAAGTCAGGTCCTGGCGTTTCTGGGTACTTTTGGCTCTTTCATGGAAATATTATTGGAAGTAACTACCTTGTGAATACATAACAGGGGTCATGTTAAGTACTGGAACAAAATAAATAGCTAAAAGCAAGTGTCATCTTCCTATAGCCTTCTTCAATACCTATAGGTACCAAATACATTAAAGAGGCTTTGATGGCTGAGTTACTCACCATGTGGAGTAGCCACATGCAGAGTAGCCCAGGCAATGAACAGCTGGTCTCACTTTAAAGGGGCCATAACACACATACAGTTCCCTCCATGGGAATGAAAAGCCTCGTTTTTCCTCCTATGGAGAAAGAATTATGGGTCAGGACAGGTCCATTTTAGACCTTCTTACAACCTCTTTGCTGAATGTTGGAAGAAACAATCTCTCTCTCTCTCTCTGAAACCAATGCACAACTCAACATCTCAGTGGCAGCCCCCCCCCATATTGTGGCAGCAATGACACAATGGAAGCAACATTATGACATTGTGCCGTTTCCTCTCTTGTCAGCCTTGGAGAAGGAATGCTTCTTCACCTGCTTCCTTCTATATAGGCCCTTTCCTCATGGGGGGGGAGAACGGGGCGGCGCACCAGGGGCAGAGCTTACCTGGTAGCGGGTTGCTCCGTCCCTGTGGGGAGCGCAGGTCTGCCACTTTATACGCCGCCGAATTTCGGCGGTGTTCGGCGGCGCCCAAAATGGCGGCTGGCGGCTTCCAGAGGCACTCTGCCAATCAGGGCAGCACGCCAGCTGGAAGCCTGCCCCCGGGCAGATCTGCAGGGACGCGCTACCGCGTCTCTGCAGTTCTTCACCGGGGGCTGCCACGGAGCAGCGCGGGCGAGTTTCATAAAAAACACTTGGGAAGTTGGTTTTTATAAAACTCGCAGTGCCACCCCCGCGGCTGTGCTAGAGCGATCTAAGGTGTAGAGCCTCACCTTTTCCAACTGCACTAGCGCACCCTGCAGTGAAGAAGACCTCCTGGAGAGGTCGCCCTAGCATGGGCAATATGCCCGTGTGAAAAGGGCCATAGAAATGGCTATTTCCCAAATATGTGACTCTGACAGTCCCTCAAACCCAGGCATTTTCAGAAGTAGCCAGGTCTGGAAAGGAGCACAGAGAAATGGCAGCAGCTCTCCAGAGTGGCAGGGTCTGGGTGCCTGTCAGGTTCAGGGGAAGGTGAAGATTTCATCACTTCTTTTGCTCCACCCTAAGGCAGCCACTTCAGTTTCCCTAATGGTAAGGTTGGCCCTGTAGACAATTTTTCTTTATAAAACCAGACTCTCTCTAACTCTAAATGTCATTTAGGTTGTTTCAAAGCTTGGAATTGCCCAGTAGTAGTATATAGGTAGAGAGCTAGCGTGATATTGGGTTTGAGCATTGGACTATGACTCTGGAGGCCAGAGTTCAATTCCCTGCTCAGTCATAGAAACCCACTGGGTAACTTTGGGTGCATCACATATTCTCAGCCCCAGAAAACCCAATGATAAGTTCACCTTAGGGTCACCAGAAGTCAGAAATGACTTGAAAGCACACAATAACTAGTAGATAGATGATAGATGGACAGAGGGAGAGAGAGTACATAGAAACACGCAAATTAGTTCATGTATGCACATGTGTGTATGTGCAAATGTGTGCACACAGAGATACATACATAACAATCCATCTCCAGTAGCTGTTTAAGACCTCAGAAATAAATCAGAGCTCCTGGTAAGACAAACAACTAATGGATACCAAGAAGAACGTGAGTAAAACTTGTGTACAACTATGAAACAGAATAACTATGAAGGAAAATATTGCTATCCTAGTAAACAAATAACAACAGAACAGGCATTGGTTTCTTTTAAGAAAGGTTTATAAAAATGAGCATGACTGGCTTGCCATTCCAAAGCAATGCTGAGACAAAAAACAGAGCAATGGTGGATTACACCTGTATTTCAGCATGTCTATGGATGGTTGTGATATAATCGCAAGCTCCTTTTTCACAGAAAATGCTGCAAAGCATGTTGGGAGACAATTTTACAATTATTTGTGCCATAGGCATAATAAAATACTTGAGCCTCATCCCACCCATGGTGAAGTGAGAAATTAACAGCATGCTGGCATTTAAAGATAACTTAAGAAAGCAAAATAATTGGTTCTGATCTTTTCTGGTTGGCATCGTGATATCCTAATTGGCAGCTACTCCATCAGGGATGCACATGCTGCTATCTCAGAGAAGACCAAAACCAGCTTTTGAATACAGCAGTTTCTAAGTGCTGTATTTTGAAACTCTGCAGTCACCTGCAAAGCAGATGTGAGTGCCATGCCTTATAAGGTGCTATGGGAGGTGTATGAGAAAAAAAGGTAACTTTCCCGGACTCTTGACATAGCCATAACACAGCCTAGCTGCTCACAGTTTTACTCTGTTTTGTAGCGTATTGTGATGCAGTAATATTTCTAGTGACTGAGTTCTTGGTTTCCCCCAGCTAAGCAGCTGTGTTCATGCCATGTGTGCTAGAGAACAGAGGCAGAAGACAATTTTGTCTCTGTTGTCTTTTGATAATTAATGTCTTCATATTCAGGATGGAAAAATTGTGATTTTTTAAAAAAACAAACATGATAGAAGCTGGTGACAGATTTGTTCATTCAGGTCCTGGATTTTTAGTGCTTAACTCTGAAAGGTCTGGCTTGAATCCTAGGGCCTTTCCTCACTACATTGTTATAGTGCTATTACTCCACTTTCAATATCATGTGGAATTCTGGGGCTTGTAGTTCACTGAGGCCAAAGAGTTCTCTGGCTGATAATTCTAAATGCCCCTCCCTAAACTGTAAAGCCCAGAATTCCACAGGATGTTGAAAATGGAATAATAGCACTATAACAATGGCCCTTTCGCACGGGCCTTTGCTCGCGCGACAGCCCTGTGAGCCTCGTCGGAGTGGGAGCGTTGCTCCGCACGACGCACTCCCACTTCCACCCGGCTCACGGGGCTGAAGCGGCGCAAGCGCGGGTTTTTTGATTTTCGCGTCCAAGCAAAAATCACCCCGCGCTCGCGCAACGCTCCCGGCGCCCACCCGCACTTACCTTTCGTGTGGAGCCTCCGAGCCGGCCGGGTCGCGCTTCCTTCCCTCCGCCCCTGCGGAAGGAAGGAGCGGGGTAGGGAGCTAGCGCGACGGACGCGACGCCTGCTTCACGCACGCGCACGCGCCGGGGGACGCAACGCCGCCCGCTTCGCGCGCGGGGGGAATCCGGCGCGACGACGCCCGCTTCGCGCACGCGGGGGGGAATCCGGCGCGACGCCGCCCGCTTCGCGCGCGCGGGGGGAATCCGGCGCGAGGTCTCCCGTTTCGCACGGGGGGAGGGCGGCTTGCCCGGCAAGCCTCCTTCGGTGCCGCTTCCCCGCTGGTTCCTTCGCCTGCGGAAGGAAGGAGGGGGAAGCGTCAGCCTCCCGGAGGAGCCTTCTTGCGCTTGCTGGCCTCCCCCGCTTGCGCTAGAAGCCTCAGTGCGAAAAGGGCCAATGTAATGTGGAAAGGTCTGTACATTACTCAACCATGCTGGACGGGATTATACTCCCACAAAGATGCATATTCACAGTTTGGGTATACTCCTGGATCCAGACTATCTGGGGAAAAAAGTGCAAAAACCATGTAATTTCTACACAAAGCCCCAATATATTTGTTAAAAATACATTAATTTCTGGGCGAAATGTTGTTTCACTTAAAAAAAAACCAAACAAATGATGTTTTTTACACAAACAACTTTAAAAAAATCCCACAAATGCAGAAAATCTCATAGAGCTTCATCATTTTCTCTATGGAACATCTTCAAGTGTCAATGCAATTTTTCATGTTAGGAAGGAGAAAATTTGTGCGTGTTCCTTACAATCTCAAGTTATTTTTGCACTACATTGTTATAGTGCTATTGTTCCACTTTCAACATCTTTTGGAATCCTGGAGTTCAAGGGGGGGCATTTAGAATTATTAGCCAGAGAGCTCTTTGGCCTCAGTAAACTACAAACCCCAGGATTCAACAGGATATTGTAAGTGGAATAATAGCACTATAACAATGTAGTGCAGAAATGGCCTAATACTGCTTAGGTATCAGTTATGGAACAGACTTAGTCTAGTTGGCTTCACTGTTTTGAAAGTTAGACCAATAACTTGTCCTACATCTCAGGCAGAAAAATACATGGGGTTAGAGTTTTTCCAGAGTTTGGAAGTAATTAGTTACCTCTGTCTGGTAACAGCTAAGATATAACTAAGGCATGCTATGATAGTAACTTTGAGTGGGATAGATTCACTTCTTTTGAACAGTAATAAGTGTCTTAGTTATTTTTATAATTACAGTGTGGCCCCACTAAAAATGGATGAGAAATATCATGTGGTTCAGCTGTTGGTTCATGCTGTGCTTTTTAAAAATGTAATATGGCAATAAATATTACTACTAATAACTAACTACTAACCAGTTTTTGATTTTTTTAAAAAAAATGTAACTTGCCAAACACTGAATTCTCACCTATCAGTCTTGTATGAGAATCCTGACAGGAGATGAAGAATTTTGAGGAAGGGATTCTGAACTGATTGAAAAATCTGAATAGTGTTCCATCAGGCCTTCTGGTCAGCTGCTGCATAGCTATTGCACATGGGAGGCTTATCTTTTGTTGAACGCATCTGGTCTAAGAAAAACCACCATCACTTTTTCTCAGTGTATATTAAATCAAATTTATCTCCCAGAGAAAATGAACACTATGTTTAAAAAGTAGGGGGAAAGTAGGGAGGGGGATGCAGTCATTTTTTCAGGTATTGTTCTGATCTTTGTCACAGCTGGTGGCCATGAAAAAAATATATATATGCAAATGTGAAGCTGAAATAGTAAATAATTCTTTGTGAACTGGCTACTGTTAATTCCTCCCCTGCCTTGAGGAGTAAGTGATGTGGTGTATGGCACACCATGTACTTGTGTTGCATACGTGTCATAAGTCCACAGTGTGAGAGATAGCATAAAGTCTTTTGGCAGAGACGCCTGTGAGAGTAACACCATTGTTTCCCCTACGCAATTCCTATTGCCCCTGGGAATAGGGGTAGGGAGGAATTTGTGAGATATTTACTAGCTAATTCATCCATTGAAGAATATTTATTTGTTCATTAATTTATTTTACGATTGTTGCACAGGTTATATGGTGCAGAGTTCTACTGATCACTCTTTGTTCAGAGTTTACAGACCATGACTTGATGGGAAGTGTGGCTCTCACTTTTTTTTCCTCCATGTGTTGGTATTACTGTGCAACTTATTGGAGGAAAAAAATTGGAAAAGCAAAAAGTTTAATTCATTCCTGATTGAGGCCATAATTCTGATAATGTTTGCAACTTTTTACTCTCTCCTATAAAAAAATGAATCATTTGGATAGATCTTCATTTCAAACTGTTGGCATCTGCTTCTGCCCATCAGTCTGAAGTACGATGAAGAACAAAATGTGATAGAAAAGAAATCTTTGAATTTCTGTTCAGTGGATGTCAACAGTCAACAGACAACCTGAAATTCTACTGAATTTTCCATAGCCCAGCCATGAAACATATACTTTGCATACACTTAGTAGAGTATCTGCTATCTCCAGCTGAAAGATTTGTATATCTATATGTTCTCTGTCTATAACAAAAGAGCAAAATCTCTACTAGCCAACCAAAATGCAGAAAAAAAAATGCATCATGCAAGCTTTCAGAGTTTCACTGGCTTCTTCATCGGGCCAAGATGTTAAAAATCATACAAGAGGAGAAAAAGGGAGACGCTGTTAGAGTCACAGGCCCACATTCTGTGTCAGACGTTACTTTGTTGTCAATAAGGATGGTATTGAGGGATTTCAGTGCAAGTAGAGGCCACTCCTTCTTGGCCATCTGAGGACCAGAGACAAAAGGCAATAAAATACAGGTAATAAAACTTCAACTCCATTAGCAACAGAAAAATAACTTCCTTAAGATCTAAATTGAATATCTTCCCTTGAGATCCTGTTCTGTGGGAAGCTAATTGCTCCTTTCTTAGCCAGAACTTAGACACTTATTTTCTCAGGGAGTCTCTGTACTGTTACACCTGGAAAACCTTTTAGGTCCTATATAAGTAAGACTCTGTCCACAGGTGATCTTGGCCACTGCCAGTCACTGGTAGGACATCCAGTGGTTTGTCTAGCTTTGAATTTGCTGTCTTAATCAAGACAGTGTATAACTGATGAAAGGAATTAGGGACAAAATTCTTCATTATTTTTGTTCTCATTGGAAGCAAAGAATAATTCGAGAAATTTCCTTCCCACTGGGGAAAAAAGGGAGTCTTTGAAAACTGCATTTCCCAATTCAGGATATATTCTGTACAAAAATTTACACACAGTAAAGCTAAATCTTAAAATACAAGGTTTATACAAATCTCAAACTCAAAACTGAAAGGAGAAGAAAAACGTATTTTCCAATCAGGAATGCTTCTCTGCAATATTGATCCTATTTTAGGGAAACTAGAGGTGTGTGTGGGGGGGGGAAATTAACATCAGATGAGGGACAGTATGAGACCAGGAAGGTGGTAGAGTTGAGTGAGTAGAGAACTGGGAAGGAAGAATGAGACCCCTTTTGCATGGCATCTGCCATGCAAAAGAGGGTCTGGAGCCTCGTGCGATGGCGAGGAGCGATCTGCATGACGCCCTTGCAATCGCGCAAGGCTCCAGGGGCCGGCAGGCAACGATCACACACTTTTGCATTTTCGACTTTCAACCAAAAATGCTGTACAATCATGCATTGCTCTTGGGCCCCGCGCACACTTACCTGGCATGCGGAGCCTCGGGAGCTGGGCCAGTCGTGCTTCCTGTCTCAGTGCAGCCTGGGAAGGTCCCAGGCTGCACTGTGAAAGGAAGAGGCGGGGCTCTTGCTTGAGCAGGAAGCTTGTGTGGAACTGAAGAAGCAGGGAAGTGAGAGCCTCTCACAAGAAGCTGTTTGCGCGATCACTGCACCCCAGCACCGAGAAAAGGTAGGATGCGGATAGGGCCTAGGTGGTGAAGTGTCTTTGCATTCAAAGAAAGGCCATTTCCGTACTAGCCTGTTATAGCACAATGATTCCACTTTCAATATCCTCTGGAATCCTGGGGTTTGTAGTTTCGGGAGGGGCCAGGATTCCCCAGGATTCCAGAGGATGTTGAAAGTGGAATCATCGTGCTATAACAGGCTAGTGCCGAAATGGCCAAAGTTTAAACAGAAATAATTTGTAACATTGAAATAAGTGTAGAACCAACCTAATATTGAAGTATTAAACATTGCCTGATTCAATACAACTTTGTTATTATTGTTTCACATTTATATCTCACCGTCAGCCACTTGATGGTTTTGAAAGAAAACCAGTCATGCCTATATACCTGAACCCAAATAGAATGCAATTGCAGTGAAGCATTGTTGCCACTCTATAGTTCCCAAATTTGAAACCCAAAGTGTGACTTGAAAGTTTTAGAGGTGAGATAGGTGGCAGGATCTAGGTTTGGCATCTGTGTGAGCACCCTGGTAGAGTAACCTGTCTCACCTGCATTGGAGACAATTAACTTCCTGTCTCATTCTAGAAAGATCAGGAATTTGAATGAATGAATGAATGCACCAAGGATAATGTTAGTCTGCTTTGAGAGCTATCATTTGTTGAATGGAGTAGTTAGTTCTATATTAACTATTCTCACAGCTTCCCAGTGAAACTCAACAATGACATTCAATTTGACAACTCAACAGTGCTCTTGAAGACATCATTTGGCCATCGTTATGGTGCTTATGCTTCCTTTTCTTACCCACAGTCCTCTCTTAATGGATTAAAATACTCAAGATTCAAAATATTTTTTAAGCTGTCTTTTCTAAATTCCCATATGATATAATTGGCTGCAGGAAAAAAAAAAGATCTCTTTAAATTCCTAAGTGAAGTGCCCTTCTAATGCAGCCCGTCATCTCTAACAGTGTTAGAAGTGGTAACTCAAACCACTGATAGTTTTTTCCCCTAATTCATATACGGTTCCCTTCCTTTTTCCCTTGTGAGATAGGTGAGAAGGGCAATCATCCTCCCAACTACCCAGAATCCTTCCTTCTATTTTATAATTTTGAATCCCAGCCCAGTTGGTAGTTCCTAAATTTCAGACGCCAAATATGAGTTCTGCACTTTTAAATCAATCATTCTGGAAAACTTCTGTCAGAAGAAAATTTTTCCTTGGCAATAGTATTTTCCTGTGGGTTTTTAGAGACTCCATGTGCACTGTATGAGAACACTCTGATAAATGTATCCATCATGCAGAACAATAGTAAGCCATCTCTAATGCCTCTTCTACTGGGCTGACTGTGGCATGAAGCAAGCGGCATACTGAAGATATGGATTAAATCTAAAGAGTGACCTGCCCATGTACTCTGCTTGGGAATGTAATGAATGTAATGGGATTGTTAAACTGATTTTACGTCAAGTTGGAAATGGACAGCAGAGTTCAACATGCCATAATCATGTTGGCCATCTTAAAAACCCAATGCATATCATCAGACCAAAGTAGTGTTATATTAACCCTATTGAAATATAGTCTGTTAAAAAAAAGTGGTCTCTCAAACTTGTACATGAATCTGCTGGGTCTTAAAAAAAAACCTGTCCAAAATGTAATATGACCAAGAAATGTGGCAAAGCCTCTTTCATTCCAAAATAACCACAGTATTTTCCTTCAACATCCTTTTTCTCACTCTCCTCCTTCACCACCACAGCCTCATGCTGGTTTCAAAGCTCCTTTTTTGGAGTTCTAGCTCTAGAGGGGGAACTCCAGACTCTTTGCTGACTGAAGGCAGACGTTTAAATAATCAGTTGTTTAAACTCATTTAAAGTGGGGCTCACAAAAGAGCATTTAGATTTAAACATTCAGTTGTTTAAACCCATTTAAAGTGGGCCTCACAAAGAGATATGTATATGTATGTAGGGGTACGGAGAGATAGAATCTTAGTTGGGCCTCTTGTCCTAAGCCATTTCAGCACTAGACTGTTATAGCGCTATTATTCCACTTTCAACATCTGACTGGCCCCTCCCTAAACTGCAGACCCCAGGATTCCATAGGATGTTGAAAGTGGAATAATAGCACTGTAACAATCTAGTGCGGAAATAGTCCCACATAGAGCAGATAAGTAGAGTAACTTTTTATTGATGCAAAGGAATCAGCTCCTTCTACCATCTCATATTTTGCCTTTTTACTCTAGCAATATATATGTAGCTTTGTTTACATGCACTGTTCTGTTCTTTAAGAAATAAAGCATGACCAGCGTGAGTATTATGGTCAGTGGAGCATGCCTATGAGTGTAATTAGGCATCAAGATCCACACATATACCTACCAAAGGGACCTGATTAAGGCTGATAAATGCATGCTGCACATCCTATCTTTTTTTCAGTATTTTCAGCCATGTTTTTTCCCCCCTTTGTTAAAAATGTTATGCAAATATTGCACATTCAATCCCCACTGAATCAATTTAATCCTTTTTCTAAGTTAAAAGGGTAGATTTCAAGGGGGGGGTCAGAGATATTTATTTGCTGACTTGGAAAAGAGCCATTGATGTTCAGCAATCACTGTCAGTCTTGAATGGAAGTGACCAGAGTTGGCACCACCATTAGGCTCGGTGAAGTGATCACCTAAGATGCTGGGGTGCCAACAGCAGTGTCTCTGACAGTGTCCATGTTCACCTTCCTCCCTGCAGAGAGATACTGTATATTCAACGTTCACTCCCTCTGCTGCCTGAGAAAGAGGATGTGGCTCCTTTCGCTGCTCCAAAGAAACTAGATGCAGCAGTGACACCTCAAGATGAAAGACAACATGACTACAGTTTCACTATGCATTTATGCAGAGCTGGATATTTTAGGAAATAGCAGGACTAGCCTCTGGCATGGTGGTCACCTCCTCCTCCTTCTTGTACCACTGTCTTTTTCCCTAGGGGAGGAAGACTTAACAGTGGCATCTTCACCTCCTCTTCTTTCTGGGGAATGGTAGGGCTGTGGAATGCTGCTGTTGTGTCCTTCTCTTGGAAACTAGGGAAGGCATCATTACCTCCAGGCCTTTCTCCTCCTCCCTGTACAAAGTGTTTGAGAGGTGGCACTTTGCTTCCTGCCTCAACCTAAGGAAGAACTTTTCCCAGTCCCAGGAGACTGAGGTTTGAAACTACCAAGCCCACACAATTTCACACTGGTTGGAGCTGTTGTCCAAAAAAGCGTTTATCGACAGTAGTAATTTCCCACACTCTAATGGTATGGATCCAATTGTTCACATTAATGGGATCCCACCATTTTTGGATAGTACTGAACACAGAAATAGTCTGGAAGTTTATACAGTTTTAGAACTAGGATTCTGTGGTGCTTCATATACAAATTATCTGCAAAATCTGCCCTGTTCTTATGGGAACAGGAAATGATAAGCTTTCTTAAGACTGGTGTACCCCTCCCAGTCATAAGGATGTAAGAAGAGCTCCACCATTTCAGGCAAAAGGGCCATCTAATCCAGCACTCTCTTTGAGTTCAAATCCATGCTCAGCAGTGGAAACCCACTGGATGATCTTGAGCAAGTTGCTCAAGATCACCCAGTGGGTTTCTGTGGATAAGCAGGGATTCAAGCGCAAAGAGTATGCTGGATCAGAGCAACGGTAAAAGCCCTAAAAGCTTGTCAAGAAAAGCATATGAGAGAGGTGCCCCTAAGTCAACTTAACACATAACAACTAGTACAATAGTAAACTTTAAGGACAGTGCATCCCTAAGTGACTTTCTAGTAGTCATCAGACTATTCATAAAGCATCTCACACAAATGAGACAAAGTGTGACAAAGAAGGAGAGCATTAAAGGGGCATTTGGAAATGTGACATGTTCTATGGATAGATGGTTGAGGGGAAACAGGTGGCAGAACAAAATAATGTTTGCCTAATGATATGGGCAGGATGTATCTGGGAGGAACTTTGCTGCAAACAATCTCGTGACATCAAATGAGTGCTACTCTGTTTCGGGGAAAGATAATGGAGGGGAAGAATGTACGTCACCTTTTTTGCTCTGTATTCCCCCCCCCCCCGATACATATGTGCATAGGACTTTTACAATTCTTTTTAAACAGTTTCCAAACCCTAAATTAGCTAACTTTTGTCACAACAAACACACAAAAGGTATATTCCAATAAAAGATGGATAGATACGTGAATTAAATGTGTAGTTAAACGTGTACACATACATGTGCAGCGTTGTTGTTGTTGTTGTTGTTGTTGTTGTTTGCCTTCAAGTTGTTTCTGACTTAGGCCATTTCTGCACTAGACTGTTACAGTATTATTATTCCACTTTCAACATCCTATGGAATCCTGGGGTTTGCAGTTTAGGGAAGGGCCCCCCTCCCTAAACTGCAAACCTCAGGATTCCATAAGATGTTGAAAGTAGAATAATAACACTTATAACAGTCTAGTGTGGAAATGGCCTTACAGTGACCTTAGGGTGAACCTATCATGGGGTTTTCTGGGGCTGAGAATGTGTGATGCACCCAAGGTCACCCAGTGGACTCCCATGACTGAGTGGGGGATTGAGTCCTGATATCCAGGGTCATAGTTCAATGCTCAAACCACTGATTCTTATGTGACATATACAATAACTGAATAAATTAAAATGGAGATTTAAGTTTAGGTTATGATTCTACTTTTGCACTAAAGGTTGCAATCTCAAATTAAAATTCAGTTGAGAAAATCATTTGTAAAATAAGAGAATGGGGTTCCTTAAGTTCTTATTAAAGATGAATAGTCAGGTTTCCAACCATGACTTTTTGAAGGGTCCTACAAATTGGTAGATGTCCTTGCACAGACATAGCACAAAGCTACCTTATGCATACAATTGCATAAGTCATGAAATCAAATTTTCTGTTTTAATTCTGAAATAGGTGGTTTGTATTTCTCAAATGACACTATAGCTCCCACTGGGATGTTTCTACCATTTTATCATGCACACCTTGCTGACCCACCCATTTTTTCTTTCTTTTCTTTCTCTCTCTTTTTGATTGAAAATAAAAGTCCAACTGAAAAAGAGTATCACACCCTTTGGAGATTATTTTGTAACATTTGAGTTAGTCCCAGTTCCTTATAAAGGTGTCATTCTGTGACGGCTCTCCTCTTCTTCTTCCACTGCTGCAGCTTCCTCCTCATCATGGGCAATGCAATTTCAAACACTCTAAAAATAGACCCATATACTTAAAAGCTTTTCTTATTTTGGACATTTTTATTGTTAAAATATCAATTAACTTCCTTGTACCAATTGTAAGTTTGCATTTGATAAGCAAAATAGCCAAATGCCTTAAACCATTTTTGCCTGCAGTTTTTGATAAATTCTAGCTTGTTTCAACTTCTGCCACTGTCATTCAAGTGTATAGTTCCCATGATGGTATCCATATCTTTTTCTCTTTCCCCTACTTCATTGTAAATTAGTGGGCAGGTTTCTTTGTTTATTGTGAATCTCATTTAACAAGGCAAGTTGGGTGTTCCATAATTTCTCCAAAATATTTTCCCCCTCCAAATGCACTTTCAGATCCTAGGAACAGTGCTCTAGATTAATTTGTTACTAGATGGTAGTGGTACTCCTTGAGAAAGTAAACAAAACTCTCTCCCTCAAATGGCAAACTCTGTTGTAACTACACAAGCACAGTCTCTTTTCTAGAGAAGGAACTATGCCAGTAACACTGTTTGGAGTACTGCTTATTCTGTTGTAACATTGACTTCTGACTGGCTGCAGTAAATTCACAATACCTGCAGAATAAGTACACATGAACTGGAAAAAGAGGTATCCATGGATTTCCTTGAGCGTCTATTTAGCCATGACTTTACTGGTAATGGGCTTGTAACCTGGCCAGGATCTGTCCCCCACCAGCTAACTCGATGGGGCTTAATAAAGTATAATGCATGGGTCCTACTTCTAATACCAGAACTTAGGATTCCCAGGTCTCAGGTCACCAGCTGAAGTCTCAGGGAATTGATGTACTTCTCCAGCTGCAGAAACAAATTTCAGGAGGAGTGCCACTAGAGGAAGGGGAGAAAGTTTCATTTTTGTATGTGAGGTGGCTTTATAGCCAAGAGTACCTATCTCTTCCCAGCTGGGCTCTTTGGCTCAGTACAAAAGTGTTTGTATAAAGATATGCAGTGTCAGTGCACCAAAAAACTGAGAGCACGGGGAGGAAAGAGGGTGTATGCATCCAGTTGAGCCCATCATTCCATGTTGAACAAGGTAAGGAGTAGAGTGGCAGCCCTTTATCTCATGGACCTTTACATCACATGTCCCCACACCACATGCATGGAGCCTGGGGAGGGGAAAAACCTCCCTGAAGTCTGGAAATGAGCCTTCTACCAACCCTTGAAGCAGTGTAGAGCCTGGAAAAACTTCTTACAAGTCCTGTGTGCTATAGATAACCCTATGTAGGATACAAGTTCTACTAAGAATGGTGGCAAATGTGCCACAATGGAGACATCTGATAGACCATAAAAAATGCTTCCCCCCTCCCATTTCTATGTTGTCATATTAACTGGTTGGTTTTAGTCAAATTGTGGACTCATTTACCTTTCTTCCTTCATGACCTTGTCCACAAACAACTGACCTGTAGGCAGTCCTAGCCTACCTCCCAACTCTTGTCCACTTCCTTGGCATCACAAGGACCCACCCCATCACAACACAATACATGACAATGATGTCACATGGCCATGTCCTCTGGTTTTGGCCCTGAGATCTCAGGAAGTAGGGTACTGTTAACCTTCCAACCCTTCTAGCGGCCTATACAGTCATATGCTATAAATCTAGTAGTTATTTCAGTCATACTGTACTAGTGGCTTTGAAAAACTGATTCTTAGGTAAATGATCATTTTTTGTTCTAAATATTGAAAAACTGCAGGTATGTAATGCACATACTCAGAAGCAAGCCCCACTGAGTTCACAGGAACATACTCCCAAGAAATTGTTCATAGGATTGTAGTCTTATTTCCTATCCAGGTGTTAGTTTTGCACATAGGTTAAACACAAGCCCTATTTGTCTCTGTTGTTATTTCAGCTTTTGTTTCTTTTTCTTTTTAGTCCTTTTCTTCTTCTTTTTCTTTTTGCTCCATCTTTTTCTTTTTCTCACTTTTTCTTCTTTCTGTTTCTTTATTTCTGAATGCATATTAGTTTGATTGCAAATTAGAGTGTTTGTGCTAAAAATTAATTTTAAAAAAGGAGGATCTCTTCACCTGTCTGCTTGGAATGTTGAAGGTGGCCATAAATGAAAATGAAAGAGGCAGGGCTATTAAAGTCCCCTCTAATTAATCCACCGTGAATATGATACCTGATCAAGGCTTTAGTCTGGAGAAAACAACAGTTTAGGGGGTAATGCAAAGGAACAAACACATTTAATTCTCTGGAACACATGCTGTTTTCATATGGATTTCATGCTCACTGGCTTTTATGCACATTTACAAATGTTATGTGTTTTACTAGCCTTTACCCACTTGGTGTCCTCCAGATGTTTTGGACTGTAGTTTCCATAATTGCTGAAAGTTGGCCATATTATCTGAGGCTGATGGCAACTATAGCTACAGCTGAAAACATCTGAAGGGCATCAAATTGTAGAAGGCTGACTTACACACTTTGCAATACCTCCATAAAATCAAAAAGCCAGCATAATTATTTCTGTGCATTATAAGATATTGTGACAGCAAAGTAATATGCAAACATTATAACAGGTAGAATTCTACTTTCTCTGTAATTCATGATAATCTATAGATGCAAACATTTTATTTTTTGTTCCCAGCATCCTGCTTTGCATTTGGCAACAATCTGTTAAATTAATGAGAGAATTGAACAATAGTAGATTCAGGATCACATTTAGAAGTAGCCAAATTAGACAATTTCTTAGAGTGCCAGTCTTGGGAGGGGGCGTCTAGACACAGGGGATCAGAACATAGCTAGCGATGATCCTCATTTGCCTGCCCCTGGCTTCCTACTGGCTCCTACATGGGAGACAGGAGCATCACAGAAAGGATTGGCAGCAATCATCAACTGCCTCCACCCTTCCCTCAGCCACCACATGGTTGTTTCACAGGTGCAGGAAGAAAGTGATTTGGAGTGATGGAAGACCTTCCCCCCTGTGAAAATGTCTTTGAAAACTGCAAACATTCCAAAGCAGAGAGAAAAATATCACACATCATATATATGTGCATTTCATTTTTCCCCCTGCCTAAGGCCATTTCCACACTGGGAATTTAAAATGGTGCAAAGCAACCTCCAACGGAGGTCTTCTGCACCGTAGAGTGGACTGGGGTGGACTACTTGCTGTAGATCCACACCTCAGTCCGGTTCTGCATGACTTTTTTGAGGTTTTTTAAAGGCACGGAGTTAGTGAAGCCGTGTAGCTCAGTCGCCCGGCTCTGGAGCAGATTTCAGGTGCACACAAGTGCATGCCTGCAGATCTTCTGGGGCGGGCTTTCGGCTGGCGAGCTTCTCCGGTTGGTGGAGCCTCCACCAACCGGAAGCCGCCATTTGGGACACCGGAGGACTGCGGAGCAGCGAACTCGTGCTGCTCCTCGTTGTGACGGACACAGCCAGCTGGAAAACAAAGCTGGTAAGCTCTGTTTTCAGGCATTTCCGCCCCCCTCCACATGCGGAAGGGCCAAAGTGTATTATTTTATGTTTCTCCCTGTTAAAATTTATTTTGTTAGTTTTGGCTCAGCTCTCTAATCTGTTAAGGCCATTTTGAATTCTGATCCTGCCCTCTGGGGTATTAGCTCCCTCTCCTAATTTGGTGGCATATTCAAATTTGATAAGCATGCCCTCTATTCCATCATCCAAGTTATTTATAAAAATGTTGCATATCACTGGACCCAGGACAGAATCTTGTAGCACACCACTGCTCATTTTTCTCCAGGATGAAGAAGAGCCAGTGGTGAGCACCCTTTGCATTTCATTGGTCAACCAATTACAAATCTACCTAAGAGTAGCATTGTCTATTTCACATTTTACTAGCTTGGTTACAAGAATATCATAGGGGAGCTTGTCAAAATCCTTTCTGAAATCAGGGTATGCTACATCCACAGCATTCCCCTCATCTACCAAGTCTGTAACTCTATCAGAGAGAGACAGAGAGAACTACTCTGTCATTACTTGTTTTTGAGAAACCCATGTTGACTTTTAGTGATCACAGCATTCTTTTCTAAATGCTTGAAGACTGCCTATTTAATAATCTGAACAAAAATCTTTCCTGGTATTGATGTCTGGATAATTATTTGGGTCCTCTTTTCCCCCCTTTTTGAAGATGGGGACAACATTTGCCTTCCTCCAGACTGCTGGGGCTTCTCCTGATCTCCAGAAACTTTCAAGGAGTATTGCCAGTGGTTCTGAAATTACTTCTGCCAGTTTGTTTAATACCCTAGGATGTAGTTCTTCTGGCCCTGGTGACTTGAATTCATTTAGAGTAGCCCGGTATTCCTGTACTACCTCTTTACATATTGTGTGCTGCATTTCCCCTACTGTATCACTTGCTCCATTTTCCCTAGGTTGAGCACTATTTTCCTTTTGGGAGAAGAGTGAGGCAGAGAAAGTCTTCAGTGCTGCCTTTTTTAAATCCCCTGTTAGCTTTTTGCCAGCTTCTCCACATAGTGACCATACCATTTTCTTGTTCTTCCATTTGCTACAGACATATCCAAAACAGCTCTTTTTATTGTTCTTAATCTCTTTAGCAAGACTGAATTTGTTTTGTGTTTTAACTTTTCTGACTTTCTCCCTACGTATACCAGCTATTTGTTTGAATATTGATTGATTATTATATTATTGATTTCCCTCTTTTTCCAATTATTGTACATGTCTCTTTTAAATCTTAGCTTGGTTGAAAGTTTTTTAGACCTCTATCCTGGTTTCTTTAGATAGCTCCCATTTTTCCTCCTCATTGGAATTGTTTGAAATTGTGCCTTCACTATCTCACTTTTAGGAAACTCCTGTCCATATGAACTCTCTTGTCTTTCAACATTCTTGACCATGGAATTTCAGTATTATTGACCATGGGATCACACCCATGATTTCCCTAGGTTTACTGAAATCAGCTTTCTGATTTCAGAAGTCTAGAAATGCACGTCTGACCACACTTGCCTTCCCTTTTCCACTGTATAACAAACTTCAGAAGAACATGGTCACTTCCAGCTAAGGATCCCACCACTTCCACCTCATTAACCACACCATCACAGTTGCTTAGGATCAGATCTAAAATAGCAGATCCCCTTGTTACCTCTTCCACCTTCTGGACAATGAAATTGTCTGCAAGACAAGTGAGGAATTTGTTGGACCTTATATTCTTGGCAGAGTTTGAGTTCCAACAAATATCAGAATAGTTGAAATTTGCCATTACTACTACAGCTCTCCTTTCTGAATGTTTGGTCATCTGTTCCAGGAAGGCATCATCCTTCCTGGATGTGGAGTGTAAAACTGGACACTACCCTAGGTGAAGTCTGACTAAAGCAGAATGCAGTGGTGCTCTTATATGCCTTGACCTTGTTACTTTTGTCCTGTTGATGTGGCCTAGAAGATTTGCCCTTTCCTGACTCTTGTGGTCTACTAAAATTCTACTAAAATTCCCTTTTCATGACTACTACACTCTAGCCAAGTATCACCCATATTATGCTTGTGTTTGTAATTTTTCCTTCCTAAACTTCTCAGCTTACATTTATCCCTGCTGAAATTCATTTTGTAAGTATGGGGCCAGTTCTTTAAGTGTTATGGTTATCTTGAATTCTGACTCTTTCTTCTGAGACATTAGAAACCTTTCCCAGTTTGGTTTCATCTGCAAATTTGATTTCATCCTCTGCCCATGTTTCTAAGTCTTTGAGAAAGAAGTTCAGCAACACCAGGCTCAGAACTCTGTGCCACTGCATCTTTGACTTCTCTTAATGTTTATGAGAAACTATTGGTACACACTTTTTGAGTCTGGTCTATCTACCAGCTACAGATCCAGCCCATAATTTACTAGTTTTCTGGAAAAAACATCATAAGGGACCTTGTCAAAAGCCTTATTGAAATCAAGGTGCACCACATCCATAGCATCCCCCAATATACTTGTAATTCTGTCAGTGAAGGAGAAAATATTAGTTTGCCATAACTTGTTCTTGAAAAGTCCATTCTTTTCATAATGCTCACAGACTGGACTTGCCCTATTATATCAGCATATGGATTGTTTTTGTATGGGATTAAGAAACCTGTAGCCCTCTAAATGTTGTTTAACTACAGCTTCCATCCAGTCCCATCATCAGCCAGGATAGGTGGGACTGGTGGAAATCAGAATTCAACAGGATCCGTAGAAGGAAGGAAGCTTCACAGGTCTGTTTCAGTGTATTGATACAATGGAGCTATCAAACAACTATGAATTTATCACTGTCCAGTCCTCTTTTTCTGCAAAATAATTTCTTCTTTTTCTTAAATGAATTTGTGTATAGCATTAAAGCATTTTTTAAAAATTATTTATTATTTATTAAATAATTATTATTTAATTATTTAATTATTATTATCAATTAAAATTTACTGAAGTTGCTTCCTCTCCTTCTGTTCCATGGTCTGTATTGATAAACCCTGTAAGAAAATAAATTTTACAAAATTCTGACAGTTACAAAAACAGTTACATAGAACACAGGATATTGCATTAATAATTTTTTCCTATTATACCATATTAAAAGTATTTGAAACAAGTGGCCATGGCAGCTGGAAGCTGCATCGGTTTGAAAAATCCACCCTGCAAGAGTGAAAATATTTGGATATTTCTCCTTTAGCGTTACACCTTTCATTGTAGATAATTGTTCAAGAATGGATGTGGATATTAGTGAATATCTACTAAAAACCTTTACCAGTCTTTCAAAGAAAATCGACGGAAGGGGTAGATTTTCTTGATAATCCCTTTAAAATTAAAATACAACACGGATACATTATGGTTAAGGGGCATTAAAGGTCTTACTGAAACCAGTCAAAGCTGGGGGATTGCAGAAGCAGCTGCAACCATGTAGTTAACTTCCTCAAGAAAGCTGACGTACTGCCACCCTTGATGAAGGAAGCTCGAAAAGGTTTAGAGATCATTTGGGTTCTGATAACATTATGTTTTTTCAATGACTATATGAATACCCTGTGATTTAGCCCAGAGTTTCTCAAACTTGTGACAGCTGAGGTGGGTTATTTATATATATTTTCTGAATTAAACATTTGGGGCAGAGTTAGTCTTTACCGTTCACCACTCCAAAAGACAGGAAAGAAGGCAACACCTCACCAAAGCAATGGCTTGAGCATATGATTCAAATTTCCCTGTTATTCATGGTCAGACCTGTGTGTGTGTGTGTGTGTGTGTGTGTGTGTGGTACTTGTCACAATAATTTTTGAGGGGGGCGGGGAGAGGTATACTTAAAAAAAAAAACTTGTTATCAGATGTAGCCAGAATTGCCTTTGTTCTAGGTTTACTCTCAAAGTCTGTGGAAGTTAGATCTGTGAATGTATGAGCAAAGTAATCTTTTCCCTTATGCACATGCGTACATGTAGGGAATCATGAACACTAAGGTGCTAGGTTGTGCAAAGCTTGCTAACTTACACTTTGCAACTGAAGCAAACTCTTGATGAAATATCACATCTTGCAGAACAATTAACTTCAAGAATAAACACCTTCTTGAATTTTACGGTATTGAGGAGCCAACATCTAAAAGAAACATCACCCAGGGAAAGTTCTTAATGGATAGGGGTCCTGTCCCTGTAATAGTTGTGTAGAAAATGGAATTTCAGAAGCTTGTGTGATAAATCTCTCCTGCTGAAAGTTCCTCTTCTACACAACCATAAAAAAGACAGGAGTTCTGTCCCTTGTTTCACCTGGCAGTGCTAATTGATAGTGGAAGAAGAGATACTGAGGAAGTGAAGTTAGCAGAAATTTTAGAAACTTGTGAATTTCAAAAGTCTGTGAGAGCTAGTGTGGTGTAATGGTTAAGATGTGGGACTGAGACATGGGAAGATTGAAGCTGAAGTTCCTATTGTACCAGGAAACTCACTGGGTGACTTTGGGTCAGTCATCCCCTCTCCCCTGACCTACATTACAAAGGCCATTTCCATACTACACTGTTATAGTGCTATTATTCCACTTTGAACACCCTGTTGGATTCTGGGGTTTGTAGTTTACTGAAGCCAAAGAGCTCTCTGGCTGAGAATTCTAAATGCCCCTCCCTAAACTGCAAACCTCAGGATTCCATAGGACATTGAAAGTGGGATAATAGCACTATACCAGTGTAGTACAGAAATGGCCAAAGTTGTTTTCAGGATAAAAGTGAGAAAAAGGAGAGCCATGCATGCCACCTCATCCAGTTCCCTAGAAAAGAGGCAGAGACAATTGGAACTAATGAAAAACTAAATAAATGTCCCTGTTTTCAGGTATGAAATTCAGAAAGAATTGCAGATATTCGGGGATGACAGGCAGAGGTTGAGTAATGCGGTCAGTCCCTGTGTCATACGTGATTGGGCTGTTCTTACACTTCCTCTGTAGATTCAGCTGTCCTCTGAGGTTGTGCATTGGAATGACACAGCTGCACCTGTACAGCAGTACTTCATAGGGGCTGCCAGCTGTTTAATGAATAGCACAATTTGTGGCATGCAGTTATGCTCTGAAGTCATAATAGTAGGTCTCAGACCACACATTGGGAAGGGCTAGTTTGGCAAAGGCAGGTTTAGACATTGCTCTATAAATTATATGGGTAAGGCTTTCTTCTAAGATTTCAGGGAGCAGTGCTTTTTCCACAGCCATTATGAGAATGGCATCTTTACTGTTGGTATTGTGTGTTTGCTTTTCTTACTAGAAAAAGTCAGCACTTCAAGTCCATTCATCTTATCCAGGTGTAGTGTTAAAAATGTTTTTTCCAGTGATAAGAAAAAATCAGATATGGTCAAGTATGGAATCCTTGGAGGAGGAGTGTTTCACTCCTCCACTTGCCTAATAGGTATGTTTCTTCTAATTTCTAGACATAGGGGACAGATTTGGTTTGCTTTTTTAAATTATTTTATTTTATTATTACACCTTATATTACAAAAACAGATTAACATTCAAATCCAAAACCATTTTTTCACACTCCTTCCAATCCCCGTCTAAAATCTATTTGGTTTGCATTTAATGCAAAATGACTTAAACTTACATTTCCTGAGCTAATAACGTTATCCTTCAGATTTGGAGGGCTTCTCAGAATTTTGTGATGCAGTACTGTAAATAAAAATGCATACATAAATGGATTTTTAAACAGTATATATTAAGGGAAAATACTCAAGGAAATGCATATATTAGGGGAAATTGCAAGCTACATGTATCCAAATATTCAGACACATGAAAATGTGGATTAAAAAATGTATACACATCTTCAAATGGACTTTTAAAGAAATGTTTGCTAATGGGGTAGAATGAATTCATGCTTGGAAAAGTGCAAATGTTTGATAACATGAAACAGACAGATCCATCAATCTCAATTAACAGTGGAGTTCAGTTTATTTATTTATTTTTAAAGAAAGTAATGCCCAAGACAACAAGGCCACATACGAAAAACAGCCCACTGAGAATGCTCAGTAGCTATGGAATTTATAGTGACTCTTGGAAAAGGAAAAAGGCAAGTTAGATCTGACTAGGAATCTTTTAGCTGGGGCATTTTGTTGAAATCCTCAGTTGTAAAAGTTATATTGTATGAGGAATCAAGAAGTAGCAATGCTATAGCAAGTAACAAGGTGCCATTTGGGTTGGTAGGCAGATAAACTAGTCTGGGTAACCTGTCTTCTGTTGACTTAAGTCACCAACTGATTTGAAATGTGTCCTGGGGTGACCAATGTCTTGCACTCATTTTATCATATTGTCTTTCACCAAGTCCTGTTCCATTTCTAATTTTAATAAGAACTTATAATTTTTTCCAACCCTGTGTTCTACATCTGGCTTAAGGAAGTTATTCCTTAAACACACAAACAGCCACTGATTGGCTGCAAGAGTGTTCCTGGGCGGCCATGGCACAGATGGGGAAAAAGAAGCATCCATTCCCTTCAGGACCTCATATGAAAGTTAGGAGGACTTAAGTAAGTAAGTCTAACTTGGGGATGTAAATCTTTGTTCGTCTCATTCTCACATGTGAGAATGAAGAAATGACAGAATTTCTCTCATTGCTTGCAAGATGGTGAGATTTTGTGCTCTTTTCAGCAAGAATTCTTGAATTTGTGAGATTTCTACTCCCATCGCATAGTTGTCGGTTTCACAAACTGAGCATAGCTTACAGTATTTTAAAATTTAACATGTTTTAACACAGTTTCCCCTTTAGTCTGGTTTTTAAAACTCAGCCCTTTCATAGATGGAAATTTTTAAAAGTCAATTTCATTCTGAATGCCCTCTGTTCTGTTCTATATCATGTAATGTAGAAAATGGGAAAAACTAGGAGAACAGGGAAAAATACAAATATTTAGATATTTTTGTATTTGGGGAAGACACTCACAGGCCTCTGTTTACTAATGGGTCATGACAGCTCATAGAATGTACTTGTGTGTATCTCCTATTGTGTGTATGGACTTCGTTACACCAAAATATCAGTAATTAAGAAACTAATATTGCAACTTATTGCATAATTGCACTACATTAGAATAACTGCTGTCTTTTTTCATGGATGTTTTAAAGTTAGGGTAGTTTATTTTTTATCAATCAAACAGTTCTTCTGGGCTTGTTATATGTACAAAGGTGCTATTCCCAAACTGAAAAGACAGTTCTTTCACACTCATATTTGGGGAGGGTGAGGAGTTCCTTGTCGTGTTCTCAAACTGGAGGTGGGACCTCTTATACAGGCTGGTAATTTTTCCACAGACTGTTCGCATGTCACTGAGAGTGCAAAATTTCACTCCCTTTCCTATGCTACCTTTGAAACATTTTTCCCCCTGACTATTGTTATCAAGAATAATTACTCATGTTTTACTGTTAGGTCACCATATTAGCCTATTGCGCTCTGTTAGCATAAATGCCACATATTTGGCTGCAGAGATGAAATGGGGAACTTTGGTCCTCCACAACATCCACAATCCCTCAGGTTTCGCTGTGCAGAATGGGGCTGATGGGAGTTGTAGGCCAAGGATCTGGAGGCCCAAAAGTCTTTCAGCCCTGGCTTATATTTTTCTTTTTAATGTTTTGATCTCCTTCTGTTGTTTTTTTTAAAAATGTTTGATATATCTGTGTTGAAGTAGTGTATCTTTCCCCACAAGTATGAGTCATACAGTCATGCCCTTAGCATCAATCAGCTCTTAAGTGGCTCTGTTCACATTTCAACAAAGAAAGAATTTCAGGCCCATTGTTGAAGAATAAGCCACAAATGCGAATGAACATTAATGAGTCACTCCTTTCAGCAGTAGTCTCTAATGTTTACCAGTTGTTGCCCTGTATAATTTGCTGCCTATAAGTATATATGGTACCTTTTGCAGCCAGCCGTAGGCAGGATATATGAATGCCTTAATTGAATAACTGGTGCAATTAACTGATCAATGGCTTAAGTGTATAATAAGTATATATGGTACATTCGGAATGTACCATGACAGGCATGAATGCCTTAATTGAATAGCTGGTGCAATTAACTGATCAATGGCTTAAGTGCATATTAAGTATATAGGTGTGTTAATCAAAGAGTCCAGATTTCTGAATTTCCTTGTCCCTCCACTTTTCTAATTCCACTCTTTACACACCAGCAACCAGTATATACATAGTAATACACCTATTAAATTAGAATAGGTGGAAAGCTGAGAAAAGAGAAGGCATTTGTTTGTTTCCAGCTAGAATATTAAAGGTGGAGAATATTGCTGGCTGTCTCTTTCTTTCTTCAGGACAAGAAGGAGGAGACAGCTGGGATGGGGTTGGGACCGTGTGGAGGTCTCTGGCAAGTAAAAGTTTGGCAGTGTATTGAGGTTCCATAGAAGAATATTAAGAGTGATAACTCATAGCATTCATTGAAGCAATGCAGAAGTTTGCATGTAATGAATATAGCTTCAGTCTCTTGGTGCATGGTTATGGTGCTTACAAATAAATATGGACAGTATGTGGAACAAGATTTGAGTATCCCTCATTGTTTAGAGATTGCTGATGCCTCTCCATCATAATTTGTTATTTATACTAATGAACCTAATCTGCACTGTTCAGAAAGAAAAAGTTCATGTCTGCACTTTCATACTTTGGAAGTATGGGACTCACAAAACATTCAGATCTGAGGCCAGTGGGAGTTGATTCTTCTTCTAGCCAAACGACAAAAGAAAGGCTGTCTCATTTCCATACACTTAATCAGATATAGTCTAACAGCCCTTAGACACACTTATTGGGGTATACCTCTTTAAAGGGAAATTTATCTTTTAATACTCCAATAATTTCTACAATTTGAATTTAGGCGTTAAAAGTTTCCAAATCTTCACACGGAGTTATCTAGCAAATGTGATAGAATGTTGTGCCATGCTAGTCCATCAAAAAGAATGGCAGTAACAGTAGTTGCTGCTGCTAATGATTTTTACAGAAAATAGGAAATTTATGTTATCCCCTTTTCAGTCCTAAAAGATTTGGGAAATAGGGAAGGAGAAAGGTAATTGTTTTTTCCTGTGTCCGGAGCAGCCTTCTCCAGCCCACTGCCCTCTGTACACATTGGAATACAACTATCATAATGCTGCAGCTAGTTGTGGGGCTTGTAGTCTGATACATCTGGAAGGCACTAAGCTGGCATACTCTGCAGCATTTCACAATGAAAACTGTGTAGCCAAGGAATTTCGGAATTTAGTCAAGATGGCAAGCGTCACTGCAGAGAGAAAACACAGAAGCTGCAGCGGTTGCTTTTGCTGGAGGTGACTGAAGAGGGCAAGATTCTGCCCCTCTTCTCCACCCTGCTCAGTCAAATGAAGGTAAACAATTTTTGTTCTTTTAACTCAGTTTGCAGCAGATTGAAGAAAATTGGGAAGACAGTAGGAATAGAGAGAAACCGGAAAGTGGGAGGGATGATTACTTGCGACTGTCCTGGACAAATCAGAACAGTTGGCATGTATGGGTTGGGAAAGGCCATTCTAGAACATAGATTTAGCAGAAGGCTCTATTTTATTTAACGTTTTCAAGAAAAACCTCTGATGAATGCCAGAATCATATTTTGGTTTTGTCCTCCTTGTATTACTTTAAGTTCATTATGAAGGTTTAAAATTATACATGTTGCTAATTTCTAAGTTCTGCTAGTTTACACAAAGAAAACATATTATTTATTTTTTCTGGGATTTTTAAGGGGGTCTGAGAGAGAGAGAGAGAGAATCAGCCTCTGTAAACTGGAAGGAGATAGATTAAAATGCCCTTCACCCTGGGCAGGGTAATACCAGCTTCTGCAGTTTCCCCTGAACCAGAAACTCTAAAAATATTTTCACATTTTCAGCTGTCCAGTTCAACAGAGTACTGCTTTGTAAAGTCATTGGGAACAATGACTCCAGCTGTATGAAATACACTCAGACAGCAGCTCGTGCATGCCCACAGAAACACATATTGCACAAACCTATTAAGGATTTTACCTTTTTAAGAAATGACAGAATAATTACAGGACAACATGTCCTTCATGAGTAAAAACAACCAAGCTAAAGTGCTTTCAAGGCTGGCATGGCCTAGTTCTCCACTGGCAAGTTGCATAAATCATAAACTGTTAAGGGACTGATTCATACAGTAGGGATCCAAAAGCGCATAGCTGATGTTTGTAGGACTCTCTCACAAGCTCTCATATGTCTATATACCAGTGTGTTGTGTGTGTGCATGTATATGTGTGAAGCCATAGGACTAAGCAAAAGCTTAATTAAACAAACACTTCAAAGTTTTTTTTTTATTCTGTAAAATTCTGTGCCATATTGAACAGAATTTAAACTTCCCAATTTGTGCTTTTTGAGGGACAAGTTCTTTTTAAATGTGAATTTCATCCCATATCATATATACCTGCATCTATAGAATGGTACACCTGTTCCAACAGTGGTTTGAGATGCCTGGCTGACAGAAAGCCCAGATCTGGATCGTTCTAGAAAACAGAATGACAGGGAAACTGTCTTCAGATTATTCTGTCCCTTCAGCTTTTCACAGATGAGAACTGAGACACATGCTGCCAAATAACATGAATATGTTTAAAATGGCAAAAGTTTTTAACAAAGAAGAACCTACAAACTAGGAAAGTCTGCAGCAGTCTGCTTTTGCCTGACTCTTCAGGGAAGGGCATGATTCTGTCCTTTCCTTCCCCCTCCCGCCCCAAGTTAATGGAGTGCAAACTTTGGCATCTTAAAACTCAATTTGCAGCAGTTGAAATAAGCTAAAAACAAAAGGAGAAAGTAGGAGGGGGAGTGAGAATTTGGGACATTTTAAAAGTGATTGAAAAAGTGGGATGACCGAATTAACTGTGCTTGTCCCTGCAAATCAGGACAGCTGGAACCTCTCTTCTTCAAAACAGGTGCAAAGCGTTCTCACCTATCTCTGAAAAGTATTCAGAAACTTCAACTGGTCCACAATGCAAAGAAACTACTGACTAGAACTAATTATAGGAAGTTTATAACTCCCTGGTTGTGATAGCTTCATTGCTACTGGTCTGTTTTCAGATGTATTCAATGTGTTGGCTATTACCTACAAAGTCCTATGTACTATATAGATATATTTATATGTATATGTATACATGAACAAGTCAGCTTGGCCTTTGAGATAATCACAGGAGGTTTTTTTCTCAATCCTGTCATCCTCAGGGTGATGATTATTAGGGATACCAGAGGGACACCATAAGGAAGGTAGAGTAGCATACATTAGAGGGCTCCTCTCTGCTCAGGCCTTGTCATTATGACAACTGACACATGGACAACACTCCTTGTAGTTTTTAATTCTGTATATGTTTTGTCCCTCCAATTCTAATTTGAATGCCATTCCAGTATTTTGATTTGAATGCCATTCCAACTATGTTCCTTGTGTACCCTGGTTTCAATTAAATTATTTTTTACTATACATCCCCCTGGGTGCCTACAAAACAGAGTGCAATGTATAAGAGTCAAATGGATGCATGAAACGTTTGTTTAACCTACATTATTCATAGTCAGGCCAGCCCTCCTGCTAAGCTCTACCATCAGATGGCAAATGCTAGGATGTGGCAATAGAGGCAGCCCCATGACCGGCCAAGAGCCAGTTGATTAATCCACTGGCAGAAAAATCTTCATCACTGTATCCAGGAGGAGGTGGTTTCCCTTTGTTTGAAGGACCCACATGCCTGCAAGATGCTCTTCTTTTCTTCTTCCATTCCCAGCAATTTAGGCCACCCAAAACTCTGCTTTAGGAGGGGAGATTCCCAGCTTTTCATAATGGAACATGCAGTGGCTGCCTGAGAAAGAATCTCCTCCTCCTGATTCCCGCTTCAGTCCCCAAATGTAGCCAATTGAATCTTGAATCTTCAGCCACCCTGAACGTTCCTCTTTTTTGCAAGACAGCACTTATGTACCACACAGTCTGGCCTTATCCCCTAAACAGGCTTCAGGAATTGTGGGAGGGACTATGCCATTGCTATTACTGAAGTGAGATTTGGTTGGCAATCCAATCAGTTTCTAAACTGGAGCAGTTTATGGGGCATCTTTTCTTCAACCAAGCCAGGAAAAACAAAAAGACAGAACGAAAGAGAAAATATACTCAACACATTGATTGCTGATTAGGAAATTCATCTCTTTTATTTATGAGAAAGTTTTTTTGTTTTTGTGATCCTTTACTCCTCTCTCTCTCTCTCTCCCCCTCTGTTGTATATGTGGAAACTTTTGCCACCTGCTACTTAACCTCGCTTTCCTTCCCTATATCTTGGCAGAGACAGTCCAGACTAATCCTGGGCTATTGTCCCACTTTTTAATGTTCTTAGCATGTCACAGATTTTCTCTTCAACTTCCACTTTCCTCCTTTGCCATCAGCTTATCTCAGTTGCTGCAAACTGAGTTCAAAGTATAAAACTAAACATGCTATGTTGTTGCTTGGGCATATGTATCCTGGCTTTCATTTAGGAAACGTTGGAGTGTATTCCCTTTGGGAAGAGGAAGAAGTTGATAGGGAGAGGGCTAAAAGAACATATTCACATAATCATATCATATGCTGCCAAAGCCTCTTGAAGGTTTTAAACTCCCACCAATTTTTCAGGAAAGGGAAACCAACATTCCTATAAAATCTCAGTTCAGTTGAGATGCTTGGGAAGGAAAGGGTGCCCGACCCCCTTTCTTGAATTGGGGAAGAAACTAAATCCAGAATGTTACAGAACATTAAAAATCAAGAACACAGTTTCAAGACAGTGGCTCAATGCAAGGTAATACTTAACGTCTTTTTTTTCTTGTGTGTGTGTGGCAGATTCTGTTTTCATATCTTGGCATTCCAGTGCAGTTGATTCCAGTTCATTCTGAAAAGTTTAAGTTGGGCCCCAGTACTTCCTGGTACTTTTTTTGCATCAACTTGATTAAACAGTGGAGTGTGCACAGTACATGTTATGGTGGTGAAGGGCAGGGGTGGGTGGGGAGGGAAAAGAACTTGGCTTCTTTGTCAAGAGTTCACTGAAAACATCTGTTCAATCACTGAGAGGCCAAAAAGGCAAGAACAATTTGAGGAAGGGAGAAATAAAGCAATACAGAAGTTAACACAGTGCCAGCACATACTGTTAATCCTTGAAGCACGAGTAAGACAAAGAAATCTGAGTCGCCTGTTTGGGCTATTCCTTTCTCAATGATACCATGGAATTAGGTACATGGCAGACTGGGAATAGAGATCTGTTTTTTCATGGTCTTGTACAACTATCCTATTGCACATTTTGTATAGCACTGAATGATGGGAGGTGTAGTCAAACAACATCTGGAGGGTTATAATTTGCTCAGCACATATATAGCCCAAATATAAAATTTGTTTTCTGCTTCTTCCTGCTGCACTGTGAAGGTGAGTGGTGTTCCCATGTGCAATGAAAAGAAAGGTCAAGAGTTAAGATTCCTGTTGCCTGGCTACTTCACATGATGGGTCCAGGCCAGTGAAGAGACAGCTCTGCCCAGGCCTACAGTACATAAAGCCAAGCAGACATTCTCGTCTCCTGCTTTTGGAACTTATACCAGAAAAGCTGATATCTGCCTAGCAGTACACAAGCATGACTGATCGGTGAAACTTTTTGTCATGACATGTTGAGAGCCCAGTTAAGGCAAAAGGATTCGTAAAGGATTGGAGAAAGGCTGTGAGGATTGGCATGTCAAACATTACAGCTAAGATGCTTAAGGAAACATGCTGGTGTTTCCTTAAACTTTACAATTGCCAGGACCGGGTCAGGAGCAAATAAAATGGCATGGATCAGTCAGTAATCATCCCAAGCTTTCTGAACGTTTTCCCTCAGAGGCATTGCTTCTGTCAACACATAGGAGAAATGTTTGTAACAGGGTATTAGGAAAAATTTGGTCAGCAGTGTAATCCCACAATGGTAGTATTGCTGTGTGTTGGTTGGTTGGTTGGCTTCAACAGGAATAGGGAAACCTGGAGTTTCACTTTCTCCTCCATTCAAATTTTTTAAATCTCAGTTTCTTTCCATCCTGGATATAGAATAAATGGTGATTAAATCCTATTCTTAAAAAAAAGAAAAAAAAATCTGAACCTAAATTCCACAGAATGTTGTGTCAGCTATTATTCAATAGCTGCAATCATTCCCTACTTAGCTGTCATGTAGGCATTAAAGATGAGAAGCCTTTCAGAATAGAGAGGGGGTGACCCTAATTCAGCACCATAAACATGCCTGAGTACACTAGGATCCAAACTTAGCACTCTAGCCCTTGAGTGCCCAAAGCCCTGGGCCTGGTTGGAAGAATCTGTCAGTTTCATTTTCTCTCATATTTTACTGTTCTTAAAAATGTCAAGCTCTTCTTCTATATGAAGAAATTTGTAGATTGGGGTAAATTCTATTTTTTTTTTAAAAAAAAAATGAACTCAAAATCCCCTTCCATTTTTAGTTTTCACAAAGGACAGTGAACTGTACATATTCGAACTCTTTGTTTTTAAAAGTCTTCTTAGGCTAGCAAAAAAAGACAAAAAAAGTGTCCATCATTCCAAGACTGGGTTCTTCCAATTGTAGGCTTACCGGTAACCTCATTGCTGTGGTTGTCATTCTGACAAGACCCAAAGCTGAACTTACCCTCAACGTCCCCCATAAATTTTCCTATATTTAGGGAAAATTCACATTCTAGCTTGCAGTATATGCTCCCCTAGGAATGTGAAGAATTCCCCTCTTGATTTATTAGCATTTCTCTCAATTCCACCTACATGACCATCCCACCCTGTCCTTTTGATCCAATTTTTTTCATCCAATGTAGCAATTCATATTCGTTTGCTGTACCCATTTTTCATAACATGCACATTCCTGATTGCATACATTTCCTGATGTATGTATGGCAGAGCTTTACTCACTGACTAACGCATACTGTACTTATTTTTATAGCATAGATAGCAACCATTTTCTTTTAAAAATACGTGCATGATTTTGTGCCCTCTACCCTGCAAGAAGTCCTGGGAGGTACAATACGAGTAACTTCAGCAAGAATCTCAAAACCATCCACATTCTTTTCTATAGCTAATTTTTGTTGTCACTGGAAAAAAGAAACCCACTTTAACTCCAAATATAGCACTGGTAGTTATAAAAATTAACTATAATTATCATTTTGGCATATACAGATAAAGGGGATAAAAAGAAAATTAGAAAATATTCAAAAATTGTCATTTTTTTTCTGATCAAGAAACCCTGATGAAAAGAACCTACAGTGACAAGGATCTTCACAAATTAGGACCTCTTCCGTGCAAAATGTGCACATGGTTGTTTTGTTTTGTTCAGGAAACAACATTTTCTGCACAAAAAATAATATTTCTGCACAAGAATAAAAATAGAAATATTATTTTGTGAGCAGAAAAAGCTGCTTCACCTGTGCAGAAAATGCTGGAATGGAGTCTTTTTCTGTGCAAAATATGTATATGATTGATTTGCACAGAAAACAGCATTTTTGTGCAAATTTTATGTGCAGAAAACGATATTTCTCTGCAGAAAAGTAACCACGTGTGAATTTTGTGCAGAAGTAGTCCTGAATTGTTAACAGTCTTTAAAAACTGTGTGGCTTTCAAAAAATTTCTCAAAGCTGGAATTAAAATTACTTGTTGCTTCCTTTAAGAAGAGAATTAGTGAATTCTTACATCTCTGGAGATAAAGCTGTGACACTAGATTTTCCTTTAAAATTTGTTTAAGCAGCTTCCTTTCCTTTCCTCAGGGAGTACAGGCCAAGTATGTATTCTGCTGCCACCCATTTTGTCCTCAAAACAATTCAGTGAGTTAGATTAAGCATAACATGTGACATTACCTAAAAGGCTTCATGTATGAGTGAGGAACTGAAATGAGGTCTCCCCAATCTAATTCAACTTTAACAACCGTAATAAGTTAGTAATTTTAGTTCTACACTGTCTGTTTCCAAAGCTAGGATTTGAGGCAGCTTCGAAAAATTAAGACCAAAACAGGTAAAAACACATACATAAAAACATTAAAAGACATTGTTAAAATGTGATTATACTGTCTATAAAATTTGAATCATTTAAAACAAGTAAACAAAAGTATATTACTATGGCATGAAAATCTCCAAACACGAGGAGCATTGCTGCCTGCACCAGAATAAGATATTTATAGGGTAGATTGCTTGCTTTATTTCACCCCAAGGTTTGCATGACATCAAGTCCTTTGAAAGCTGAACACCTGAATAACATATAATAAATATGAATGGAACAGAAGCCTTAACTTTGAAATTTTTGGCTTTGTCAGTCCATGTCATATTTCACTGAATTGTTCTATGAAGGCTTCAGCCACAAGAGTCTCATTATAGTCAGTCAACCAGGTCCTTGTCTGGTGTAAATTGGGGGTGCACCAGTGAAACTGAGGGAGTGAATCCAATTTAAACCAGATGAGAATCTGGCCAGGAAAATGAGGTGGCTATAAAGCCTGCACAGCACTTTAGAAGTTAAGCATAATAGAGTTGCAATGCTGCAGTGTAGTTTATAACCCAGAATATGCAGGAAATGCAATCCTTCTGGGGGGCTTTGTGTTTTCTACATACTGACAGTTGATGACTTATAGCAACAACTAAGTTATCCTTGCTCTCTAGTTATGTTTTGGCTTGGCTGAAATCTTCATACTGATCCAGTATGGAGTCAGTTTTACACAGTGTGCCTTCCAAAGCAATGTGGCAAGCAGGTCGCAAGGCAGCTAAGAGTACTAGAACACTTTCTCTCTTTAGGCTGCTTTCACCAAGCCACTCATCCTGACAAAGCCTCTAAGTTGTGTCACTGAAGAGGGCATGAAGCCAGTGATTGGGTCAACATGCAAACAATTTTGATCACAAGATGAGTTATGTGCTCCGAAATAAGCCCACCTGATTTTGTATTATTAGTATTAGTATCAATATTTCCCTCCAGGAAGCGAACATAAAATTGCAGCAGGAATATGGGAGGTGTAGATTATCCAGATATTGTTAACTGCAGTTCCCTTCATCATTCACTATGCTGGCTCAAGCTTGTCATAATTGTGAGAAAAGTCATACAACACAGTTGGATAATGTCAAGTTGGGGAAGGTTATTCCAGACACTTGATGAGTGTCCAAAATCTTTCCTGTAGGATATAAAAGTGGTCAACTGTGGCTGATCTCTCAATATGTGAACTATCAAAAAATAAAACCCAAACTGGCTGGAAGTCCAAACAAGGTGGGTTTTTTTTAATGTTAAACAATATGTGGAATCTTTGAAATCTATTTGAAAAGTTCATCATTGCACCTGCAGTGTGGACAGCAATTTGGTCTCTTTTTTCCCATCCAGAAAACACTTTGATCTGAGTATTCTCCACATGTCAATGACCACAAAATATCATTTTATGTGGCTCCACAGCTGTTCTGTGCCCACTCCCTGTTGTAGGATATCCACTTCCTTTCTATTGCTGTCAGTGGCAGCTAGTGGCTTCCAAGTCAGTGACTGGTAAATCCATTCTGTGTTTTAGTTCAAGTTTTAGAAGAACTATACAAGGTGCTGAAATAAGTTCATCACCTTGGATGGCTCTTTCCATGACCTGGAGAAGATTCATAGCCCTAGTGACATGTGAGCCATCAGCCACTACTGGGCCTGGTGGTGGCAGTTCTCTCTGTCTCTCACTTAGAGGAGAGTACAATATGTGTTCTTTCAGAAAGGAGTCCTCTGCTCAACAGTTCTCTCAGCATGAGAGGCACATTTTTATGTTCTCCAGGAACACCCAGTTTGTAACAGCCTGTGGGCAGCACACGGGATCCATTGGCAGCTGCATTGAGTTGTATATGTAGTTGTCCTGTCTCTCTCTGTAAGCTCCCATTTGTAAGTGAACACATGGATTTATGTGTAACAACACATGAATAGTCTCTCTGTGATCTTTGTGTCTCTGGGGTGGTCGTGGTGCCTGTGTTGTATGCTATTTTAACATTATTTTTGTACTTCTGTACACCTTGAGTTTCTCTTGAGTATGCAAGTGTCTTCCTCCCGTTTGAGGGAAGAACAATTTTAGCTACAAATTGGTTGGCACTTATTCATGCTTACTATTAGAACATGTGATGAGAAATACATTACATATATTGCCTGGGATTTTATTTTCTCATAGGTAATACTTGTTAGAAAGATTGGAGGTCCTGTGTCTCTAATTCCCCAAACTGTCTTGTCCAGTACCTGTAACTTTTCCCCATATTCCCCAATCCAATCTGTATTCAGAGTTATTAGCATACAGAGGTTGGGTTCCAGAGGGAATACACTGCCCTCCTCCTTGCTGCTAGGCCTAATCTCCATAGCAACTGGCCTATTCTCTGGCTGAGAATTTTGAAGGCTCCTCCCTAAACTGTAACCTCCAGGATTCCATAGAATCTTCTTGGGCAGCCAGTCATATGAGGTCTTTGCCTGACACAGACAAATAGACAAACTTTGACTTTTATATATTAACTAACAGAAATATATGCAAGGGACTATATCATCTTTAATATCTACTTATTCTGGTAAACTTTTTTTTAATGTCTGTGGAATTCAGTTACTGTGTGTACGTGCCTTCAAGTCACCTGTAGACTTATGGCAACCTAATGAATTTCTTAGACAAGCAACATGTAGAGTTGGTTTTGCCAGTTCCTTCCTCTGAAATTTAGCCTATAGCACCTGGTATTTGTTGGTAGTTTCCCATCCAAATAGTAACTAGAGCTAACCTTGCTTAGCTTCCAAGATCAAATGGGATCTGGTACCTTTGAGGTATCTAGACCAATTCAATTAATAGACAGAGAAAAGTAATTTTCACTTCCTGTCTATATGCGCTTACTGTACCATGTTCACTCTATGGGCTCATTCAAATAGCACTGTTAATAAATTCTGGTTGATTTTTAAAAAGTGCAATATCATATCATTTGCCTGTCTTGTAAATTTTTGGCTGAACACTTGACAGTGGGCAAGTCACAGGTGGGTTGGTTTTCCCTGCATTCAGTCCCATATGGATGCATGTGAGCTAAGTGCTGGTTAATCAGAATGAGGCTAAATCAATCAATCAAAGGGCATCTTCTTCAAAAAATTAAATTGCTGACATACATAGAGTATATCGTCTTGGTTCTCTTACACTGCTTTATTAATCCTAATTTAAACCACTTTATAAACCCTAATTTTGATTTGCTTCTTAACAGAGCAAGCCAGATAACATAGACATTTTTAATGTTAAAGCACAGCCTCCAAGATTTGAACAGGATCAGTCAACTGGTAACCCGCATTAATGTTAGTGGTCCCAGTTTCAGCATCCAAATTTACATCCAAGCAATGCACTTAGAAAAAAAATGAACAGACGTTCCTATGCTATATTTTCTTCTGAGTTCAACAGTCTGATGTTTGGAGGAGGGTTTGCTTAGATAGCCTGTAGGAAGTACTGTTGATAGATGTGGAGAGATGGTAGAAAAATCCGGCATCTTGTATGGAACTCTAAATTTTGCAAAAATGTTTTCAAAAGTAGCAAGAAACTAAGGGCTTTTCTGCATTTTGGGGGGAAAACGGGGCAGTCTGTTACTCACCGGACTGGCACGCTCCCCCCAATGATCCATGCTGATCCGGAGCAGCGCGTGCCCACGCTACACACTCTCCGGAGACGAAAATGGAGGCTTCCAGTTGGTGGAGGCTCTCCACCAACCGGAGAAGCTCGCCAGCCAGAAGCCCGCCCCTGGAAGATCTGCAGCCTCACGCTGGCACGAGCCTGCAGATCTACACTTAGCACAGTGATGGACTGGGGCGCGCTGGGCTATTGAAAGTCCTCTTTAAATCGGTCTTTCAATAGCATGGTGAACCACCAGTTCTGGGCATTCTGGAGCGGGCTGAAGTCCAGACATACAGTAAGTAGTCTGGACCCAGTTCGCCCCCAAGTGCAAACGTCCTCAGCGGAGGATGCGCCACCCCGTTTTAAAAATAAAATGCGAAAAAGGCCTAAGTTTTCAGAAGGTTGGGTCTGCGAAGAAGGCTATGTTTCAAAGGAATGAATTCATACTTCTTTGAACTACAACTTCCAGAATTCCTCAGTGGAAATGCTGGCTGGAGGGGTCTAGGAGCTGCAGTCCAAAATTAGCTTCCCCTCCCCAGTTCTGAACAAATCCCTGTCTTCCTTTCTTAGCATTCTTATTGCAATTCAGTTGTAAGTCAATTCTGTCCCATTTTCTGTAATTTATATCAGGATCCTTGTTGCTAGTGCAAATGTTAGAGAATGTTCATAAATGTCCAATACAGACATGATGAATTTATTCATGGGAGTCAAATACGAACATCCTATTTGTGGGTGACATATGTAGTTCACATACTATTTATATGGAGACCTATGCTGGCATAATGGGGGGTTGTCCCGTATATGAATTTTAGTCCTTAAAACAGAAGGCTGCATAAATATTTTGGTCACACACACACACACACACCAGTTCTGGGTTGCATTTTTTTTTTTTAATGAAGAACTGCATTAAAAAAAATTAGAAAAGTGTCTAGTCCAAAGGATTATTGGGCTAGAAAAGGTGACTTAGGTTGGTTTGCTTAAAAATGCAGAGTGAATGAATTTTTTCAACATCCTTCTTAGCTGCTTGTAATCTTTCCTTCCTACACATGGTGGGGATGACCCTCTTTAAATACATCTATTGCCTAATCCTAGCCTTGTTCACTCAGAAGTCAGTCCAAAAGGCTTTAATGGGATTTACTTCCAAGTAAATGTGCTTAGGGCTTCAACCCTGGAAGAGAGATAGAGCAAAGACAAGAACAAAATGTGTCACATATTTAATTCACAAAATGTTTACATATATGTGTGCATCTGTGTTTTTAAAGAACTTCGCAAATTCTAAGTGCAGGTGAAATGTATTGTGTCCTGAGGCAGCTTTAATTTACATATTCAAGCCTTAGTCAGCAGAGCATCATAAGCAGTGAAAAAACTGAAGCTGTAGATGGGTCACATTTAACTGTTCTTGAACAATTTGTCATATATGTAAAATCTTTACAAGCTTTCTCTATCAGACACCTGGCATCATTAGTCTTATCTTCACTGCATTCATTGCTAAAAATATACATTAGTCTAGTAAGTAAATGATAATCATAGTCCATGACAGTTTTGTACTCAATCCAAATAGACAAATGGATTACTACTACTACTACTATCACCACCACCACCACCACCACCACTACTACTACTATTACTATTTCCCTTCCCCCTCCTCCTTCACCTTTTTCCCCTCTGTCACTGCAAATGCCAGATTGTATTTTTAATAAAAATTCCATTGCTGAATAATACTAAATTCTATATAATATGACACCATGTCTTTTCATGTTACATAATTATAAGTGTTAACATTCCACTTTAACTGCCATGGTTCTACGCTACAGAATCCTGGGATTTGCAGTTTAGGGAGGGGCATTTATCAGACTACAAACCCCAGGATTCCACAGGATGTTTTACCATGACAATTCAAGTGGAATCATAGTACTATCCCTGTGTATTGTGTAAGGGCCCACTGGGAGCTAGCCAGATGACTTCAGGAAGTTACTTGGTTCCCTGAATGTAAAACTAATAAAGTCTTTAAGGTATTGTCTGATAACAGTTCCCATGACCAAGTGGGGATTCAAACCCTGGTCTTCAGAGTCATAGCCTCGGTGGGCACACATGCCTGCCACCATGTCCCTTTCAGCAAGGATGCCGCAGTGGGTGGGTGGGTACCCAAAACTGTTTCAGCACCTGCAACTCACCCCCCACTGCTATGTTCCTTTTACTGCTGATGATGTTGGTATCCAGCAGCAGGCTTTGCAGATCCCCTGTGAGGGCTCTGTGGATCCCCAGGGATCTCTAGACCCCAGGTTAAGAATAACTGATATAGTTGTATTATTTTTATCAAATAAGCCTTGTTCATAAAGGGGACAGAGAGTTAAGATTTTGGTTATTCAAGAACTGAAATGCCTTTGGACAGCCCACAAGAAGGCATTGGCTATATTTTCCCCACAGAATGACAAATTTAGACAATCAAATCTCAGTTTTTAAATTTGAAATCAACTAGGAATTGGCCTCCTGTAGCTGGCTTTGGTTGCGTTGCTCCTTCCTTTGTACAACTGGAGAAATATGCTAGGGAGCTGTAATTAATTATAGTTTCACATTATATCTAAAACATGATTTGAAGCTGAATTCCATTAACATGGCCTGTTTGAAAGCTGTTGAATCCATTTGAATATAAGGGAAAACTTTGTCTCTCTTCACCTTCTTATCTTGTTTCCTTTCTGGTGCAAAGAGAGGAGCAAAATGGCCGAGTGTTTCTAGCTTAATCACTGTGGAATAACAGTTAATGTACTGGATTAGGAGTGAGGATACCCAGGTATAAATGCAAACCCAGCCATGAAGCTCATGGGGTGACCCTGGGATGGTCAACCTGGCTCACAGTATTGTTGCAATGAGAAAACTGAGGTGTGTGCTATCTTAAACTCCTTGGAAGTAAGGTGAGATAGAAATGTAATGAATAAATGAATGAATAAATAAATAAATAAATAATACATTAAGAGAAGTTTCCAAATGTAACCTATGTGTGTTTCCGTCTCAGAGCAGCAATTGTTATATCTAAGGCAAGAGTTTTTGTACTCAAACGCAGAAGAAATGTCCCAAAGGAACATAGAAACACACTGAGATTGAGAGATTTCATATGACCCAATGAATGGATAGTAAAAGCCAAACACTATCATGTGCAGTGGTACATTTCAAGGGTATTTGGCTTTCAAGGGGGGGTTTCCCCCTCCTCCTTGGCTGCTATTAAAACAACAACAAAATCAGAAAGATGCACAATGCACATTTTTATAAGGGGCTTTTCAGAGGGCATAAATATATGTTTGCTGACATTTTGCCTCTAAGGACCCTTTTGAACACATTATCTCCAGAGCATTGCTCCAATCTGACTGTTTAAAATAGAACAAGTTGGGCAAACTCCCTTCAATGTGTTTTCAATTGCACATCATGGCACTTTCATCCAACAATTTTTGAGGAGATAACTTTTAATTACAATAATAAGAACCACATGGGCAGTTGATTGATGCAAACCTGATGTGTTCTCTTACTTTATTAATCTTTTTAATTAGAGTCAAAAGAATGTTTTATCTGTCGGGAAGGAGATGAGATGGGCCATGACGCTCTGCTGCACTTCTGTGACTGCAAAAATTTGATTGCTCACCAGAAATGTCTTTTAACTTGGATACAAAAGGTAAGGGAACTGATGCAGAATGTGCTTTTTACAGTTTAGCCTGTTTGGTTTTTCACTCTTCTTGCTACATTGTCTTTCATAACCATGTGATAAATACTATAGTAGACACTCACTGCATTATTTGCCAGTAGTTTATAGCCACGGTGGATTGCTTTTGGACTGCAGCTCCCATGATTCCTTGGCGTTAGCTATGCAGACCAGGGCTGCTGAGATTTGCAGTACCACAATATCTGGAGAGACTCAGGTGCCCACTCCTACAGGCTGCAATTTTTCAGGAAGAGAAACCATTGTGGACCAAAATAGTTGTCCTTCTGAAATACCTTCACCGATATTCTATTCGGAAAAAGAGGATAAAGTGGTGCTAGATATCCCTAGCATCTTGGAATAATGGTACTCTTAAGGCATTGTGGGTAATGCCAGAGGATAGGAACAAATTACTATCAGAAGTAGGGGAAAAGCCATGCTATTGTTCCTTCTTGTAGACAACTCTGTTCCCCAAAAAATGAAGAATAATTTTCCCTATACCAGAATATCCCCTTGATCATTTTAACTCACCTGTTGTTGTTGAATAGATTTTGAGTCCACTCTCAAAATGGACCACAACATACATCAAGATGGAAGATTAAATAACTATACCACATAAAGCTAACTGAGGAAATTGCTACGTTCCAGATGCCATAAGGCTGAAATTTCAGCCCTAATTAGCATAACCAAAGGGCAAATCAAGTTGCAACCTCAAAACACCCGAAAATCCACAAGTTGTCTAACCCTGCTATACACAACAAATACTTTCAAAACACAAATCATTAAAAAACAGAAAACAAATAGCAGATAACAGCAGATGAAAATTTAACAGTGTGCTAAACATAGGAGTAAAATGAAACAAACGGAGATTCAAAGAAGTATTTTAAAACCTTCTAAATGGGGGAAAGTCATACCCATTTATCATAGAGAGCATTCAAATATTGTGGGACCATCACCAATGTGTCTCTGACCCTGCCACACCCTTCAATGTGTTTTCAGTTGCAGTTCCTGGAACTTTCATCTAACAATTTGGAGGAGTTTTTTTTATAATTACAATAATAAGAACCACATGGATAGTTGATTGATACAGATCTCACAACTCCCATCAGGGCCCCACATGTTGATTACAAAGCATGGGTAGAGTCACATGAGTGGGAGTGGGTCTTCTGATACCCAGGTCCCAAGCCAATTAGGCCTTTAAAAGGAAGAATAGGAATTTCTTGATCCACAACACTCAGCTCCTGTCTTCTTCATTCTTTGCCTTCTCAGTCACCTTTGAGGACAACCTCACATAAATATTGCAAAAACAAGTATGTATATAACCAAAATGTGTGTTAGTAGGGATGCAAATATTCATTTGTTTTGTTCTTGCCCCCAAAATTCATGTTTCCTCAAAACTGGACATCTCAAAATTTCATCACATTATCTAGAATTACATTTGTTTGAAATCTTTAGCATTGTGTAGTGTTACAATGGTCCAAAATACAACTTCTTTAATCAAAACTGGACAAGATTATGAGAGATTTTGCATATTTCTGGTGGTTTTTCAGGATTTTTTTTCAGGATCTTTTTTTTGCAAAAATTATTTTCAGAAAGAAAAACATAGTAATAATAATAGCAATTTGCAAAAAGAGTTTTGGAAGGCAAAAGACTACCATATGTGCACCTAAGCTCTTATAATGAATTGAGGCATGTCAAGACACCCTTTCTCTCTGTAGACAAGGAAAAAAAATTAATACTTATTATGTCCCTGTGTTACTGATGCACGGTCTGTGATAGATTTTCCTTAGGGTTGTCATAAGTTAGAAACAACTTTAAAGCACACAACAACCAGCTAAACCCCTCCCCCAGAGCCACACTAAATACCTGTGTCTTACTTGGATTAAATTTCAGTATGTTTTTCTTCATCTACCTCCAAACCTCTGTCTGATGGTTTCTACCAGTTTGGGATTAGGAAATGACAAGTCTGTATAGTGATGACATTTTAGCCTACAGCCCATAACCATCAGTTTACAATGATAAAGAAAGCCTGGATAGTGGATATTAAGTTTTGAAATCTGCAATTTCTGATAAACTATTTCATTAATTTCACTTCAAAAGAACTGTATGGGAATAGTCATCAGTGTTTAACATTTGAAAAGGGAGGATCAGAATATCAAGACTGCAACAAAGCCTCTTTCTGAAAACTCTGTCCCTACTTGGCTCGTAGATGTACTTCCTCAGTCCTTGTGTGTGTGGAACGCTACAATTCCTAAAAGGTACTATTATTTGATGCCTTATAACACCAGAGCTTGGAAAGTTACTTTTACAATTAGTTATGCAATTAATAATTAGCAATGTAATTACTAGCTATGATTCCAAACCCCTCAAAAGTTATTTGTTATCACTGCAGTGGTAAGGACTATTATTTGCAACACATTGGGGCATCATAAATCATGTTTTATCTGTTTGGAAAATTGTGCATGTAAGACAGGCATTTACATATGTTTCAGTGCATGGTAGTATTTCAGTGGTTCCAATATACTGTAATATACATAAGGTAACTAGCTTCCTAAACAACACAGTTCAGATACTTCTAAAATAATTCAGTGTTGTAATACCTTCACATAAAGAGCCAGCATGGTGTACTGGTTTGAGAACTGGGCTAGGACTCAGGAGACTTGGGTTTGAATCCCTGTTCAGCTATGGAAACCCACTGCGTGACCTTGGGCAAGTCACATTCAGCTTCAGAGGAAAGCAACAACAAGCTATCTCTGAACACACAGAATCACAGAATTGGAAGAGACCACAACAGCCATCGAGTCCAACCCCCTGCCGTGCACTCAAACACTCAAAACACCCCCAGCAAATGGCCATCCAGCTTCTGTTTAAAAATCTCCAAAGAAGGTGACTCCACTCCAAGGGAGTCAAACTGTCAAACAGTTCTTACTGTCAGGAAGTTCTTCTGGATGTTTAGATGAAATCTTTATTCTTGTAGTTTGAATCCATCTTGCCAAGAAGCTCCATGATAGTTCGCCTTAGGATTGCCGTTAAGTCAGAAATGACTTGAAGGCACACAACAACAACACTTTTACATACATTACATTAATTAAGTATACCTATTGTTATAAAGAGTCAAACTCTGGCCCTTTCTGCATGTGTGTGTGGGGGGAAACACCGAAAACGGAGCTTACCGGCTTTGTTTTCCGGCCAGCTGAGTCCATCGCCATGAGGAGCAGTGCAAGTTCGCTGCTCCTCAGTCCTTGAGCATCCCAAATGGCAGCTTCCAGTTGGTGGAGGCTCTCCACATTGGAGGCTCTCCACCAACCAGAGAAGCTCGCCAGCTGAAAGCCCACCCCCGGAAGATCTGCAGGCATGCACTTGCACGCGCCTGCAAATCTGTTCCAGAGCCGGGCGATGGAGCTACACGGCTTCGCTCGCTCTGTGCTTTTTAAAAACCTCAAAAAAGAGGTTTTTAAAAACCACGCTGCGCGACCAGTTCTGGTCACGCAGAACCGGACTGAGGTGTGGATCTACAGAAAGTAGTCCACCCCAGTCCACTCTACGGTGCAGAAGACCTCCATTGGAGGTCGCTCTGCACCATTTTAAATTCCCAGTGCGGAAATGGCCTCTGTTGTAACAGCCTGATAAATAAATAAATATTCTGTTGTAACTAAATCTAGGCACCATAGTCTGAACATGATGAAGTATTCTTACCTATCCAGGTGATTGCATACAGCTACATTGCCTATAAACTGGCTTCAAACAGCAATGCTTAGTCTGCTTACATAGAGCTTGCAAGCAGGTTGTTTATATTTCTCTTGTCCACTCGTGGATGAGTTTCACTGCTTCTCATTCCAGCTTGGTTCTAGACGCACAGTTACTTTGATTTGGCATCTTGCCTGGGGTTCCTGATATGGTATGCCCTTCTTTGACTAGTTAAGTAGCTTTTGTGTATTAGCTTTTGACAAGAATCTTTCTATGAGTTCACTATGTCACTTTCTATGAAGCTAGCTGCATCCTTTCTTTTCAACTGTTGTGAGTTAGCTGACTCAAAGCTCAGGCACAAATTCGAGCTTCTTCTTTCAATATTGCCCTGTCTCCATACAGAAACAATAATTTTTAGACTTCTGATTTTTTCCCCCCATACAATTTAAATTCTTGAATTCAGGACACAGAAGTTGAAGAGCAAATAATTGCTTACAACATAATTTGTGTTACAAATAGATGGTTACCATTAAAACAAATGATCCAAAATAAATAGTTCTACAACTAGAAACCACACAAAGGTGGGGGGTACACTTTATATTGGCTGGAGTGCCAGAGGGGCCTAGAAAACTGTGGGTCCCTAAAGTTCACAAGGAGCTTGGCACCAAAAATATTGTTTTTATTTCCTTTCTGTTACTTGGAAATTGACCTGAACTGCATTTTTCTTGGGAAAGAGTCCATAACTTTAATAAGATTTCAAAGATGGCTGCAAAATGACCTATCCTCAGGCATGATCATTGTTGCAGATCATGCCTGGGGATATTTACAGAAAATTATTGGCTTTTATCTATATACCAGCGTATTTGCCCGGCATTTCCTGAGATTTTATTTTCTCATAGGTAACACTTGTTAGAAATACCTTAGGAATTACCTTACCTTACCTTAGGAATTACATGCAGTTGAAATACACAGATTTGAGATCCTGTGTCTCTAATTCCTCAATCTGTCTTGTTCAGTATGTGTAACTTTTCCCCATATTCTCCAGTCCAATCTGCATTCAGATTTATTAACATACAGAGGTTGGGTTCCTGAGGGAAATGCACTGGCCTCCTCCTTGCTGCTAGGCCTAATCTCCATAGCAACCAGCCAGGCTTAAGAGCTCTCTAGCTGAGAATTCTAAAGGCCCCTCTCTGAATGCCAACCCCAGGATTCCACAGAATCTTCACAGGCAGCCAATCGTATGAGGTCTTCTTGCCTGACACAGCCAATCATATGAGGTCTTCGCCTGCCTGACATGGACAAACAGACAAACTCACAAACAGACAGACTTTGACTTTTATATAGTAGATCTGTTGTTTAAATCTTGTGAGATTTGCTGGAACCAACCGGAAAGAGTGTTAGAATAATCTCAAGCAACATGCTGAACTGCTGGACCTCTTGGACTAGCCCCAGCCAGTAAGGATCCAGTAAGTTTCTTCTCTAGTCTAGACAGAGTGTGTTTGTGTGGTTAAACTAGGATTGCCTGAGAATGAAAGACAGAGAAATTTGCTCTCCTGTGTTATACATGGTCTGTCACATCAGGGACAAGAATTCTTTGTGCAAAAGCAGGAGGGAGGAACCTCTGGTAAGAATGAAGCAAATCACCATGTCACAGTGGGAGCAAATGCTGCTGCTGCTTCTGGTAGGGTCTGCAGGCCCCTGAATAAGGCCTTTTCCACATTTTATTTTTAAAACGGGGCCGCACATCCTCCAGCGAGGACGTTTGCACTTGGGGGTGAACTGGGTCCGAACTACTTACTGTATGTCCGGATTTCAGCCTGCTCCGGAACGGCCAGAACTGGTGGTTTGCCGTGCTATTGAAAGACTGATTAAAAGAGGACTTTCAATAGTGCGGTGTGCCCCAGTCCATCGCTGCGCTAATGTGTAGATCTGCAGGCTTGCGCCAGCACGAGGCTGCAGATCTTCTGGGGGCGGGTTTCCAGCTGGTGAGCTTCTTCAGTTGGTGGAGAGCCTCCACCAACTGGAAGCCTCCATTTTCATCCCCGGAGAGTGTGTAGCGCGGGCGCGCACTGCTCCGGATCAGCATGGATCGTCGGGGGGAGCGTGCCAGTCCGGTGAATAATGGACTGCCCCGTTTTCCACCCAAAGTGCGGAAAAGCCCTAAATGTCTAGTTCACTCACAGTTTCAGGTTTGCTTCAATCTAATGTTATCTGCACATTAGAATACGGATTCAAAGCAACCAATATAGTTTATAGTTTGAAAATATATGACACTAGAGCCTGGGTCTCCATAAGTCAGAAAAACTTGAAGGCCAACGGCAACAACAAAGAGCCTGGGAAACTGGAAGAAGCTTTCAAATGTCTACTTCACTGGCATCTCACATAGATTTCAGAGAATTTTCCTTGTGAAATGCTCCACCTGAAATAAAAACCTGTTTTTTGAAAGTCTATTTTTGGAAAAGAATATGAACTATCCCTACTTATATAATTATATGAGATTTACAAGAAAAAACTGCTACTAATTTTCAGTGAAGTGTGCATAAGTCTGTAGAGTTTTTTTTCACACTGCCAACATCTGCAACAAAAAGAAATTTCAAAAAACCTAGCACCCATCAGAAATGGCACACATTCTACAGTGCAGCAAGAACAGTTCAACTGCCAAGCCATCTTATCTATTGAGTGTGAACATACAAGGAAGAAGTTGGCTTTGTGGGGCAAATTCATGATTTTGCAATGAAAAAGGACAGAAAAATAAAGCTTTAATGTTAATTGGACTACTGTTTGCAGCCAAATTGTTCTAACTGACTTTCTAAAAAAATGAAGACATGGATCAAAAGTCCCTTTATTAATGGCCAAAAAGTTTTAAAAATTACTTAGCAAATATGCAAGAATCTAATATTGGATATTATCATTACACAAAAGTAAGAAAAACAGTAGTTTTCAGAAATGTCAATCGTCGTCTCATAATAAAAAGACAATTCTTTCTGTGGCTCATGAGACTTTCTATATGGGAGGAGGGATGTGTCATATTGGTGTAGGAAGGGGCAATATTACAAGTTTGTATCAAACTCCCTCAGATGACACTTGGGGCTATGCCTACCATACTCTGTTGTAATATTCCTGTCTTTTTACAAATGCAAAATCTTATTTTAGGGGAATCTCAATATTAACCAATAAATAGGTGACATGCTGGCTTGGATGAAGTTTTAAAACTTCTCCCCCTAAGTGAAACCACATGTGGCAAATATTCTGTATCAGCACTAGTAAATATATTTGCAAACTCAAGATATTAAAAAAAATATTTTCCCTCATTCTCTAAAGATGCCAAAGATATAATTTAGGTTGTACTATTTGGAGTGGTTTCCAATGCATGCCGGAACAAGCAGCTAGTCTGGTGGTCATACTGCAATCTGATCATCCTCATTTTCCCCCATTAGTATTTACCGCAATTGTTAGTTACTTTTCTAGGATGCCAACACTGCAGCAACCAGAGACCGTGATCTTGATTGTGTTTAGTCAATGCAATGAAATCAAGAAATTATTTCTGGTGAAAAGTGTTTACGGTGTCTACGTTGCTTAAATCCTTAGTGAGAATTGGAATAGGGCATACCTTAGTATTTGTACAACGAAATCCCCCATTTTTGACTAGAACTACTTCTGTGAGGTTGATTGAAAACTGCAGCCTTGAAAGAAAACATAAGCTGCAATTCTGCATACCTTTATGCTTGAATTACTGAGGAGGATTACAGATCGGTACAGAATTCACATGACATCTTGCAACACTATCATTTTGATGCATGATAACTTATCTACAGTTTGTTAAGAAACACACTGTGTAGCCTTCTTTGGAGTATGCCACATTAAAATGCAGCAGAGGGGATCCCATATTTTAATGTTACTGTGTACAAAAAGAAAGTATCTCTTTTTGTGGATAATGGAGAAGAAAGCTAGACCTGCCTAGCATTCTAGGAGAAAAAAAAGTATAATTAGGGGCTGGTGAAGATTTCATTTTTGTTTTAGAAAGTGCTTCCAAAACCGATTTAGACGTTTAAAGGAAAAAGCTTGAGATTTGACTGAATGTGGGAGAAAGCAAATGACAAAGTGGGCCATCCAGGCACAGGGCTTTAGTTATATAGCTCTTAAAAGTCTGCCATTGAATCCATATATAGTATAGTATAGTATAGTATAGTATAGTATAGTATAGTATAGTATAGTATATTTTGTGGTGCTGAATTAGGGTACCATCTCCTTTTCTTCTGGCAGGATTCTCTCATTTCACAGCTACATGGCAGACAGGTGCTCCAACATGACTCTTTCCATCCTAGGAATAGCTGTACCTATTGAATTTAGCCACTGCAGATGGTTGAGAATTTTGCTTCTTTTGATTTGGGAAAAATCCTCCAAAATTCCACCAAATTTTTCATCATAAATTACTTCATACATTCAGCAAAATGAATTTACACTTACTGGCACTTTTCTTCATTTCTGATTAATGCATTAATATGAAGAAAATCACAAATTTAGATCAAACTTGGTTTTTAAATGAAAGAAAGCAAAGCTGTCAGATGTTACCATCCTTAGACCATTAATTCCAGATTTGCTAAGTTTTTTACTGGGCAAAGAGCATTTTTGATTCAGCCATGAAGTCCTTACCATGTATTCTAAAGTGTTGTAGTAGAGAAGTGCTGTTGAAACAGTGGCAAGATTAAGTAATCCATCGCCCCAATTTCCTGTGCTTTTCTAGGTTTCCCTCATTTTGGTAACAGGCTGAGCATGATGGTGAAACTCACTTTTGCTTCTTCCTATGTCTGTCTCATTAATACACAAACTGGGTTGGGTAACCTATTTTAACATCATGGTACACATGGGTGAAAGGAACTGAATGTTTTCTTGCTTAACCTCCTTCAGTCTTGTCAACGAAGTGGTTAATCTCAGCTTCTCCCACTTCTATTACTGGAAAGTGACTGAGAGGAAATCTTGAGGTGAAGATAAGAATGAAGATAATTCAGCTCCCATCATCCACATGTTCTCTCTGATGATAAATTTATGATGTATACGCACACCACTACCTATCTCATATCAGAACAGGACAAAAACATGAACAAATGTGGCCAGCCACATCAAGTTCATTTGGGTCTTTAGTCTGCAGCCTTAGACTGATTGCAAACAACATCATTTTTGGGTGACAAAAACAGTAGCTGAACCAGACAGGCCCCTCACTGAAAAGCATAGACAGCAAGGCATTTGAAGAATGTCAACAAACAGCAGTGGAAACTCTGTTTCTAAAAATCCACCGAACTGGGGTCTATGTCAGCAGTTTGTTACAATGGGGAAAACTGCATTCAAAGGCAGAACTGTTCATTTGAGTTTATATTTGCTTTCGCTTATGCAATTAGAAATTAGTTTTGCTTTTTGCTATATTTGATTTTAAAACAAAACAAAACCCTGAAGTTCATTATGTACCAGATGCTATATTTGCTGGTGTATAAGATGTGCTTTTTTTCAAGAAAAATACTGTTTGAAAATGGGGTGCATCTTATATGCCAGTGTGTCTTATGCACCAGCAAATAGTTTTTCCAGTGTATAAATGGGGTGCATCTTATACATGGGTGCATCTTATACACCAGCAAATACAGCAGATAGTTCAAATGCTTAAATACCCTGAAGGCACCAGATCCCATTTGATCCTGGAAGCTAAACAGGGTCAACTCTCATTAGTACATGGATTGGAGACTGCCGAGGTGTTACCCTGTTTACTGGGGGTCCCATGAGTGACACCTATATGTGCTCTCAAATAACTAAGTTTGGGGAAATTAGCCAAGAGCACAAGCTAGCAATGCAAGAGGCAGGGCAACGCAGCGGAATCTTTTACCCAATGTCTATGAGGTCAGGCCAAGCCAAGGAGCACACCAAGTTTAAGAATAACTGAGATTTTTATTCAATACAGACAAACAGTGTATGCAACACACGCACTCAGATAACTATAGAAAATAAAGGTTGGAGTGGTATAGAGGGATTTTGAGAGGGATTGTCAAATTGGGTGATAGGACACCTGTCCCAGAGCCCGGAGAGGTCACTGCGAAGGTCCAAAGTTGTGCGGTCTCAGCTACTGGAACTGAGGGAAAGGCTCGCCAAGCAAAGCAGCAGCAAGGCGGGATGGAACTCAGGAGCGATCCGAGGAAAGTCTCAGAATCCAGGGTTTTTATAGGGAGGAATGTGGCTACAGGCTATTCCGTACTTGAGGAAAACAATGAGTCTCGGGAGCGAGACAAAGCTTTGGAAAGGTCAAAATTTAGCATGATTGCTCTGGGCTCATGAGTTCTTTGTAAACAGTGTGCTTACATAATGAGGATGTTTGCAGAGAGGTCTCCTAAAGCGGCGATCTGACTATTTCTGGCCTGCCAGTATTGTTTTGGGATATTGCAGCGTTTAGTGGCCGAGCCTAGTTCTGTGCTTGTCCGGGGGCCTCACAAACACGTGGAGAGGGATGGTGGAAGAGAGTCAAATTATTGATATCAAAATGATATCTATGTCACCTTAAGTGTGGCCCAGCCATGGCAGTAACAGAGGAATACCAGGGTATAGGCTATATTTCAGAGGAAGACAATGGCCAATATTCCTTGCCTTAAGGGGAAAAAATGTCCTATGAAGTTCGTGGGCTTGACATAAATTGATAATGACTTGAAGGCACGTATATATACACACCCAACACAAATGGAGTTTATGGATTTGGGTAAAATTTTTAGATCAAAATGAAAATAAATTCTCCCTTGTTTGTTCTGGCCCAAATTAAATAAGTACAGCATTAAGACGGCCATGTTGAAACTGTCTTCCTTTAAAATTGTTAAGGATGAAAAATATTTCCAGGGAAAGAGGTGGCATTCCAGGACCATAAACATGGTTGAAAGCATGTCCCAAGCACAAGTTTTAGAGATGCAGCACACAAAGGGCTCTGCCTAGATTAATGAATCTGTCAGTTTTGGTTTTGATATTCAAGGTGTTTTGTTTTGTTTTTGAAAACAACCTCAAGTTCTTTCCATCCTGAATATGAAGAAATTTGAAAGTTTGGGTGTAGCTTTCTACCAAAGCCAAACAGAAACAAACTCCTCAGCTATTCCTACACAGCCTCTTACAGCTAGGGCACTTTTCTCCAGAGATGAAGTTGGGCAAAGGGCAAGGACTACGAGTTCTCAGTGGTGGCCAAATGCAACCTTCTCAAAAGGTGGTAAACCTACATCCATCCCCACAGAGAAGAATGGACAGAAGAATTATTAGATAAAACAGCTAAGGAAAAAAAAAGTTTTGTTTGTTTTGTTGCTTATGTGCTTAGGCAAACTATATTGCCATTTTGTATCATTCCAGGACCTATGTATGAGGATGTTGTAATAATGAGATATCCAACTAGATAAACCAATGACTCTTTTTCTCCACTGTTCCTCCTTTCCTCCTTTTTCTTATACATATGTTGGTAAGTGGGGAGATACAAGTACATATAATTGGTGAAAGCCTGGCAAGGAGAGGACAAATTGCTTTATTTGGGACTTCTTGGTAACATTTGAGAAAATTAAAATAGGATTAAAAAGAACAGCAGAGGGCCACTATTTTTAAGAAATGTGACTTTGAAGACTATTTTGAAGAATTATTGGCCATTTTGGACTTATGTCAAAGGCCTCAGCATGTAGGATAGCAGAGCAGATAGCAAGCAGTCGCTTCATTAATGCTCTGCATTTATAACCATACTTGTTTAGATGGGCTCCACCTTTATTTATGGGCTGAAATTGTTTAGTGCCGTGAAATGCTGATGCAAATCTTCACACTTCTTCCTGTTTCATCCATTTTATGTTCAATTAGCTTCTGAGCATTTAAATTTCTCATTATTTCCACAGAAGCTTTGGGATTTCTGTTCCTTTTACAAAGAAGTTATGTGTTTATGAATGAGATAATTAATGAAATGTTAATCTCCTACTCTCCTGCTGTGGGCACCAGTGAATTGATTGGAAATTGCACATGAATTGTACATGGCCAACAGTAATCACAGACCTCAAATATTTATAGAAAAAACTTTCCCTTGCCAAAAAGAAGTTGAGGAAACATGTTTGGGAGTTTTCTTCCCATTGGATAACTGCACTTCCTGTCCTCATAATTCTTTCAAATGAAGATGATGCAGATGCATGCCAGGGGTGAATTGAAATTTCATTTTTTTAAATTTAAAAAGTTTCCAGAATTTGCAAATTTCTTTGTAAATTCAAGAATTTGTTTTACTTTTTTTTTTTAATGAAGGCAGAAGAGAGTTAACGAAACAGATTTACCCAGACAAGCATAAAGCTTTCAGAGCTTGACCCTCAATCCCTGCCCACTTGACGATGTTTATTATGCCACATTAGAATTACTACTTCCTTTTCTTGATGCTTCAGAAGCTTCAGGGCAGTCAGGTAGAACTCCATATTAAGAGTACCTTTGTACCTCTGGAACCTGGCAGCTGAGAATTTAGTTTGGTTTTGGAATTTGAATTTGAATTTTAATAAAAAATTTCTATAATTTCATACATTCCTTTGCAGATCTGAGGGACCAGAATTTGAGTTCACTGATAGCTTTGTCAGTCCTTAGAAAATAAAGACCTGGGACCCCTAGTTATTGGCAAATGCTTCCTCTGCCAGTGGTCTGTTGAGCATGCAGCACTAATACAATCCATGTGTAGCTTTTCCTTCACACAACTGATATTCAAAATGGATGTGTAGATGCTAAAGCTGAGGAATGAGAAGCTTGTGCTGAAGTGTAGGGTTTTACTATCATTTTGGTTTCCTGACAGTTGTGTTTACAGCTCAGTTCCTAGACTGGGTGGCTTGCTTGAAATATATTCTAATTAGATAACAGATGATATTAGAGAGCTTTTTTTAAAAAAAAAAAATCCTCAGGAAAGTAGAAATGTGCTTCAGTCTGTCACCCTCAGCATGAGGATGTATGGCGAAAGCTTTGCAGGGCTTGCTTCATCCTAGGATTCCGAGAATGGTGTCTTGGCACACATTTTTCCACACGTGTTTGTCATATCTAACTTATTAAGCAATTGAATTTAGTAATAATGACTGTAAATTAACCATCTGTCAAAGATAAGAAATGTCTAACTTAACCCTCAGGCTGCCGCAGATGCTTTTGCATGATGCCCACAACATTCCATTGGTTGCCAAAAGGGGAAAATGGCAGTCACTCAAAAGGTCTTTTATTTTTTTCCATGTATCTGACAAATGGTTGTTGGTTTCTTCCTCCCCCTTTTTAGAAAAATCTCTGTTGCTTTCACTGAACTTTAACTTTTTAAAAAAGTGAAAGTTACTTAAGTTTTTTGCAGATAGCTTTAAAAATGAAAATCAATGCCATTTTGATATTAGAAAGAACTTCTAGCTCTTTCTACCTAAGTGAAAAATGTCATTTTCAATGTTTGAGTCTTGAAAGGACCTACTGAAGATTAATAAACCTGTCTTCCTAAATTGTTATCTTTCTATTAGTTCCTAATTTACGCAAGCCAATTATACCTTTTTTTATCTATTGCCAACATGGTTAAGCAATAAGAGGGGGATGGTAAGATTGCACTCCCGTTTTCCCTGTTCTTCCCAACTGAAAAGGAAACACAATTGACCTAAAACCAAACCTTGGAAAAGTGACTTTTTCAACTGCAAAAGTTACTTTTTGGATTAAAACTCCTCGAATCCTTTACCCTTTGTTGAGCAGTATTTTTTTTAAAAGCCCTCTTCCTAGCTACATGCAAGTGTTAAGAACAATGTAAACTTTTGCTGATGGCAGCAATGTTAACATGAGTTAAGGCAGAGCAGACTTCCTAATTAACAAGGATTTGAAACCACCTGATTATACAGCCCTTGAAAATGCACTGAAGTATTCTAATCTGTAATTTACTAGAAAATGAATAACCCTGGCTAGGCTTTTTCTGTCCTAAAAGAGGTTACAGCTTACGCACTAGGAACAGATCAGATGGACAGTCACTATCAGAGGTGAATTTTGCCCTACCCTGGACCTTTGCAGACTCCCCAGTCACTTTTGGTTTCTAAAAAAATGTGTCCCCCAGCTCAAAAAATCACACGATGATATTATATTTGAAGGGAAAATTGCATACCCAAAGGTTTCTGGCATTGCAGATTTTATTTTGAGGACTATTTTTTTAGTGATTAGGAGTGGAGGAGCCTGTGAAACTTTGAAAGGCTGCATCAGAGGCCGTGAGAGGTCCAAGATGTGGACTTGGCTCAGGCAGTGAAGATGCTCTTTAGCATGGGGGCATTTAAGTTTCCACTGACAATAATGACTTTAAGAGAAACCGATCTGTTTTCTAACAGTGGATTCTTTAAGTATTGTCAATACTGTAGTCCTTTAAGTATTAGTCCTTTATGTATTATCAAACCACAGGTCATGTTGAGGTTAACCATCAGTCTGGTTGACGAACGCTGCTGGTTGGAAGAGTGGTTCCCCACCCTTGCTTTAAGAGGAATTCAGCCTCATCTAGATGAAGCTGAACACTGCCTTTTTGGCACTTGAACCATACAGCAACAGAATTCACATTGTGTCTCCATTCAGCTTTGGCTTATTGATCCTCATCCAGTCCCTCACTTATTCCAGACATTGATTTATCACATATACATGTATTAGTTTGGAACTTATTAAAAAAGAGGACAGAAAGAAATAGCTTTGCTTCCATTAAACACAGTAAACTTTGGTAGATACCACAAAGGTATCCACTGGAAACTGAGTTTTTAAATTCAGTAGCAGTGATATCTAGATGACATGAAAACAAGTACTACTTGCAGAATAGAGGAAAATATTCCAAATAGAAAAGTGAACCTGTAGAAACTGAGGCATTCCAGAAAGTTTTTTTATGGTACAAAACATAATAAAAGTTAGAGGAGGGAGAGAGAGAATGAAAAAGAGAAATTAGTACCCAGGAATCTTAGGATCTGTTTGTCCTAGCGTATAGGAAATGGATTCTGGGTTCATATTGGAGCTATTTAAATATTAGTTTAGCAATGCTTCTCATGTTAATGAAAACATTTCCATGAATTTGAAAAGGGATGAAAGCATGAATTGATAAACTCCAGGAGCCACAGAAATACATTAGATGAACCCCAGAACCCTCATCTGTGCTGCCACACTGCCTAATACGCTGCAGTGTCAAAATGTACTTTTTTAAAAAAACATACAAAGTGTGCAGGATAGCATCTTGTTTTCAAGAACTATCATGACTTTGGGTGGTTTTGTGGAGCACAAATGTCCTTGGCCCCATGCAACTTGCTTGCATTTGTCAAAAAAGTGGTAGTTCTACTGTGGAAGATTTAGTGTTTGGAACATTGGGACCCCAGTGGGGCCTTCTAAACTAGCTGGAGAGTAACATGTGTCCTTCAGGCCTCATTTAGCCCACTCTTAATATGAAGCACAAGATGTTCTGATCCCATGTGTATTTATTTTGCTGTGGTTTAGGAGGCGTATCCAGAGAATGATTTTGAATGGCAATAATTCAGTGCTGCAACATCAACCATATGTGGGGTATGCAGGTACTTCTACTCCACTCACACTCACCTATTCGACTACCTTTGACTTCCTAATACATTAAAATGGACTTGAGCTCGGGGTGCTTGTAATAGCATTCCTCTTCTTTGGTTTTACACCATATCAGCATGGGAATTGTTAACACAAAGAATGGTGATATAACTATAGAATTTTACACTATGCCCAATTTCGTGATGTGGATGCCACCAGCCATGGTGGAAAAGAAAGCTGTGTAGTACCTTTCTGATTGGTGTCCTCTTATTTCCCTAAAACATATGTGGCCACTGTGACATTTTTTCTGTCCTTCCTACATCTGCTCTGGTTTGTATGGTACTCCCCTTTGACCCTGATCTTCAACACTTGGGAGAGAATCAGCTCCTAGTCTGTGGTTTGTTCGCACTTTAAATGTAAGTCATCTTGGGCCATTGCTTCAATATGCATATAGAAGAACCCAGATCACTGAAACAGCACTGGGGCTATTAAAATCAGCTTGTTCATCTTCTCATCTGTTTAGGAGAATTAAGTAGCTCTCTGTGGAAATAAGCATGTCAGCAAAGTGTAGGGGACAAACATCTGCATACATACAGTTCAGATCAAAATGAAGCTGAAGCACCTATATGCAGCGGGAAGTCATTTGACAGCAAAAATGTTAGCCAGTTCTATTTACTGATCAATATGTGAAATGACCTTGTGCATTGCAAAACAACATAAACCTTTGGGAAACAGTAGGCCCCATCTAGTGATAGAAAGAGGACACTGCCTGAAGAGATGAATGCACAGATGCCAACTAATAATCAGCATAGGTGAGCTATGCTGCTTTTGTTGCATGAATCAAGACACCGCAAAACAGTCCAGTATAGTCATCCTGTATTACTGTGATGATGAGAGGTAATGCTACCTGGTGAGTTGGTGGCTTAGCTGAGATTTCATGTAGAGATTTTAAGGGTATAGTTTATGCTCTTAACTAGTTAGCTATATCAGTTCCAAACAAAGAAGTTTGGGACTAATTTTATTTGAAGCATGCATTGGATTTCCCACTGAGGTCTTTTAAAATATATTTTAAGCACTGCTACCCTCCTAATCATCATCATCATCATCATCATCATCTGAACTATTAACATGAATGTCCCTAATAAAATTAACATTTCTGGAGCCATGGAGTATTGATATCTGGAGATATTTTCATTGGGAGGTTTACAAATGTGGTAAATGAGTAAAGCCAACACAGTGCACCCTCTGGCTGACCTCACCATACACAAATCTGAGGTTATGCAAAGCATTGTGTCCAGTATTGTCAATGGATGCAACAGACACACACCCGTGCTGCTACAGGCACAATCACATTGTGTTCACTGAAGATGAAGGGATGCAAGCATTCACTTTTTGTTTGTTTGTTTTATGTAGGAGCTCCTGGAAAGGAACCAGTGCATATATGGAGGGTGCACTGTACATGTTTCTAGCTATAGAATGTGAAGAGATTATGAAGCTCTCCTCTTTTACTATAATTCTCAGTTGCTTTTTAAAACTATAATTCCCAGAAAAAGTTGTGAGGGTTTTTTTTTGTTTGTTTGTTTTTTGTACAGTGACTACTATTATTCTCTTTTTAAAAAGTATGGTTCTATATTTAAAAAAAAGTTTAAAAAACAGCTTTAAAGATTAATGTCTTCATCCATATCCGTCTAACTCCGAACATTCGATCTCACTCTCCAGTATTCCATCCCATTCTCATCTGAACAAGGTGAGGCTATGCCAGTGGGACAGAACTTGATTTTCAATGGATAAAGTCATTGGAAGAAAATATTGATTGAGCTCCTTGTCCAGGGGTATCACTCCCTTAATCCTATTGTTTTATGTGTAAATTGTCATAACTATTCAAAAAGAAGTAGGAACCAGGGAGCTGCCAGTGGAATCCATGGATAAAAGTGAAACTATTTCATAAGATACTCGAGATATGGTTGTTAGTCTCTCCTCACCCTTCCCATCATGCTGCATCATATGCCTTCAGAGTAGATCTGCAGATAACTGTCAGCACACAGTCTTACCACACACACACACACACACACACACACACAGTATGATGTTCTTTCTTATAAATATATTTTGTTATATTGTATTATGAGATAGCATTAAATACAAGAAAATGGCCATATTTGACCTTTATTTAACTGGCACCCATAAAAGTGCTTGATTTGAGCAACACCATTATTGGGTCACTGAAATGTCATAAGAGTTTCCAAGAACTCTTCTTCAGCCTTCAGGCTTTGATAATACATAATGTAGGAGACTGGTAGAGAAATAAAATTCCAAAATTCTGGCCAGATGTAGCAGCCCTTATCTTTGTAGGCAAGCTGACTTTGAGAACTGCAACTTCAATGAAGAAGAAGTGTGTTAAGAGATCAGTTGGCACTTTCTGTTCTCATTATGAATGAAAGCCTTGCTACAGCCACAAGAGATCTGTCCACTGCCTAAGTCATGAATACGTTAGAGCAGAAATACAGGAGAAACATAATAGTCCTGGGCCTAAATCATGGTCAGCGCCAGCATAGCATCAAGCACTGTAGAGGTACTTATGTTCTGGTGGCCGTTTTGACTCATTCCAGGGGCTGTTCTGGTTTCTGTTTTGGATTGTGTGAGAATGAACAGCTTTGCCTGTGCACTGAACCAGCTTAATAGTGTGGGCCAATGGGCAACTCTCTACATAACGGGACATTTGATGCCTCCTTACATACATGGGTGAAAAGTAAAACCAGTGGTGTAATTTCTAGTTACAGCATTGTAATGCCCCAACAGGATTCCACTCTCTGTGTTCCTGAGGCTGGAAAATAAATTTAGGTATTGTACTAAGTAGAGGGTCAACTCAAGGCAAATGGTCATGTCAGTCATCTGGAAGTGGTGTGAGGGCTATCAGTTGTCTTATTTATATGAAGCCTACATCTCTTTGGCTCATGTTGTTTTAAAAATTGTTTCTATAGTATATCAAATGCAAATGGAGTGGAGTGTGTGTGTGTGTGTGTGTGTGTACATATATAAAGTTTTAAAAGAAATAATTTACACCATGTTTGAAACTGAGGTCTGTTCCACCCCCTCCCCCATGTTACTTAACTTTGCTTCAGTGCGGGGCAACTAACAATTGCACAAGATGGCTGACCCAGGGGACAAAATGAAGAACTTCTCTGCTGTCAGTTTTTATTTCAACTACTGTTGCTTTTGAAGTTTTCAAATGCAGATTTGAGCATTTCAAATGCTGTGAAATGGAATACTCCTCCTCAGTTCTTTACAGCTGCTGGAATACGCCTATCCCTTCTTGGCTGTAAAAATGAAACTATGAGATCTGATTATGCTGCACTGAGAGTGTTTTGCCATAGTTAGTGATGGACACATCAGACAGGAACCATGCAGGAAAATACTGTTCCTGTATATTGGAATAGTAAATCAGAATGCTTTTGTATTTGCTTATCCTCTTGGCTACCGTATAATACAAGGAACTCATATTTCAAAATTAGCTGAAGGTTTCTTTTCCGAGACTAGCTACACTTCCTTGCTTGCTAGACATGTTTCCTTTTAGCACTTTAGGTTTTTCTTGGGAAAAAAATAGATTCATATATTAATTTCCACACATCTAAGAGTGTCTCTTCCTTTTTTTTTCATCTTAATGTTTTAATTAGTTTTTGTGTGTGTGTCCATAAATATGGTTCTTGGAAAATCTAAATTCTTGTGAGTCTCCTAGATATGTAGACATTTCCCTTAGACTTACTGGGGCTATGTTTTGAGTGCAAACACAGTCTCCATTGAAATGGTGAGCAAAATCCTAACCCGGCAAAGTAACAGATAGTCCAAAGATTTGGGGAATGAGAAGTGACACAGTGGTGGAGTACTTGATGGCAGGAAGCTGCAGTCTACAGAAGTATAGTCATAAATACAGGAGACACCAATATCCTGTTTAAATAAGAATTCACTGAAAGGATATAAAATATAGGGATCTCTTCCTGTGTGTGTGAACAGAAAGACTCCTGTTTGAGAAGGGGCCTGGAATCCAGCAGAGGCTCCTCAGTGGAGGAAATGGCAAGGAGAGGATTCCCCCCCCCGATTTATCCTTTTCCATTGTAGCTGTTTCAGGGGGTTCTCTCAGTCTACAAAGCATCTTTTTAAGAACGTGTGGAGAGACTGCAAGGAGAAAGTGAAATCTTCAAAAATAATCTACTCACCTGCATCCTTCAATGTATGTATGTCTCTGCTGAGCATAGGCCTGGATCCAACCATAGTAAAGAATTTTAGACATATTTCTAAGCAATTTCTTTGTTTAAAACATGAACAACAAGGTTTGTCTATCAACAGCAAGTTACCAAATGTTTTAGGCTTTCAGCACCTGGCTAATGCCCGTCAGTGAGAAAATTTAAGGGTGTTGAACTATGACTCTCAAGATCGGTGTTCAAATACCTGCTTGGCATGGAAGTCCATTAGGTGACCTTGGACAAGTCACATTCTCTTAGCCTCAGAGGAAGGCAAAAGAAAAAAACCCTCTGAACACATCTTCCCAATAACCCCCCATGATAGTTTATATTAGAGTCACCATAAGTCAGAAATGACTTGAAGGCATACAAGAACAACAAGAAGAGACAGTCAATCAGTGATGGGCCACTCTTATCTATTTAGCTTCTGTATCATTTGAAAGGTAGAGAACAGTGCCAAGAAGTTATGGTTGGCTGGGTCTAAGGAATCAAGAAACTCATCAGAAGCCAAAGAATTTCAGCACAAGAAAAATGACATTAGAAACAATGTAGTCCATCCTATAGACAGAGATGCCAACATGGTGCAGCTTGATGAACTGATTCCTCATTACCTGAAACAAATATGCAATTGAGGTGGGAACCTAAATCCAGTTCCATAAAAATGTCTAGTATTTCATATCCAATGTGGAGATAATACCTTATCAAAATCCGATTTGCAGAATGGGCAACCATTATGAATAAGTCAGCCCTAACCACTAGTTATTAAACATGTTAACTGAAAAGGCAGTACTCAGTGGTTTGTTTTATGTCAGTTGCTAACTTAGGTGTCTTTCCTTGGTTGTCAAAAATGATCTGTAATTATGTTGTATCAAACCGTGCTCTTTCCCTCAAAGTAGTAATCAAACGATGCTCTCTTCCCCTGTGTAATAATTTTGTCCTTGCATATTTTACATTTCTGTTGTTTATTTCACTATTATTCCTTTTTGAACCCAGACTCCCTGTGTAGATACTTATTTATTTATCTATTCACATATTTATATCCCACCCAATATCGCAGACTCTCAGAGTGAAGTACACACAAAAAGCAATTTAAAACAATTTAAAATAGTAAGTGCAATTTTAAACAATTTAAAAACCATCTGAGACATACAAATATGCAGTATTTCTTTGCAGCCAATTTAAAAAAAACAAAAACAAACCACAAGCCTACTAAGGTCCAAACTAAACATGATACTAAAAGTGTACGGTAGTTACAAACTATTTCTCTGTTTTAAGAACAATTAATTGTAGCCATGAGGAGTGCAGGGTGTGTGTCTCTCAAAACAGCAGGAAGAGGAGAGGGAAAGTTTAACCCATTCCTCTCTCCTGCAGTCCTTAACTATAGTCTTCTCCAGCTGCTGTTAGCCCTGGTGAAAAAGATGCCATCCGTGCCAATGCGACTCACCTCCTGCCTGTCTAAGATCAGTTTGAGATGATCCGGGGTTTTTTGGCATTCTGGGAAAAAAAGCAAAGGATTAAACCTCACTGTTTTCACACACATTTCCTCCTCCTCCTCCTCCTCTTCTTCTTTATATTTATCCTGCTTTTCCCCCAGTTTGGACTCAGGATGGCTTACAACAGTTGAAACACACCTAGTTAAAATTTCACAGCATACAAAAGTAAAAAAAAATTCAATCATCATAACATTAAAACCAGTTAAATAGATTAACTATTAAAACAATACCAATAAATGAAAGTTCAGCACATTATACAAGGCCTGTTTCCCCTTAAAAAAAATTCTCGGAGTCCTGCTTGAATAAACCGGTTTTACTAGATAGTAAAGAAGGTACCAGTTTAGCTCTCTGGGAAGGAAGTTCCAGAGCCTGGGAGCAGCCATCCATGTTGCCACTTGATGTGCCTATGCAGGTAGTAGGATAAAGAGAAGGGCCTCCCAGAAACTCCCATAACATGGCAGATTCACATGGGAGTACATCGCCCTTCAAATAACCTGGACTTGAACCATGCAGGGCTTTATAGGTCATCACTAGCACTTTGATCTGTGCCCAGACACAGATTGCAAGCAAGTGAAGCTGTAGCAACAAGGGGGTTTTGAGCCCTCTGTAGCCAGCCCTAGTTAACAATCTGGCTCCAGCTCTTTGGACCAGCTGAAATTTCCAAACACTGTTCAAAGGCAGCCCCACATAGAGCATGTTGCAGCGATCCAAAAAGATATGCAGCTAAAGCGGGCACACATGTGTCATAAGACATTTAGTATCATGTCCATTTTGGGCCTGAGAGGACAAGTTTAATAGTTGAGCAGAGATCTGAATATCCATCGTTCAAAGTCTATGCAGTATCCCACAGAGGCTTTTACCAGACACAATAGCATACATCAACACCATACGGCTGTCCCCATTCAACCTTATAAAGAGTTTTAAAATACAAAAAAGATGCAAATGTTTGTGTTCTTTTTAGTTTTTGCCAAGACTAAATGAAAAAAATACTTGTGAGGCCCTTGGGAGACATCACTCTAGCTGTGTCAAAGATGGTTCTCCCCCCACACCTCTCTTTCTCTCTCTCTTCTTCTTTTTTTTCTTTTCTTTATGCATTTCTTTATTAATAAAAGCCACATTTTGTTTATAAAACAAAACAGATTGGTCCAGCGGCACAAAACAATAATGCAACGAAGGCACTAGTTCATTAAACTGGAATACAGGGATTGGGTTACTAATTTGATGCTTTTAATTTCATGTTATAAATTACATCCTTTCAGAAGGTAGGAGAAAAATATTTCCCGTGCCAATGGTTACCACAGACAGTAAGGTTATATATTACCCTGGAGAAATGAAAAGTTGAGGGAGGTGCTAGAGATTACTCCTGCTGCTATGAGGGTTCCTCAAAAACAGAGAGCAACCTCGGTATATCAAAAATTGCTTCTATACACACTCCTCATAAAATGGAGTGCATTCTGCACATTTAATTTAAAAAGGTTTTGCAAAAGTACTGGAATGAAGATAGCTGTTCAACTCAACAAAAAGGTCAGGAAGTAAAATATATATATAAAAATAATAACAGAAACACATAAATACTTCCATGGAGCAAACAAATCTGAAAGTGATTCTTTGTAAACTATGCTGAGCATGATGGATTCTAAAACAGACATTAATGGGAAATTAATTTCTCTTAATCCTGGGGTCCGTTCACACTACTCAGTTTTAGTGCTGTTATTCCACTTTAAGTGCCATGGTTTCACCCTATGGAATCCTGGAATTGGTAGTTTAGTGGAGGGCTTTTTGAATTTTCAGCTGGAAAACTCCTTTGGTGCCTCTGAATCAAACTAAAATCTGGAGGATTCCATAGGAGGAAGGCATGATGATAGTGCAAAAACTGTGTAGTACGAATGGGCCCCTGTGCAACATAAAGAAGCCTCTAATGCTGAACTCCTGTGCATTGTAACCTAGGACTAAATCCCACTGAACTCAATGGGATTTAACTTTTGAGGTACTATATCTAAGGCTGCCCTCTAAGTCGTTTTCCTCTATACAACAAGGTTGGGCAAAGGGCAGTTTTGGGTCCACATGCAGCCTCCTTGATTATTTGGGGCATCTAGACTCCCCACCCTTTTTCTGATATTCCCAAATGTGAATAGCCTCTTCTGGAGACCACCCAGGTTTAAAATAGGTTGTAAGAACTCTTGAAAAATAGTGATCATTCAAAACTAGAAGTAGAGTGCCAAGCCACTTCTCATTTTGTTTTCAGATTCTTTTTTTTAAAAAAATTCCTATTTATTTATTGCAATCTGTGTGGTTCCTAGATGGTCACAGGGCCAAAAAATGCTCCTTGATCTTGTGGGATCCAGTGGCTTTTATGTCGGTGAGTGGTGAATCCACTCTATGCTTGGGTCTGAATTTTAAAGGAGACACCTAAGGCTCTGAGCCTATTTTGTGGGGAAAGGAGAAGGTTCAGCATCCTTGGCTAGTTCCTTAAAAATTAAGACTAAACCTTGGAACAGATTTTTTTTTCCTTCTGATATGGATGCCACCAAGAGCCACCACCCCATATCTACCAAGTGACTTACCCCTGTTTTGGAGCTTACCGAGATATAAACACATTTTTTTGCCCCAACTGCAATAGAACCATTTATGTACTTGCTGAATGGCAAATCAATACTAGTGTAAATCCAACTGTTTCAGTGGATCTACTCTGTTTGGAATTAGTGATTGGATTTTGACCAGAAAACGTTCTCTTTTTTTCTATTTTCCTTTTTTTCTTTTTAGTAAAATTCTCTAAGTACTTCTTCTAAGGTAATTAGAACTACTAATTACTAATTAGAATTATAACTTTTGGTAATTACTGCCAACAGTGCATGTTTTCCTCTCAGTTCAGTTTGAGATAATCAAATAGATATTTCTTTCTTTTCTTTCTTTCTTTCTTTCTTGCTTGCTTGCTTGCTTGCTTTATGAAATGCAACATCAGAGCCTCATAGAAAATAAAATTTAAACTAATTGATTTTCTGAAGTCTTCAAAAGGTAATGAGCATGGGGCACTGCAACAACTCAACCTGAGCACATGTGAGGTGTGCTCAACAATTTCTGTGTAATCTTTTTCTAAAAAAGATTAAAGTAATATGTCAAACTCTTTCCCCAAAACAATACTTTTTGGATATTTTGTCCTACAAAAGCTGCACCAGATTCAGTTTCTCTTTGAAAATGAAGGTTAAACATTATAAACTTGATTATTTCTCAAGGCTCAGAGAGACTCCATCGGCCTGAACCCTGTTTTAAGCTGATTGTCCATTATCTTTTTGTGCCTTATTGACTTGAGGAGTAATTAAGAGCATTAGCATAAAATGAAAAAATTAAAATGCAAGAATGGCACCAATTATCACATATGAACCACATCCTGACACTGTTAAACATTCATTTTTCATTACTGATCTGGCCTTGAGAGTCTTTAATACAGCCAAGTAGATGATCCTAAAGTGTTTTCACATGCATATGTATTTATATATATTATTGACATTACCCATTTTAAATTTGATCGTATTACTAAATTTATTGTGTTCTTTCTCATAGAGTCTTCATGATGAAGGAACTCCAAGATGCAAAGTGTGTACAGCAGAGGTAAGTCATCTATGATTTCTTTTACTTATTTTTTAAGAAAAAAATATGCCTAAGGGGCAAATTAACCCATTTTTAATCTGTAGCAAAGCTGGTCAAACACCATAGTTGCATTTCTTCCAATATCTCACAGATGAAAACCAGGACAAGTGGAGAAAGTGGAGATATGTATCAAAGTGGAAAAACACACAAGCTAGGAGAGGCTGCAGCAGTTTGCTTTTGCCTGAGCCTAATGGGACAGGTAAGACTCTGTCCCCTCCTCTCTTCTCCTCCCTGCTGAGTGCAAACTACTTTTGCACTTTGAACTAAGTTTGCAACAGCTAAAGTAAGCTGAGGACAAAGGAGGAAAATGTGAGAAGGACAGAAAAACTGGGATATTTTAAAAGCAGCTTGAAAAATGGGATCAAGAAGAATTAATTGGGACATCCCCTTCCTGATCAGGATAGCTGCCTGTTTAGTTGTATAGTTGATGCTGTTGGCTGTGAACCAGGGTATATCAGGCTTTCATCTCCTTACAGCAACAAAACCACGTCACAGCCTTACACTCATCTTTCATTCTCAGCTCCCACCATATGGAAATCATGGAACTGGCTTACAATTCAACAAAGGTAGGCAACTGTTGGACATCTGAAAATCAGGTTTCATCCCTTGGGGATGCCACATTGTCTGCTTAAACCCCCCCAAAAGCCTCCCAGAAGTGGGTGGAAATCCATTTCTGGATATTGAAAAACAGATGTTTTACAATGTTAAACAGTGATGGGGAACTCTTGAAGCCTATGGTGGAGTTGTTGCTGGGTGAGTTGTTGCTCTCGGATGCTTCCAGCAGCATAAATTCCTCTTATTTTTTTGGTTGAATAAAAGCTGTTTTGGAGAGAGGTCAAGGGCAGCAGAAATATTCTTCCAAGATAATATGTGGCTCAGGACAGCACGCACCCATGTGTATGTGATATGTTTGAGATGTGTCCCCAATTGTCTCCATATGGATAGTGGATTTATAATACATATTTATCTTGTTCATGCTGATTGTATTCCTGATTCTGATTTTAGTCAATGATATCATTAACAGTAATGGAGAGAGGCCATGCTGTTGAATGGATAGAGATCCAGTGTTGCTTCACACAATTTTTCTTTTCTGACCATCTCAGCAAACTAGACTGTCTCCATGTTGCCCAGGTCAACTAGCTCATTTGTGAATTCATAACAGCTTAAAATCAACACTGTTTTCGGAAGGGTCAATCTAACATTCAAGTCAATAGAATGTGGATTTGGTAGGTGAACTGGAAGACAAACACCTTTGTGAAACAGACTGTGACAGTTCTTTGGGAGTAATGAGTGACCAGTGACATTGGTTTGCAAACATGATGACTACTAACATCAATTGGTTTTTGGGTTTGTTTCTTCTTCCCCGCCCCCATTTTTTTATTGAGAAAATAAAGTAATTTTGAGAAGAACTTGAACAAATTAAACTTGAACAGAGTTATTCTCAATCAGCTAATGTCTTCTAGTAAAAATCATTAAATATTAGAGAAAAAGGAATACTGTCTGATATTGCATTAGTTACATTATTATAAAACAAAAACAAAAAGAAAAGAAAACCAAAGAAAACATGTATATATGATACATTACTTCCATTAGTTAGAACTTTACCTCTTCTTGAAAAATAACATAGATTTAATACCTATCACTTAAACCTCCTCTCCTTATATAACTTCTTTCTGTGTTTTCTCTGTGCTAATTGATATTGTTCCTTCTATATGTCCATATATAGTCACAATATATAGATACACACATATACACACAAACATACATCTTTATATGCACATAGACTAACCTTTTTACAAAAGTATCTGTGTCCAATCAAAATCACTACAAGTCCCATGCTTCTTTGTAAGTTCATTTGTTTTTCAATCTCTCTAAAATGTGTTCAAGCTTGTTTAATTTATTTGATTTATTTTATTCAATAATTGAGTTACCCCATTTTTTATGGAGAAACATCATAATTGGGTCTCATTCCTTCAATATTTTATCAGATTTCCCCTTAATTTTACAGGTAAGCTGATCGTTTTCTTTCATTTGCAATATTTTAATCATCCATTGCTATAAAGTGGGGATTTCATTAGTCTTCCAACATTTAGCTATTAATATTCTAGTGGCAGTAACTAATAATAATAATATTCTCCAGTATTTCTTTGAAATTTTTGAGTCTATATTTTGAACTATATTTAGTAAATAGATATCTGGTATGAGGATTATCTGGGTTTCGAATATTTCTGTCAAAGCTATACTCAGCTGTTCCCAGAATTTTTTAATTTTTTGGCAACTCCACCACATGTGTATGAAAGTTCTGATTTTATCTTGGCATTTCCACCATTTATTTTGGTGTGTGTTATACATTTTATCCAATTTGGCTGGTGTTAGATACCATTTGTAGAACATTTTTACATAATTTTCTTTAAGATCTTGGGATAGTGTAAATCTGTGGGTTAATTTCCATGATGTTTCCCAATGTTCTAGTTCAATTGTGTGACCTAAACTATTAGCCCAGGATATCATGGTGTTTTGACCATTTCCTCTTCCAATTTGTAATTTAATAAGAAATTATAGAATTTTGATACAATGTGGTTTGACTGACCGAATATAATCGTCTCTAACTCGTTAGGTGTTTGCTTCAGTTTGAATCCTTCTAGTCTTAAGTCTATTTTATATCTCTCGTGAAGTTGCCTATATGGAAACCATGAAAGCTTAAAACCCATTTGCTCCAGTTTTTCTCTTGTTCTTAACTGTGGTGTAAGTGATTCTTCTAGTTCCAGTAGGCCTTTGTACGTCAACCATTTTTCTTGGATATCAACCCATCTCCCAAAAAAAAGTTTCCTGGGGGGATATCCAAGCTGGGATTTTGTTGTAAGTTTTTTTCTTTATTTGTATCCAGATTTTCAATTAAGATCCTCTTATAAAGTGATTTGTAAACTCCCTATCTATTTTTGCCTTATTGTACCAAAGATAGGCATGCCAGCCCAATCTGTTATTGGCTCCTTCTAGCGTTAATATTCTTCCATTCTGTAACCTGATCTAATCTGATATCCAAGCTAACCCCCATGCATAGTAGTATAGTTTGAGATCTGGTAAACTACAGCCACCTCTTTCTTTTTGATCTATTACATTTTTCCAATTTGTCCTTGGGTTTTTTCCCTTCTCAAATCAACTTTGAAGGGTCTTTTTACCATTCTTGAAATGGTTTATCATTTTTTATTATTGGTAAATTTTGAAAAAGGAAGATCATTTTAGGTAGGATGTTCATTTTCACTGTCGCGATTCTGCTGAAAAGGGATAGATGTAATTTATTCCATTTTTCTAAATCTTTCTTTATTTCTGTCCATGTTCTTACATAATTGTTGTTGAAAAGCTCTGTGTTTTGCCCTGTGACCCAAATACCTAAGTATCTTAGTTTCTTTTGAATCTGAAAATTGGATTTTTTAATAAGTTGTTCTTTCCTGGGGTACATGTTTTTTGTTAAAATTTCAGTTTTCTCTTTATTTATTTTAATAGTTTTTTGGTTTTGTTTCAAGAGGATCATTTGAGGGATCATCTGGTTGTTGTTGGTTTTGGGAATTTTGGATATTCTAAGTGATTTTTAAAATGAATGTCTTAATAATATGTTAGGAATGGGTATATGTTGTTCAATATTATACATTACCCAAATGTAGTGAGCAAAAAAAGTTGTTGTTTTTTTTAAAAAAATGCTGAAGCAATGCTAATGTTTACAAGCTCTGTGCTGAAGGTTAGAAATGGATGAGCAACATTTTGATTGACATATCACGGCTATTACCAATATTGCATGATGGGGAAAAAAGATTTGTACCTGTGTTTGTGTGTGTGTGTGTTTAACCAATAACACTTGCAGACATGACAAATCTGTGAGACAGCTATGTTCTGATCCAAACATTCATCTGGGAGGTGGAAGGCTGCATCAGTTTATACTGGAACACAGTGTGTGTGTAAAATATGAAATATCTGCGGATCAAAATTTACAGTGTTTTAGCAGATATATAGGTATAGCCCATCTTGAAGAGTAAAGATCACAGGCATGGAGTATATATACCATAGAAAAGGTTTCTGTGTATTTGTTAGCTTAGTTTTCACAATTCGTGATGGAAATGTCTTTGGTCTTCATTACGCAGACGGCTAATTCGAATGACACTTCAGCCATCAAATGCTCCTTTCACAGGTGCATTATGTGAAACAATCACTGTGACAGTTGCAGGTGAGGGCATTGTAAACGAACTGCTCAAGGGTTTGTTCTGTTTTAGAATGTTTACCTCACCTGACATATCTATCTTGGGTGCCATCATGATTATTCATCTGGATGTTATTTATGTGAGAGGGACTACATCATTTCTTCTTTGGACAAAACATGGAAGAAGGGAGAGGAAAAAATGCAATACATGTCTTTTTATGAGGGTCTGAGCTGTTAAAAGGTTTAAAACATATTGCATGGCAGGTACAAAACAAAGCATTTATTTTATTTGTCTAATTAGGGAATTGTATGGACTGCGTAAAGGATGAAAGAGCCCTCTCAGGGTGACTTACATAACTGGTAAAATATCAATGATACACAATTGAAATCCAATAAACAACTTATAACTAATAAAATCCCAATGTTAGGCCTAAATCAGCCATGTAGAAACTTTAAAATCAATCATGTGTTAAAAACTATTTCCATCAAGTAGCCTCATAAACATCTTATTGACTGACTGACCGACCAACTGCTTTAAGGATGCTTCTTATTTATGAGATTTTATGAGGGCCAGGCTAGATCTTCTGTGAAAATAGATGGTTATATTGTAGTGGCCCAACTGGATCTTCCATAAGTTCAATGGGAGCCCAAATTGGTTCAACACTTGAATAACTGTTTTAAGTTCAGATTAAAACTTGGAGTAGATTCACCACCTCACTGACATGGAAACTCTTAGCTGCCACCACAGATCTGTTCTGCGGCCAGCACTTCATTTGCTCTATGAAAGTTAAGGTATTGGCTTTTACTAACAACTGATTATAGGCAGTAATCCAAGCAGATAAACTGTTATCTTAAAAACCTGCTCTGGCCCTCCATATCTAAAGTACAGGGTGTGCTTTGATAAATCAAGACACGCGAAGCCAGTAGTTTCTGAAATTGTCAGATTTGAACTTGTTTTATGTGTAAGCAATGGATGTTTTCGATAACAGCCACTGTTCTTCTGAGGCTGTTTGCATCTAAGGAATGTATGACTACCATCTCTGGGGAAAGTTTATCTGTGTCTTAAAAGTGTAGTTTCAGCTTCCTGTTGAATAAAATTTACCAAAATTTGCACAGGTGTTCAAATTCACGATAGAGAGAACTTGAGATTAAACATCATCATCATCATCATCATCATCATCATCATCATTATTTGAACATAGAAGCCATCAGAACTGACAGATTCAATGAACCATTCAAGGCTAGAACTTTTGAGTGTTAATTCTTAAAAGCTTCGGTTGTTGATACTGAATTTGGGTTGTTACTCTTCTTTTCTTTCTGAGAGTCTCCTCACCTTTCCATGTCTACAGCCAGCAGATATAACATAGACCTCTCTCCATGCTGGAGATATTTGTACCTGCACAAATGTAGATGTATTGGTTTGGTCAGTCTTAAAGAATTTACCAATGTTTGCTAGTTGCATACATGGGATGAAAGGAACATGAGTATTCAAAAATTCTAATGTCAAGAAAAGCAAAGAGATTTCCCTATAGGTAGATTTCTTGACTAGTAAATTCTGTCGTCGTTGTGTCTTCAAGCCATTTCTGACATATGGCAACCCTAAGGTGAACTTATAATGTGGTTTTCTTAGCAAGATTTCTGCAGAGCTAGTTTGTTGTTGCCTTCCTCTGAAACTGAGAGAGTGTGACTTGCCCAAAGTCACCAAGTGGGTTTCCATGGCTAAGAAGGGATTCATACCCTAGTATAATATTCAAAGCACTACACCAAGCTGATTTTTCAGCTCAGGCAGGCTCAAAGGCTGCAGGAATCTTGGTAAATGATACTTGTAGTAAATTTATCCATCTCTGAGAGCAAATGAGGGTATCAACCAGGGTTCAGAATGCTAGAAGTTCATGCTTCCAGATTTTGCAGACTTCTTACTGAACAGCAGATGTTGAAGACATAAACTTTTAAAACAAAGTATGAACTCATATACTCAGGCCAGTTTGGTTAACCCATGAAAGGTGAGCATTCATTAGAAAAAGAGCAGGAAGTTTTCAACAGAAACTATGTAAACGGGATTACAATTCATATAGCCTTGTTTGGAGGCGATCAGGTTACACAACCTCTCTCCTTGAAAGAAGGTGCAAATAATTTCAACCAGATGTAGGAGAGGCTACAGCCAGAAGTGTAAAGAAACTAGATATTTCCATCTTGGATACAATCAGCATACAGGAACCTTGTAAGGTAGAAAGGATAATTCATATCCTTATATCAGCAAAACCAGAGGCAAGTTTATATTTAGATTCACTCTGCGCAGCTAGCAAGGTATGTTTTAACGCATTAACTTGCTTACACATATGCCATGTCTTTCAGATCCATGTGGAATATGTTACTGAAAATGGGTTTGACACTCATTCAGCCCCCCCCACCTACTGGTTATGCTACTCTCCTTAATCACAGAGTTACTCCTGAAAGGAAGAGTTGGTTGCTAACCTTAATGTGACCTGCTTCCATTTTCTTAGTGATTATCCCCATTCCATAGTCTCGATTTCGCATATCCATGTTAGTGGTTTGAGCGTTGGACTACAACTCTGGAGACCAGGGTTCAGATCCCCACTTGGCCTTGGAAACCCTCTGGATGACCTCAGGCAGGCCACATTGTCTCAACCTCAGAGGAAAGCAAAGATAAAATACCTTCTGAGCAAATCTTGCCAAGAAAACTCCATTTTAGGGTTACCATATGTCAGAAATGACTCGAAGGCACACAACAACAACATAGCCAAGTTTCCTTAGAATGATCTCACTAAGGAGGAGATATTTGTATACATGTTTAGTGTAGATTTATTAATTTATTTATTTACATAAATGTTGTCAAAAATAGAATGCTTCCATGGCTTTGGAATGTATCATGGGAAGTAGCACATTGGTTGAGATCAGTATATTTTGTTGTATAGGATGTCATCAAAGTGTGGTAGAGACCTTGGACTCTTATGATAAGGCAAACAGCCTAAAGACTAGGCCATCCCCACCATTACATAGAGAAAAGTTGCCTCTGGCAGTAGTTAACGGGAAGCAGCAAGGTAATTGGAAAAGACATTTGGGTACCCTTCAATCCAACCTCTGCCCTCCAAGCTAGTGTAGTGAAAGATACTATTCCATTGCTAGTATTGAGGAAAAATTCAGCAGCAAGTCTAATTTGGTTTTGTATGTCAAACAGGAAAACTGCCATCTTCTTAATTTCTGGGATTTCTTCATTTCTTTCTTGGGCTAGCCCTTCCAAGAATGATGACTCAAAGAAAGAGTCACAGAGGCAAACAAGGAAAAATATTGAAGACATGCAACTTTGTTCTTTTGTGTGGTTAGGGGGTTTAGCTTCAGCAAGCTTCAGGAACTCTGTGTGACCTTAAAGACTCTGCACAGAAGCAGAATCCGTGAGAACATTTTTCCCTCTTGTGATTATAAACTTTGCATAGTTATGCTTTCACAGAGTTATATAATCCTGTATGGTAGTTAATGAAGTGCTGAATGTTAGAAAAATAAAGGCAATGTTATTTTGCCTGTGGTATGTTTTCCCTTATAAGGCTTAATGCCTAATTCACTTGTGTGCTGTGATCTCTATCATGCTGTAATAAAAATACTTAGCACTTTTCACTTATGGGAAAAAAAGCACTTTGCAAACATCTCATTATGAATCTTCACAACATCCCTGTGACACAGGTATGTGGGTCAATTTAATGCTGTGTTTTAATAAACCTCCAGTGCTCAAGTAAATTACAAAATGTGAAGTCATTAAATCCACTTAAAAGAAGGGACATTCATGAACAAAGACTCATCCTATTCATTATGGTCCAGATAAGGAAGCTACAGAAAACTGTTATAATGATTACCAATGATGATATTTACAGAACGCCACCACTATTAGCTAGATTTAACCAGTGCTGGAAAGTTCATAATGTCTAGCTCTGTGTTTCTAAGGGAGGATTCCACACCATGCCTCAAGCTGAATTGTTGCACATTAACCCCACCCCTACAAATTAACCCTTGACATCCACATGATAGTGCACCACAACTAGAGAATCAATGAAAAAAAAATATTAATGAACAAACAAGCAAGTGGAGAAGGCTAACTTTCTAGACACTATCAACAAAATTGAGATCAGGTGGGATCCCAGTGTTGAGTGTTTCCTCTCTCAGCTAAAACCTATTTGTCTGGATGTTTTCCTGATTACATGCCTGATTGTTAAAATTATATGTTCACCCAATTTTTTAATGAATGATTTTATAATTTTTGAAAATTATTTTACCATTGTCTGTTTATTTTTAGCAATGGTTTAAATGGTTTTATGGAAAACACTTTTTTTTTAAGAGACAAGAAAAGAGGAGTGCTATAAAAATGTTTGTAAATGAATAAAGCATAGCTTAGTGAGGTATCTCAACAGAGGAAACAATATCCAGTGGATGAGAAGCAAAATAAAAAGGGTTGGAATGACTGTTTCATGTTTCTTCCCAGGCCCTCCTATATGTTATGCTGCATCCTTGAAGTTGTGGGGCATTTTTGTATGGCCCAGGCAGCAGGTGTAAAAAAGTAAACAGAAGGTGGGGGGGGAAATGAACAATTGAAACAGTACCACAATTCTTGCCACAACTTGGGAAAGATGGGAATATGACACTGGTTGCACACTCACAGCCCTAATTATATTCCTCTCAGCTTAATTTTTTTTTAAAATATCATTTAATCATCCAATCAATCTTTATTAATGAATTCCTCAATGGAAGCATCCCAATGAATTCTTCATTCCATGGCTGGACTGAATGACCCTCCTCCTTTTCTTTTTGTTCTGTTAATAACAAGCTGTTATTTTATTGGTTCATTTTTAGTTACATTTAAGTTAGTTCATTAGTTATATTACATAGCTTATATTTTATTGCTTTACTTATTTATTAGTTACAGTATATCCAGTGGTGTAGGAAAATGAGGGCATTTCAAATAGGAACTCTGACCCTGCCAATGAAATTTTGCTTCTGTCTTTTCATTTCTAGCATTGAAGTAATTTCAACTCCAATTTATTATTAGAAATACGGTGGCCCCTTGATTTTTGTGAGGGTTCAGAGTACAGAACCTTCACGAAAATCCAAAAACTGTGAATAACTCCCCTCACCTGAGTGAGCACTCCCCCTACCACTCCCTTGCTTTTTGCCCAGGCGGGTCTTCCTTCCTTCGCTGCAGCTGGGCAAAAGACATGAAGATGGAGAAGGTTTGCAACAGCCTTTTTCTCTCCATTCACTTGCCTTTTACACAGACTTGGAGAAAGAAGGCAGGGCACCTGGGCAAAAGGCAAAAGAATGGAGGGAGGAGGCATACATGTGAGCCTTTCCTCACTCCCATTTGTTTATCTTTTGCCAGGGCACAGAGAAGGCAGGCAGCACACCTGAGCAAAAGGCAAGGGAATGGGAGGGGAGAAGGGGGTGGGGCAAGCAGTAATCTTGAGAATAATCAGATTTGCAAAGGTCAGGCCTGTGAATGTGCAGGGAAGATTGTAGAGTTGCAACATCCAAATAATAGAAGCAAGCAAGCAAGCTTACAAAAGCAATACGAACATAGCAAATGTAAGAGTTCTAGGATTGATTGAATTTCAGTGTCTTGCGCTTTGGAATGCATTAAATTTGGGGACTACTAGGACAATTTCATTGGGGGAAAATTTTTACTTTGGGGGCAATGCCTACATTTTTCCCTCCTCCATAGTTATGCTCCTAATATATCCCATTTTTCACTAGACAGCTCAAGGTTTTTGTACATAACTTTCCTCCTTCCCACTTTACAAATCTGTAAGGTAGGTTTGGATAAGAGAGGATGACTTCTCTCAAGGTCACTCAGTGATTTTCATAGATTAGGAGAGACTCAGACTTTCACCTGACCTCTACACCATATTTGTTCTTCATAATAGTAGTAGCCTGTTGAGATATAGGGTTCTATCAATATACCTTTGTCTTCTGAGAAATGTTGGTACATGCAACACAATAGTCATCAGTCTCATTAGTGACAGTGGCAGCTGTTGTTGCTGCTGGATAGTTAGTTTCATCACCCAAGAAGAATGTGTTGGGTATAAGAATGTCTAGGCATGTAAGTAATGATGGATGATAACTCAGCATCTTAATCAAGAAACTATTCTGGAGTTCTGTGAAATATGATTAAAATTTGCAAATGTGTAGAGTTTAGGAGAATTACTTTTTTTTAGAAAAAATCTGCCTCTCATTGCCTGTGTTCTTTAAAGGGAATTATTTAGGTCTAGAGAATTGTCCAATTCCTTATAAAATGTCTTGCTAATGGATAGAAAATTCACATTTTAAAAAACAATACTGTTGGAATTTGGGGTTCCATTCCCTCCCCCTTCTCACTTGGATCTATTGAAAGTCAGCTCTCAACAATACTGTGTCTTATCAAGATCTCTGTAATCTGGATCCTACTTTGGTTTAGGTGGTTCCTTATCACCTCTGATTAGCTCAAGCCAGTTACAGGGAGCACAGAACTTGTTAAAACAGCTTCACTGGCTACCTGTTCATTTCCGGGCACAATTCAAAGTGTTGGTCATGACCTATAAATCCCTGTATGGCTTGAAAAACTGTTATCTCCCTACATGAACCAGCTAGATCCTTCGATCTGCAGGGAAGGCTTTCTCTAGGTCTTACTATCATCTCAGGCTGCTCCCACCCTGTGGAATGCTCTTCCATGAGAGGCTAGTCTGGACCCCTGCCTGTTTTCTTTTCGTAAGCAGGCAAAGACATTTTTTTAAAAAAGCAGATCTTTAATGGGTGACCAGGAGAGTCTTTTATTTATTTGTTAACTTATTTTAAAAATTTATTGTCAGTTTTATAATTTTATATGTCTTTTAGTGTTTTAATTGTTTATATGCTTTTAATGTTTTTTTAAACCTTTTGGAAGCCACCTTGTGTCCCATCCTGGGAGAAAGGCAGCATATCAGATAGATAGATAGATAGATAGATAGATAGATAGATAGATAGATAGATAATAATCACGTTCCTTATTCTCAGATTTGGTCAGTGATGCATATTTTGTGAAGTGATATATCTTATCAGTTCCTTCATCCCTTATCTTGAGGATTTATTGCTATTTATGGTTACTTATTGTTTATTGCCATTTATAATATGTGAAATTTGTACATGGTTGACTTACACAGATAAGAGCATTTTCTACATAGGAACTACTATTTCTGTGTTTAAATATTATTTTCCATGGAGAAAACACTTTTCTGCACAAAACAACCATTTGCAAATTTACACAGAACAAGCAAGCCCCCAATGACAGTTTGTTTTTGTTTTTTTCCTGTGCAGAAAATAACATTATCTGCACAGGAATTAATATTTCTGCATTGCAGTGGCCCTTTTCACATTAAGTCTTCTCGCGCGAGCGGGGGAGGGCGGCTCGCGCAAGAAGCCTTCTCCGGGAGGCTGCTGCTTCCCCCTCCTTCCTTCCGCAGGCAAAGGAACGAGCGGGGAAGCGGCAGCCTCCCGGAGGCGGCGGCGGCTCGCGCGTCCGTCCATTCCCCCCCGCGCGCGTGAGAAAGGCGCTCCTCCTATCCGCCCCCCGCGCGCGAGAGAGAAAGGCGCTCGTCCCGTCCGCCTCCCTGCGCGCACGCGAAGCAGGACGTGTCGCGTCCGTCGCGCGAGCGCCCCGCCCCGTCCCTTCCTTCCGCAGGGGCGGAGGGAAGGAAGCACGACCCGGCCAGCTCCTGGACGCTCCGCACGAGAGGTAAGTGTGCGCGGGCGCTGGGAGCGTTGCGCAAGCACGAGTGATTTTCGCTTGGAAGCGAAAATCAAAAAACCCGCGCTTGCGCCGCTTCAGCCCCATGAGCCCGGCGGAAGTGGGAGTGCGTCGTGCGGAGCGACGCTCCCACTCCCGCGAGGCTCACGGGGCTGTCGCGCGAGAAAAGGCCCGTGCGAAAAGGGCCAGTGTTATTTGCAGAAAGTGCTGTTTCCTGCACAGAAAAAGTCATTTTTGCACAAAACAACTACGTGTGAATTTTGCACAGAAGAAGCCCTGAATTGTGAATAGCATTTGAGAGCTGTGTGGTTTTCAAAGACTTTCTTGCAGCAGGAAGAAATTAGTGAAATTTTTTATTGCTACCTTAGGAAGAAACTTAATGAAAAATTACATCCCTAAACTATGACCATTCCTGTATAGGGGCAGCCAGGCCCCAGTGATCCTGAGTGGTAACCTGAAGAATAAACTGCTAAGTGGGGCAACCACTGTATTTGGTTTAAAGCCTGTGGCAAATGCAAAATGCAGCAGCCAGTCTACTTAATGTACCTACTAGCATGCAAATACAACTCTTTTACAGTCAGCCCTCCACATTTGCGGGTTTCATTTTTGCGGATTTGATTATTCACAGATTATTTGCTGTCACCTCTGCTGCCTCCCTATGCCATTTTTAATAGGGACTGCAAGCCTTGTGAGACTGAGAACGAGACTTATAAATCCCTCTAAAAAATGGTGTGGGGTAGTGGTGGAGATGGCAGTAAGCCCCACCAACCATCCACTTCTGCCTTGTGAAGGAACCCTGATGCCTCAGAGGAATCCATAGTGGGTTGAATATGGTGATCATACTTTTTTGTGTATGTTAAATATGATTTGGGAGGGCCTAGAGTTATTAATGTTTTTTTCACTTTCACGGAGGTCCTGTGGCCCTAACCCTAGCGAATATGAAGGGATTACTGTATTGAAAATTCTGAACACATTGCCAGTAAGACACTGACCTGCTTTACAATTCGTTTTGGCTTATAAAACCACATGAGGACCAGGCTATCTGAGAGGCCACCTTCTCTTATAGAGGCTATCGTGGTTTTTACATTTTCATAGAGGAACTCCCTTTGCTATTCCAAGGTCTAATGAGGCTTATTTGCTTGTGTTGCATGATAGACTACATGGTCTACTACTGCTGGGTGATTCTACTGTCAGTTAAAGATTTCTCTATTTTAGTAAGGCATTTTCCTGATTATTGTCCTAATTGCTAAAATTAGAAGTTACTCTTCAGTTTTTAATACATTGTTTTGTATAAATTTTACCATATATGTGTATGTTTGTATATCTGTATTCTAATCTATCTATACATGCTATTGAGGTTTTTCTGATATTTGCTGCAAGCTACTTTGAGTTTTTTTTAAAATGAAAAGCAGTATTAAGGGGCAACAAATAAATAAATAAATAACAATTATATATAATTTGTAAAAGAAAAATTTCACACTCAAGGAAGACGATGTGAAGCACATATAGTTTACCCCAATTTACTCATTTCTTTTGTTGTTGTTTACTCACCTTTTTTCCTTTGTTTAATTCAAATAAATGTGGGGGGAGTTGTCTTGGGCATTGTCTTAAATTAGTTATACACTGTGGGCTCATGCGCATTATACAGTTATTGCACTATATTCTACTTTAAGTGATGGTAATTCTAAATAGCCCTCCTTAAACTGCAAGCCCTAGAATTTCATAGGTTGTTGCCAAGGCAGTTAAAGTGGAATGTAGCAATATAATTGTGTAGTGTGAAAGGACCCTGTATTTCCAGCTAACCAAATGTTCTGTTTTGTTTTTGGAAGAAAGTTTACTTTGAAACTCTACCAGCTTTGAAGATGCTCAGGACACAGCAATTTAAAATAGGGTTTCACACAAACCAGATCCCACTCCCACAACTAAAGTGTGAGACAAGACAACTGTGGCTACTTGTATCTGTTACCTCCAAGTTCCTGTATTTTACTGTGATGAGAGCAGGACTGTAGGGCCTAAATGCAGTTTTTAGTCCCAACTTGAACAAACTCCTTGAGTAAATGGAGCTTAAATAAATGTTGGCTTGCCAAGTTCTCATTGATTCAGTGGTTCTAGCACATTTGGTTTGGGACTAAATGCACAGTCCACCCTTGTTTAAAAGCCTGGCTCCAGTGTTTGAGTTCTCAAGTGAAAACCTTCATTTTAAATGGTACCAGATTTTCATCTTTTCAACGTATCAGAACAATATATCTACTCTAGCCTTTAGCCAAATGGCTGATTGTTCAAAAGATCGCAAGAAACCCATAGAGCCATTTTAGTTTGCATAACTACATAGTTTTCTTTAAAAAAAAAATACATTCTTGCCAATGCAAGAACTTTCACTAAGAGCACCAAGAAATGACTTATCCTCTGACAGGAGGGGAAGAAAAATGTTTCAATATTTCATCTTTGCATGCAAGTACAAGAGAAGCAAGATTTTATGCCCCTAATGTCTATGTAGGTTTTCATTTGCTTGTGAAGTGTTGCTACATAGGTTTCCATGTAACTTACTGCTACATTTGTTTATGTGATTTGCTGCTGTTTGTATTGGTACATATTTGCATATAGCACACTGCTGCCTGTTTCTGTATAGATGTACTTTAAGGACAGAAAGAATATTAGAAAATATTTTAAAAATGGCTGACAATTAAGTTTGTCAAGTGTTTGGAAACTCTAACAAGGAGAATCCTGGACCAGTGAGTATATTCCAACTTTGGGACTTATTCTTTTCAAAATTCACACAAGGTATCCCCATGGTGTAACAGAAAGCAGCATTGTGTGAAAAAGAAAGAACATTATTTGTATAGAAATACAATTTCCTTCACTATTTCTTCCACAGAAAATTCTTCACAAATTCATGTCTGAATTTTCCATACAAGTCTCCAACTACAATATTTTCTGTGCAAGTAACAACATTTTCTGCAGAGAAAGTGAGTTTTCTGTTCAATTCAGGATTTATTCTGCACAAAACTTGCATTTTCCTCTACAACAAATAGCATTTTCTACACAAAAAAGATAGCATCTTCTACACAACAAATAGCATTTTCTACACACAGAAATATTATTTTCTAGGCAGAAAATTGTGGTTCCTGGACGGAAAAAGGGAAAATTAATGCAGAATAAGTCTTGGATTTGAAATAGTCCTCAAATACTGCAGGGGTTTTTTTAGTCTTTTTTGTAGTGGGAAAAATATTATAATTACTCATTCCTTCCCTTCAAGAATGAAATTAGCAAAAAAAAACAAAAAAACTTTACTGTGTGTATATATATGTGTGTGTGTGTATACACATACACATACGTACATACATACATACTAACTGTGTGTGAATCCATTTCATGAGGGACTGTGTGTATGTATGTATGATTAACTGCTCTGGTATGATCTATTGACTGTTTAGTCAGGCACCTTAACTTACCATTCCCAAGCTTTTTGGTGCATGAGTGATTTTCAAAGACCTTAAATTTTTTTTACTATGCTTTCTTTGATGATATAATTTTCATTCCTTATTTCAGTATCACTGACCAACATAATATATTTTTCTTCCCTTAATATTTGTTTCATCAAACACTTACAGCATCACCATTTCCACATCTGAAAACCTGTTTCTTTTCTGTTGCATTTCTCAGAATCCCTCCAGCCTTCTTGCCCTGCTCAACTTCTGTATTGACTGACAAGATTGCCCCCTACTTCCTTCATTGATGTTTTTGCATATTTTTCATGGACTTTTTTTTTTCAAAATATACACTTTTTAATCCATTTTCTCCTTGATTAATTTGTGTTTCTCTGCATTTCTTTAAAATATTCAATTTTTTTCTTTATGCACATTTGCTTGCCTATAATTCAAAATCATAGAAGAATGAAGTTCACAGTTTCCCCTCAATGACAGAGACCTGAAAGATATAGGTGCATTTTCTTTAATAGTGTTGCAGGCCATGAATTGGATGAATTTGTAAAAAAAAACACAAAAACTTACTATATATTTTTTTTCATTCCTAATGCCATATTGCATTCATCCTGCTAAAAGGAGTGGTATCATCTCTACAATAATTATCAATGAAATGAGGAAGAAGTAGCTACTTTTTCAAAGACCATTTTCCTCCTGGATAGTAACACAAAAGTAGTGAGCTAATTCAATCCTGTGGTTACTACAATCAGAAGATCTAAGTATCTGAAGTGCAGAACTAATAATAAAAAAGCCTGCCTTTGATGACCCCATTAATGGTACTATTACACATACTGTGTTTACATTCCTCCATATAATATGCTTTTTAGTTGTGGCAGTTTTTAACATGTAATCATTCAAAGCATGCTGTCTCTGTGCCTTGCCCTTGCCATTTCACTCTGCACTATTAAGTGTTGTTTTTCGAGGAAGGTCTTGAAATGTGGGGCATTATGTATGAGTTATGCTAATTTGTTAGGGCAATGAATACATTAATTTCATTAGTAAATGGCCTCAAAGCAATAATTACCAGTGTAGGTGTGTCAGAAACGATCATGTTCAGTTTTGCCAGTTAATTATTAAGATTTTGTTCTGAGGGACCCAGATTTGACATCCAGCTTCAGTTTAGTCATAAATAAACTCAAGAGTACAGAAGGAAAAAGATATGAAACCAAGAACTTGTTTTGATACTACACATGTCCTTTTTTGTCCAGCGGTAGCTTCCAATAAGGTGCCAGAATAATTAGTGTCAGTGATAAGAGGTTATGCTAAGTACCCCCATAAAAGCTCTTCATAATAAAATAAAGCAACTGCACTTTTTTGGTGCTCTTTTATATTTTAATATGCTGGTAGATTTTAGTGGGGATTCCCCCCCCCGCCCTGCAGTGTTAAACTTTTACATATGGCAATTGGCTCAAATGACTTAACTGTCCATATTAAGGCAGTTCTAAAAGTTGCCACATCACCATGCCTGGTTCAAACTGGAGGCATACTGGGAGAAGAACACAGGCCATTCTTTGCAGCTACCTGGAGAGAGAGGAGAACTTACCATGGGCCTATCCAAGCCTGGGGCCAGGACTACACACTACTTTGTAAGTGGATACAATTAAGCTTAGAAAGAGCTATAGAAAAGCAGCCTTACATTGCTGCAAACTTGAGCAAAGTTTTCATGCAGACAACAGTACTGGGAAAAGTTACTTTTTGGACTATAATTCTCATAGTTGTCTACAGGCGATGTTAGTGATGGGAATCTGAGAATTTTAATCCAAAAAAATAACTTTTCCAAGCTCTGGTTGACAATGTTGTTACAGTTAGTCAGCTTTAAAGAACCCATTGTATTAGTGTGCATTAAGAGAACAGTTTACTATCAAAAATGATAATGGTAGCTTCTGTCTGGATTTGATGTCATAAAGATGTTTTTAACTGAAGCCATTTCCACACGGGGTAAAAAAACCAATGCAGTGCATCCTCCACGGAGGACGTCTGTACCTTGGAGTGGACTGGGTCTGGACTACTTAGTGTAGATCCGCACCTCAGTCCGCTCTGGAATGAACCCAAGTAGTCTTCCAGCGTGCTTTTGAAAGACCTGATTTTTCCGATCTTTCAAAAGCCCAGAGCACGCCACTGCGTGCCTGCTCTCTGGTGTAGATTCTCAGGCTCGCACCAATGCGAGCCTGCGATCTGCGAAGGGCAGGCTTTAGGCTGGCGAGCTTCAGCGGTTGGTCGGGACCCATGACCAACTGGAAGCCACCATTTTGGATGCCAGAGCAGTGCGGATCTACGACCACACACTGCTCCGGAGCAGCCTGGACCAGACCAGGAAGCCAGAAGATCCAGTAAGTAGCAGCACGAGGTGATTCCCTTGCCCCGTGCGGAAAGGGCCTGAGTGTATTTGTTAAGGAGATATCATCACACTACTAACCGGGAACAGGATTCCTACTGCACAGTCTCCAACAAGGCCTTGAGCCTTGGGGATTGGTGTGCAATAAATACTATTGTTGTTGTTGTTGTTGCTAAACATTCTACAGACTACCCCTGTGCAGGGTAGTGTAGGAGTTTGATGCCCTCCATGGAAAAGACTAGGGTGCCTTGAGTTGGGCAGTGGGCACTGGTACGCTGCACATGATGCGGGTGGAGCCATAAGCTATTAATGCCTGCTCGCCCATTGAATTGTCCACTTTGGATCTTTGCAACATGAAGTAGACAGATTGCTCTACAGAGCAGTGATGTATTTAAGTCTTTTACTCCAAGTCTCAAGTCTGGAAGCCAACTTTATATACCCCAACCAAAATTCCAGAATTATCGGATAGAGTGGGAAAAAAAAAAACAGTTTTAACAATTTAAGCAGAGTTGGCTCTCCACATTTGCAATTTTGCCATCTGCAGCTTCAGAAGTGGGGAGTAGGATCCTATCTTACTCCCCATTATTGAAGATTCAAAAGCTGTAGAAGGAAGGATCTTTCTTCCTCAAGCCCATTGCCCAACACATTTGCTGTTCCCCTCTGAGAACTACACCCTGAGCTCTAAGGATGAGTCTTGACTTTTGCTCTTAGGAAAAGTTTTAGAAGGCTCCTCTGATATACAGTGGGGACAGGCTGCTGAGCAGACCTTAAGCCTATTGCCTAACCTGTTTGCTGTTCCCCTCTGAGAAATGCGCTCACACTTTGGGCTTGAAACAGATTGTCATGTGACCAATAGGCAAAAAGAGATGGAGGTGTTGTTCAAAGTTGTAAGGTTTCTGAATGAATGCTTTATGTTACTGAACCAAGGCCAGCAAGTCAGTCACTAAAAATATACAAGTCTCAAGTTGAATCAGTGCATCATTTATGGCTGAGTCAAGTCCGAGTTGAGTCACTGAAGCAACTTAAGTCTGACTTGAGTCTGAGTCTATTGACTCGAGTCTACATCACTGCTACAGAGTCTTTCCTTTCATTGGGTTTTGGTTTGGTTTAGGCTCAGGGATAGAATGGAGGGCAATGCTTCCCAATCTGCCTTTGCCACTCAATTTTGTTCTCCTTTGTCTTTTAATTTTTTTTTTATTTGCTTTTCATCTGGTATTGGTGGGCTTAGACTGGCAGAGAAAGAGTAGAGGGCAGTGCTTTCCAATCTGCCCTTGCTACTCGGTTTTGTTTTCATTTGGCCTTTGTTCTCCTTTGAGTTTTAATTTCTGGATATTTCTGTTTGTTTGTTTCCCCTATATGGTGTGTGGTGGTGTGAGTGCAGTAAGGTGGATGCGTGACTGCACGTGATGTGCATGTGTCTTTAACATGTGTGTTTGGTGTGTCTATGGCTTGGTGGTTGGTGCATTTGGTTGTGCGTTTATGGGCAAAAGGCAAGGGAAGTGTTTTAGAAGTGGTAATCGGTGCGACTTGGGGGTGGCATTTGGGACTGAGTCACAGCCCCCCTCTGCGAGTGCCCCATTCTCAATTAGACCCTACATGGCTTCCTATAGAGAGTTGATTTGGGTGTTCCCCTTGCTTGGCTTATTTCTTTCAAACTTGGACCCAACCTTGTGTGTATTTAGAGGCAATGCAAAAATGGATTTAATAGCATTTATTAGAATCATCTTAATGTTTCTTCCACAGTTCAAAAAAGAAAGTTTAGTAACATAAAAGGTTCAGTTGTTAAAATATATTCTGCAGTTAAGCACTACTAAAACTCATTTACTTATAGAATTTGATATTAAGTAAAATAAACACCTTTACTTTCAACTGACATTTTCTAAACCACCTTAAGGGAAAAAGTTGAGAGGTGGGAAGGTTGCACTGCCATGTGGATTTAATTCATGGTTCCACAGGGAGAAAAAAAATGTTTGAAGGCAATATAGTAGCTGAACCAATAACTGCTAAGTCACAAAAAGAGAAAGATCTTACCAAATACTGGGGATCAACTGCAGCTGGAAAGAGGAAATTTAGAATTATCATCATAGCACTAAAAGAGGTTCTTCTTTTGAGAAAACTTCTATGAGTTCCCAGCCACGGCACTTAGTTCTAACTAATAAAAACCCAATGAGTAGCTTAATTTGCATGTGGATATTGATTGCAAAAGCTATAAATCATGGTACAATGTTTCTTTTCTTTTTTTTAATGAAGAAGAGATACTCTCTCTTTTTTTTTCAATGCTTTGGTGTTTTCCAAAGTTTCTACAATGTAACAGAATTGTTCTTAATGTTTCTGTTGTGCATAAGTATCAAGGTGGAGCTACTCATCACAGAGTGCTTGCTTGCTTGCTTTCTGTCTTTCCGCTTCCTGTTAGTATCTTGCATAACTGTGAACTACTAAGTTCCATGTCAGTTGGGCAGTGAATCCATTCTGGATTTTGGTCTAATGTTTCTTTTGCCCTCAGAAATAATCTGATATTCTTCCCTTCCCCGAGTTTCACTGTATTCTCCTGACTGGTGCAGAGAGAGGCTGCACTTCTATTCATGATCGTGAGTGTATGTAAGTCAATGAAATCATTTCTAAGGACACCCGCTTCCATTGAGAATGATCAGCTATTACTCTTTCCAGCAAGATTTCTGGGAAACATAGTTTAAGTCTGGCAAGGGCTGTTATTCACAGTTTCTGTTCTGTCTCCTCACAATGGGAACCCCACGCAATTTTGCTTTGAAGGGGTTTATAAATCAGTTTGTCTTTGGGACATTAGTTACATTTTCCATTTCCTGGTGGTTTTTTGACACCAGAAGCATGTGATTGTCAGGTATAAAGTCATATTAGCTACTGTGATAAGGTATGAGGAGGAGCTGAGTGGGAGCTTGAAGTATGGAACATTTTTCATTGCAAAAAATAAAAAGCAAGTCACCACCCATACATGCAAGATGATGATAGAAGCTTACAGAGCTTCACAGGGACAGCAGGAACAAGTACACAAACCATGTATAAATAAATCCTCTCTTTTGTGAAGAAAAAAAAAATGAAAACAAACAATTGAAACAGTACTGCTGTGAACGGAACATGGCAGTCTCATACTAAACATGTTCTGTAAGTATGAAAAAAAATAACAAGAGGGGGAAAAAATCCACTTGTGAAGTGACCCATAGAAGCACCAGGTACCAGGGAATGTAATGTAAGATATTTCCTTGTCTCCTGCAGATATTGTTGACTACTTAGAAGGGAACAATGTTCACCACAATGATTTTGCTTTAGCTTTATCACAAGGGAAAGACAGAAACACTAATATCTCCATAGCCATTACCTGGAGAATGACTTTTTAAAGGTAATTGGTTACTTTAAAATAATTAGTAAGTTACTATTATATGGTTACAGTTCCAAAAGTAATTATTTACTTTCTTATCCTTCAAAGACAACTAAAATCATTTCAAAAGTTATTTTTGAAACCCATCAGAATGCTGCAAACCACTGGGCTCTAGTAAAAAGCACACTTAAGTAGTGAGGCCACATTTCCCCTCTATTTTTAGTTACTATTAAAGTAACTAAAAATAGTTACCATAGCACCACCGAAGGAGTCGAGCTGTCTCTCATTTGATTAGAACAGCAGTCTTACTTAATTATATCTTTATTATTACAAAAAGGAAACAATTATAACTAACAAATTATTTTGGTTAACATTGGTTAAATCCAATGTTAGTGCCAGCTAAAGGAGATCTACTGAAATGAATGAAACTTGTGGTCACTGCTTAAATGTCTCATTGATTTCAGCAGAGCTAGTTTGGCTTGAATGTCAAGTTCTACTCTTAGCAGGCTTCCTCTATGTGGAAAGGTTTTCTCTCCCCTCACCACCCTTTTTTCCCTTTTACAGATGTTATATAGTTTTGTTCTTAAGAAAATCCTGGCACAATGATGTGATGATAGACTTCTGAGTTACTTGGCTAAAGATCAGAATATGATTTATGATACAAGGAGATTCCTTCATTGCCTAAACAGTACAAATCCTGTGCTTAAACTGTGAGAAATATAAAACGAGGGTCATTAAGTAATAAACCTTGTGTTTCAGTGCAGTGCATTGGTCCTCTGTACACTGTTTGGAGGACAGATGATTTCACTTACATCTTGTTAAAAGTTTATGCATTTAATCTGACACATATCCACCTGCATCTGTTTCTTGCTAGTATGAAATGAAAGATAACGGGGGAAAGGCAAAAAGGCAACAACTGAACTGTTCATAAGAGAGCTAGTTGCAGTATTCATGGATACATATTAGCTGTGCTAACGGGCTGTGTTAGCTGATTACAGTTGTTTAGGTTACAGGACACACCATAGTAAGAACTAAGAAAAAGTGGGAGGGTTGTCAAATGATTTTGGTGTTTTTGGTGGGAGATATTTAATTGTCAATTTGTGGGTGTTCCTTGTTCATTGTTAACTGTTGTTTCCATTGCTCTCTCTCCCACTTTACAAATGAGACTCCCACAAAAATTAGCAGTTTTTGTTTTGGAGTCTCTGGGATCCCCTTTGGTTATATGAAATATAGCAAAAGCTGAGGTTTCACGAAAGATCAACAAACTGTTATTTACCTTGTTGTAAGTAGCTAACATTAGTTTTAATGCCAATGATAGAAGATGTTGTTGAATTTTTGGTTTCGTATCCCAAAAGCACTTTGTTGTCTTTGGGTACTACAGATCATGACTGGGCTTGGACCAACCCAAAAAGTCTTGGGCTAGCTGTCACTAAAATGTCCAGATCTATCATACAACATATTTACCAATTTTGTTCAGCATCGTTGGCTTCAGAAAAAGGCATGTTTCAGGTGTTAACTTAGAAATTTTGGTAGTATTTTCAAAAGAACATGATGTATTAATAGAGGCTAGACCTGACTATGTTGCTGTCTTTCCTCCCTCCCTCTTCACTAGTGCATCCATATACAAAGAGCATTTTGCTACTTAAGGCAGAGGAAACTCTGCTTTTATATTTAGAATGGGGAAGAGTGTTCTAAATACAGAAGCTGGCTGGACTGATAATGCAATAGTAGCTTCACACTTATGATTGGATATGCAACATAATGTCTCACTACACCTGAGACAAGGTAGTTTAGGAGGAATGCAACTGTTTGTGTGGCATATACAGCACCATTCTCCAACAAAGGAAATTTTGGTAGGAGGTTCAGAAAAAAGAGGCAGAAGGATGCCACTCTTAGTTGGTTTCTGCACACTAATGCCAGGATGGGCCACATGTGTGGCCCACAGGCAGCAAACACCCGTCTCCTATAGCCCAAATTGATGCTGTGATGCTGAAAATCAGGAGTAGAGGATCTGGTGAAAGAGAGAATTTCTCTTCAGATCCACCAACATTGCTAATCTCTAATCAAAGGGAATGGCCAGCCCTGTTTGGTTATTTGTTTCCCATTATACAAGAAGAACAACTTTTTTTGGTGCAAGGCAGGTAGGAGAGGAAGATGACTAAAAGGATTAATGAATTTGTGGAGCTGTAAGAAAAAGAATAGTGTCTGAAAACAGACTCAAAACCTTGGGGCTTATGTGGAACTATAAGCCAAAAATGGCCAACTGAAATCAGTGCCTAAGCTATCATCTGTGTCCAGAGTATGGTTGGGTTTACCCCTAAATTCACTGCAGGAGCAGGTTCTTAAGAAGCCCCTTCTTAATCTATTTCCATACATTTTGTAAGTTTAATTGCAGATGTTGTTATAAATCATTAGATACAGTTATCACACATATACATACATTATCTGTGCTTTTCTTCTTCTTTCTAGAGAGGTGCAAATATTTTTTGCATCTGCTAGGAAATGCTTTTGATTTGTCAGAAACGAAGGGTCTTGATTTTGTCCTGGGTGGGCACATGGCACAACCCACAAAGTGGAAAAGTGGAACTATGTGAGAAAGTGATCCATGTCAAGATGGTTACGAGACATGAGCACTCACAACCTACCAATTGATATGAAGCCATTTTGCATGCAACCCAAGAAGCTGTTTGTTACACTCGTTCCCATTTCTATGTAGCTGTGAGGTTGATAAATGTTCCACATTATCTTTCATTTCCATAAAATGGTTCTAATCTTTGCTTTCTAATAAATGTATAAAAGTGCCCCAAGGGCATCTTTGCTTTGCATTATAGGTGCCTTGACTGGAGATTAAAAGGAAAAAAAATATATTTTCCTTTCTACTTTATTCTCGTGTGTATGTGTTTTTTAAACACTTCTGATTGCTACAGACAATAGTTCTCAGATAGCTGAAGATAATTTGAAGGAAGTATCTTTTTCCATGATGTACATGAGGTAAATGCTGATATTTTGCCTTCATCTCTGAGATATTTTGTATTGTGACATCTCATGATATCATTTATCTATGGAAACCTCTTCAAAATGCCTTAGACCTATACATGGTATTTCCAAACTTCATGATGCAGAGGATCTCCCTGCTGAAGTGGGCTGGGATGTCCCCTTCTCCTTTGTCCTTCCACTTGCAGGCAAAGACTTGAATAAGTGAGATGACTAATATGCAAGATGGTCTGTTCTTGAAGGCAGTCTAACCAGTTTCATGCTGGTTGTCTCCTTTCTTGTTGTGTTTTTAAATTAACTGATTTTTTTTTAAAAAAAACTATGTTCTAATTCAAATTTTATTTTCAAACTGAATTCTATTATGTTGGCTGCTTTGAGTACTTTTTTGGCAGGAAGAGGGTGGGGTTTAAAATAAATAAATGAATCATTAAACAAAATATCTGCAATCTCCCTTCACTTTAGCTTTCTCCCTCCTTACCAAGTTGCACAACTGGATTTCAAGGTTTAGTAAGCATCCAAAAGTTATATGGGGGATAAGAACAAGTGTCCAAGGAGCTCAAGGGAAGAAAATGCTAGCTATACTCCTTCTGTCATATCATTTGCACCAAACCTTTTGCACACCATATACTCCATGGTGAACATTTGTAGTGAGGGACCTGTTCTACTTCTGAAGGGTTCCTCATAGGACTGGCAATGCTGAATGAAATTGATGTGTGAGAAATCTACTTTTTGTCCAAGGTTCA